>JARQOD010000002.1:519092385-519189484 GCA_033576555.1 Oophaga sylvatica | reverse complement strand
CTGTAAAAAAAATTAAAAATAAATTAAAACCAACGACTAAAAAGATACAGCTCAGAAAAACTCAACAGAAACGCATATTGACATGTGTATATAAAGACAAAAAACTATGCAATAACACTGAGGCTATCTCAAAAAAGGCTTATAGCTATTGTGGTCATTAAGACCCAAAGGTGATAAGGTGTTGAGTGTATAGATCCATTTGGTTTCTTTTTGTGCTAAGAGTTGTTTCCAATTACCACCACGTGGTCCGATAAAGACCCTATCTATACCCTTGAATCTGAGAAGTGATGGATCACTATCATGGACATGTCGAAAATGACGTGGTATAGGTTTAAGGGAGGCAATATCCTCAACCTCCTTGGCATCTAGGATACTCTTACGTGCTCTCTAATGCGCCTCCTAAACTCTCTTGTCGTCATGCCGACATATATAGACCCACAGGGACAAGTGGCGTGGTAGATAACAGCCTTAGTAGTACAATCAATATTATAAGTGATCTTAAAGGTTTTACTACCATCAAAATTATGGAAATCCTTGGCCACATCTACGTTTGTACACGCAACACACTTGCCACATGGTGAACAGCCCCAAGCTGGGCCCTTAGATCCAAATAAATATTTTGAATGACTACCCCTATGGTGGCTATGAACCAAATGGTCCCGCAAATTGCGTGCTCTTCTATATGTCACCATAGGGGTATTACCCAAATATTTTGCCAGAGTTTTATCCAAGAGCAACACTGACCAATGTCTCTTCAGGATATGATAGACTTCATCGCTACGTGAATTAAAATCGAGGATGCATCGTACCTTCGGGTCTAGAGCTTTATGCCTCGTGGGTTTATCCTTCAATAAATCACTACGATTGCTAGAGCGGGCCCTTGTATATGCTTTACAGATGGAATTCTGGCCATATCCTCGTTCTCTAAATCTGGTGCAAAGATCCCCGGCCTGTTTATCAAAAAAGGTTTCATTAGAACAAATCCTTCTTGCCCTGAGATATTGTCCAGTCGGGATATTCAATAGAAGGTGTTTTGGGTGTTGTGAAGTAGCGTGCAACAAAGTATTTGCTGCCGTACTCTTACGGAACAGATCAGTTTGTATATAACCACTCTCATCTAGTAAAATAGATACATCCAGAAAGTCCATCTGTTGTCGTCCATGCTTATATGTTAATTTAATGTTGATGTTATTATCGTTAAGATGTTTGAAGAACAAATCAAGGTTATGTTGAGAACCCTGCCAAATCATCAACACATCATCGATGTAGCGCCACCAGGCTACTACACCGGAACTAAAAGGAGTGGGATCAGTAACGAAAATGCCCCTCTCCCACAGCCCCAGGAAAAGATTTGCGTATGAAGGCGCACAGGACGCCCCCATCGCAGTTCCCTGGAGCTGTAGGTAGAGGGCTTCCCTGAAGAAGAAAAAATTGTGAGTAAGAACAAAACGTAGTGACTCAATGAGAAAAGCGCATGATTCTCGGTCTAACCCACTTTCCATAAGAAAAAATCTGCTAGCCTCAATGCCATCGCAGTGCTTAATGGATGTGTAGAGTGACTCCACATCACACGTGACCAGGCACATGTCTGGTTCAAGATGGACCCCATCTAATTTTCTCAAGATGTCATTTGTATCTTTTAAATAGGAAGGAAGCGTCTCTACAAGTGGCTTAAGATAGTGATCAATCAGTCGACATAAGGGGTCACACAGATTATTGACCCCTGACACTATTGGCCTACCTGGGGGTATGGCCGAATCCTTATGTATCTTTGGGAGAAGATATATTGTTGCAATCATTGGTTCATCCAACCATAAACCCTCCATCTGTTTGGAAGTGATAATGTTTTGTTCAACGGCCTCAGATAAAAGTTGTCTAAGTTCAATCCTATATTTGGAAAGAGGATTAAAAGTTAGCCGTTGGTAACAGTTGGAGTTAAGCTGTTTAAACATCTCCTTCTCGTACATTTCAATTGGCCATAAAACTACATTACCCCCTTTATCTGAGGGTTTGATGGTAATTGATTTAAGGTTTTCCAATTCCTTAAGGGCCACTCTTTCATTAATTGTCAAATTATCTGTTTTAATTGTATTCGAAATTTTTTCCACATCCTGAATCACAAGACGTAAAAAAGTGTCAATCTCAGGATAGACAGAGATTTGGGGAAACGTGGTGGATTTGGGCAGCAGATGCTGAGGGTACTTACCACTAATTGGTGTTGCTGCCTCTCTCTCCAAATCCTCCAAATCCTGAAGTGCCTGTGATTCTGTGACAACTACCTCAGTAATATTATCATTATCCTTGTGGAAAATCTTTTTGAAGGCTAGTTTCCGAGCAAATAATTGTATATCCTTGACGACTGAAAACTTGTCAAGCCTGGATGAGGGGGAAAACGACAAACCTCTACTAAGCACAGAAATGTGGTCACGTGAAAGTGGTATACTAGATAAATTAATTACCTTGAGAGTGTTGTTAGATGGACCGCCTTCCGGGGGCTGTGTAGAATTTTTAGAGGAATTATTTGATCTTTTGTCACCATGGCGGTGACTAAAATTATATTGACGTTTATTAAATCTAGTAGGATATCTTCTATGACTGGTAGAAGAGGTATTGGAAAGACCAGTGATTGACGTACCCATCGATCCCTTATTTGAAGTGTCAGCTTTGGTGTTAATCCTATTCCACCTATATACACGATTGGATCTCTTGTCCTCCAAATATAATAAAAAGTAGAAATTATATTTATTTTCATTTTTCTGTTAGGGTTAGGGTTATAATTAGGGTTAGGGTTATAATTAGGGTTAAGGTTATAATTAGGGTTAGGGTTAGCATTAGGGTTAGCATTAGGCTGGTTTCACACATCCGGTGTGCGCCTGACGGCGCCCCCGGCATTTAGCCGCAGCGCCGCATCAGAAAATCTGATGCGCCGCATGCGTTTTTTTTGCATTGACTTGCATTAGCGCCGGATGGCGCCGCATGTCAATGCGTTGCATGCAGTTTTGTCCGGATGTGGCGCAAATGTACATTGCGGCGGCCGGACAAAACGCTGCATGTAACGTTTTTTGTTTTTGCCGGATGGTTTCTGATGTCTCCGGGCATCAGAAACCATCCGGCAAAAAACCGCATGCGGCCGCCGGCGGCGCATCAGGTTTTCTGATGCGGCGCTGCGGCAAAATGCCGGGGGCGCCGACAGGCGCCCGCTGGAAGTGTGAAAGCAGCCTTAGGGTAAGGGTTATAATTAGCGTTAGGGTTAGGCTGGGTTCATACTGCGTTATGGCAGTCCGTTAAACGGACTGCGTTACACCGCGGTATAACGCGGTGTAACACAGTCCGTTAACGCTGCCATTCACCCCCATTTGAGGGCGCATCGCGACGCATGCCGTAAAGCGGCATGCGTTTGCGACGTGCCATCATTCAGTGACGGAGCCTCGGACGCGGGCTGCAGCGTTTGGGCTCCGTCACCGCTAGCGCAGATGAATCATCTGCTGATTCCTCTGCGCTAGCGGGTATAGCATAATGCGATCGCGTTATGCTATACCATTACCAGCCCGTAAACGCTATGTGTTGAACGGGCTGGTAAAACGCAAAATGAACCTAGCCTTAGGGTTAGGGTTATAATTAGGGTTAGAATTAGGGTTAGGGTTACAATTAGGGTTAGGGTTATAATTAAGGTTATAATTAAGGTTAGGGTTACAATTAGGGTTGGAATTAGGGTTGGGATTAGGGTTGGGATTAGGGTTAGGGGTGTGTTGGGATTAGGGTTGGAGCTAGAATTGAGGGATTTCCACTATTTAGGCACATCAGGGGGTCTCCAAACACGATGTGGCGTTCAAAAAGTCAAATGGCGCTCCCTCCCTTCCGAGCCCTGCCGTGCGCCCAAACAGTGGTTTACCCCAACATATGGGGTATCAGCGTACTCAGGACAAATTGCACACCAATTTTGGGGTTCTAATTTCTCCGATTACCCTTGGGAAAATAAAAAATAGCTGGCTAAAAAAATCATTTTTGAGAAAAAAAATGATTTTTCATTTTCACGTCTCTGCGTTTATAAATTTCTGTGAAGCACTAGGGGGTTCAAAGTGCTCACCACACATCTAGATAAGCTCCTTAAGGGGTCTAGTTTCCAAAATGGGGTCACTTGTGGGGGGTTTCCACTGTTTAGGCTCATCTGGGGCACTGCAAACGGAACATGACCCCCACCAACGTCTGCATTCCAAAACGTTATTACTTCCTTTCCAAGCCCTGCTGTGCGCCAAAACAGTTCCCCCCCCACATATTTGGTATCAGCGTACTCAGGACAAATTGGACAACAACTTTTGGGGTCCAATTTCCTTGTGAAAAATCAAAAATTTGGGACTAAAAAATCATTTTTGTGGAAAATTGATTTTTTTTTTCACACCCAGGCATTATAAACTTTTGTGAAACACTTGGAGGTTCAAAGTGCTCACCACAGATCTAGATAAGTTCCTTATGGGGTCTAGTTTCCAAAATGGGGTCACTTGTGGGGGTTTTCCACTGTTTAGGCTCATCTGGGGCACTGCAAACGGAACATGACCCCCACCAACGTCTGCATTCCAAAACGTTATTACTTCCTTTCCAAGCCCTGCTGTGCGCCAAAACAGTTTCCCCCTCCCCACATATTTGGTATCAGCGTACTCAGGACAAATTGGACAACAACTTTTGGGGTCCAATTTCCTTGTGAAAAATCAAAAATTTGGGACTAAAAATCATTTTTTGGAAAATTGTTTTTTTTTTTTTTTTCACACCCAGGCATTATAAACTTTTGTGAAACACTTGGGGTTCAAAGTGCTCACAGCAGATCTAGATAAGTTCCATAGGTGGTCTAGTTTCCAAAATGGTGTTACTTGTGGGGGTTTCCACTGTTTAGGTGCATCAGGGGCTCTCCAAACGCGACATGGTCCAATCTCAATTCCAGCAAATTTGGTTTGAAAAAGTCAAACGGTGCTGCTTCCATTCCAAGCCCTGCCGTGCGCCCAAACAGTGGTCCCCCCCCATATATGGGTATCAGCATACTCAGGACAAATTGTACAACAACTTTTGTTGTCCAATTTCTCCTGTACCTTGTGAAAATAAAAAATTGGGACTAAACGATCAGGTTTGTTGGAAAAAATATGATTTTTTTATTTTCACGCCCGGGCGTTATAAACTTCTGTGAAGCACTTGGGGCTTCAAAGTGCTCACCACACATCTAGATAAGTTCCTTAGGGGTCTAGTTTCCAAAATGGGGTCACTTGTGGGGGGTTTCCACTGTTTAGACACATCAGGGCCTCTACAAATGCGACATGGCGTCCAGCCAATTCCGCGTTGAAAAAGTCAAACGGAGCTCCTTCCCTTGCGACCTCTGCCGTGCGCCCAAAAAGTGGTTTACCCCAACATATGGGGTATCGGCATGCTCAGGACAAATTGCACAAAAACTTTTGGGGTCTTTTTACCCTTGGAAAATAAAAATTGGGGTGAAAAGATCATTTTTGTGGAAAAAATATGATTTTTTATTTTCACGGCTCTACGTTATAAACTTTGTGAATCACTTGGGGTTCAAAGTGCTCACCACACATCTAGATAAGTTCCTTAGGGGGTCTAGTTTCCAAAATGGGGTCACTTGTTGGGGGTTTCCACTGTTTAGGCACATCAGGGGCTCTCATAAACGCGACATGGCATCCAGCCAATTCTGCGTTGAAAAAGTCAAACAGCGCTCCTTCCCTTGCGACCTCTGCCGTGCGCCCAAAAAGTGGTTTACCCCCACATATGGGGTATCAGCATGCTCAGGACAAATTGCACAAAAACTTTTGCGGTCTTATTACCCTTGGGAAATTAAAAATTGGGGTGAAAAGATCATTTTTGTGGAAAAAATTTTTTTTTTTTTTCACGGCTCTAGGTTATAAACTTGTGTGAAGCACTTGGAGGTTCAAAGTTCTCACCACACATCTAGATAAGTTCCTTAAGGGGTCTTGTATCCAAAATGGGGTCACTTGTGGGGTGTTTCCACTGTTTAGGCACATCAGGGGCTATCTAAACGCGACATGGCATTCAGCCAATTCTGCGTTGAAAAAGTCAAACGGCGCTCCTTCCCTTGCGACCTCTGCCACGCGCCCAAAAAGTGGTTTACCCCCACATATGGGGTATCGAAGTATTCAGAAGAAATTGCACAACAAATTTTGCAGTTCATTTTTTCTTTTAACACTTGTGAAAATAAAAAAACTTGGTTCCGAAGTAAAGCTTTTGCAAAAAAAGTTAAATGTCAATTTTTTCCTTCCACATTGCTTCAGCTCCTGTGAAGCACTTGAAGGGTTAATAAACTTCTTGAATGTGGTTTTGAGCACCTTGAGGGGTGCAGTTTTTAGAATGGTGTCACTTTTGGGTATTTTCTATCATATAGACCCTCAAAGTGACTTCAAATGTGATGTGGTCCCTAAAAAAAAATGGTGTTGTAAAAATGAGAAATCGCTGGTCAACTTTTAACCCTTATAACTTCGTAACAAAAAAAAATTTTGGTCCCAAAATTGTGCTGATGTAAAGCAGACATGTGGGAAATGTTATTTATTAAGAAATTTGTGTGACATATCTCTCTGATTTAAGGGCATAAAAATTTAAAGTTTGAAAATTGTTAAATTTTCAAAATTTTCGCCATATTTCCGTTTTTTTCATAAATAAACACAAGTCATATCAAAGAAATTTTACCACTAACGTGAAGTACAATATGTCACGAAAAAACAATCTCAGAATCAGGGGGATTCGTTAAAGCGTTCCAGAGTTATAACCTCATAAAGTGACAGTGGTCAGAATTGTAAAAATTGGCCCGGTCATTAAGCTGCAAAATGGCTCTGTCCTTAAGGGGTTAAAAAAGACCTAAGTTCATCAAGTTCAACCTTTCTCTATCAATTAGATATTTATCACCAAATTATCTATAACCCACAATGAGATAATATGAATTGATGCAATGCAAATCCAAAATATAAATAACTAATTTACATTATTGAACAATCATTAAAAAAACATTAAAAATATACATCACATGGTAAAAAGACATAAGCGTGGACACCTGCAAGTCAGAAAATAGCACCCTGCTTGTCACAGCTTATCATGAGTCAATACCCCATAAAGAGTATAGTTCCAGACCTGATATAAGCATGTGTAAAATGAGGAAGAAAAAAATTAAATATTTAAGCCTGAAATAGTGGGTAGAGCCTCAAAATCGAGTGATTGTGAACACCAAGTACACCACCTACCATCAAAAATAGTGTACAGTCTATATCATAGAAAATGTATATATCAGCAAAAATGACCAAGTAGCAAGCATAGTAATATGAAAAGTTTCATCAACACAGGATGTCAAAGATCTTCTACACCTGACGCGTGTTTTGCTAGTGATCATCAAATATATCACCGACCATCCAAATTGGTTTACTGTCCATCTACACCAAAGACAATGTATCCAAGGTCCCTGGCACTCTGCGTTCATGATACTTTTCTGCGTACTGTGTTGCATACCTGGTAATGTTTGCTTATTGTTACATTGTCTACTGTGTGGGCTCTACACTATATTGGATATTGGATGGCATGTGGTATATTTTGTGTTCTTAATCCCTTGATTTAGAGGACATACTCCACAGCTTTTTACCCACTAATCCTGCCTGGTTTAGATGCTCCCCCAAGTCATTTTTCTGTTTCTTGATCCTGTGTTTCATCTCACCTCTTTATACATTTTATCATCTTATATGTCTCATTAATGATTCTTTTTATTGATTAATAAAAGTAAATAATATTTTCGGATTTGCCATGCACCTATTCATTATGGGTTTTCAATAGTGTTGTTTATAGGCATTGCCCTATTGATTTTGGTGTTATGTTTTTCAGCTAAAGGAACAGACCTGACAGCACATCTTCTTCATGATCTACATGTTAAGCTGCTGAGGACTTAGATTTTGCATCACTGTCTGGAAAGTCTTCCTAAACCAATTTGTCAAGGATGGTTCTGCCAGAAGTGCAAGATTCCATGTGGAGTTCATTAGCTCCCACAAGCCTCGCCACTGCTAAAAGGTAGTGATCTGAGTTATGATATATGAAAAATATTGATTGTAAAAAAACTTCTTTAATTAAGAAATATTATATAAAGGTCAAAGAAACTAAAAGGACTTCAAATGCATATATCAAAATGTGTGGCTTGTTCTTGCAATGTGAACTTTTAGGACCCGTTCTTGACAAACCTTTGTGATTAAAGATGAACATTTTATGAGTTTAAGATATAAAAAGTATGCAAAAAAACCCAATTTGCATTCCATATAGAAAGCATGGCGTGAAATTGTTGCAAAAATTTAGCGCCTTTCACTTTTTTCATCTCAGTGATGCTTGCAAAAATGAAACAAGTTTAATTAGCTATAGGGACGAGGCATAACTAAAATAGCAATGGTTGCAATCACACTCGGACCCTAGAGACCATATTAAAAGACTATTCCTGTGATAATTGGGGGCCCTGTTTGAAATTTTGCACTGGGGCCCACAAGCTTCAAGCTACGGCTCTTTGTATGAAACATATTTTGTCACAGAAATTTCTCTTATTGTCTTCTTTTTTGTTAAAATGAGAAAAATTCAGTTATTTTATTTCAGAATTTGGGATTTTTTTTATTAGGTCAAAATTCCACAATTTTATTTCAAAGTTGTTTTTATGTTATAATTGACGAAAAAATCTACAGTGCAAAGGGTTAATAAATAATCTGTCTAAAATTGCCCTGCAAAAACACTGATAGGGAAAGCCATGAAGCTGACACTTGGCTTCTGAATAAATAACCACTTCACCCCATGTGTGCGCTGAGCTGCAGAATACGCTGCCTCTTTAAAAACAAATAGTGATTAGTCATTCTGCAAACCATTAATCATTTTGTCCCTTAATGTACAAGCAGATGCTGAGAAAACCTAATTTTCCCATTTTCCAAGACTGTGAGCTGGAGTATTAGCCAGGTGGCCCCTACGGAAAATTTCCTTGTGATGTCGGTCTACTACCTTTGTATGGAGCTTTATAAGTCAAAGCTGTATGCATCGCTAGAAAGGACTATTATTCTCTGCAACACGTGTGTAAAATTCCAAGCAAAATTAAACTTGTATTTAAAAAGTAGCATGAAAAGAAAAAAAAAGTTACCCTGTCCGGAAACTGGGGAGCAAACAGCTATCAACAGGCAATGCGCTTCACTGTAGATGAAAAGCCCAGCTATGGTCGATGTTGACAATGGTGCTGTTCATGTACATGTGAAAGAAAAGAAAGTTGAATAAATATTAGAAAATGCATCACTTCAAATATAGTCTTTACATGAGACATTGCTATTTTGCAATCATATGCCACCATGATATCATCCTTGAAGTGCATTGTATTGTTATTTCACAATGGATGGACTTTCCCTTTGAGGTTCTTATTACAATATGGTTAAAACCACAATATGTTCCCTGACATTGTGTTACATGTGTCCTCTTTTGAGGCATTTCTATTTTTTTCCAATAACAGATGCCTATTTTGCAGCAGATCATAAAACTAAAGACACATACCATGTTGTCTCTACTTTGAAAATTCGAAGCATTAGGGATCATAAACCTTACCATAGTATTATAGCTTAATAAAACCTCCATGTTGTACAGAGCCACCATACAGACATCTATTAGACATCTATAGGGCCCTGATGTGTTGTAACACATTCCATCAGATGTGGTATTACAGTATTATGGATGCACCATATGACAGCACACAATATGCCTAGAATTCTATAGTGAGGAGCTGCAAGCACTTTGTGTGATTCCATAGCTGCTCAATGCACACAACTCTGTTTTCTCCATATAATTCTAATTCCATCTGGAGGCAAAGGCTGTTTTTACCTATGAAATCTGGAAATAGGAAAAATCATGGTGGTGCCATACAGGGGCATTACATGGTGGCAAACAACTTTAATAACCAGAGATGTAGGGACCCTGCTTGAATCATTAAGGACCTACCTTGTGTGTGAAGCCCTAATCTGATACAAAAAAATGCTTACGGAGTAACTAAACTCTTTAAGTGATTTTATTTTTATCCCTTTCATAAAACTTTTGAGTATGACCATCCATAGTTATAAAAAGCATACTTAGTAGAGTTGAGCGAAACAGGTCGTTCATTTTCAAAAGTCGCCGATTTTCGGCTAAGTTGGGTTTCATGAAACGAAACCCAACCGTGGAGTGAGTTCGGTCATGTGTTCGGCGACCATTTTGCTGGAGTCGGTTTTCCCCTACACTTTAAGCGCCTTTTCTCGGCCAATGAGCAAGGACCAGGCTGTGGGCAATGTGATGACATAGGCAGCGGCCTGCACCATCTTAGAGAAGGGCGTTGCAGCGATTGGCTGGCTTTCAGTGGCGTCACAGTGCATATAAAATCCCTCAGCGCCAACTGCCATTTTACATCTGCCGAACTCAGTGTAGGGGAAGGTTGCTCGCGGTGTGTCTGAGCAGGGAGAGCGTTAGGCAGGGCCTAAAAAAAAAAATTACTTTCTGCTGATAGCGATTAGCTGTACTGTGACTGTGCAGTGAGAGGGGAGGATTTTGCTGTGTGCAGCAACGCTGGTTCTTAGGCTGCCTGCCTGCCAGTGACGCTGTAGAAATTGCTTGTGTGGAGCATCAGATTTGATTAGTAGGCTGCCTGCCTGTGATAAGGGGCAATTAATTTGGTGGAGTAGCAGAGCTGCCTGCCAGTGACAGTGTACAAATTGCTTGTGTGGAGCATCACATCTGATTAGTAGGCTGCCTGACTGTGATAAGGGGGCAATTTATTCCCCATTGACTTGCATTGGAGTCGGATTTTTGACTCCGACGCGACCATTTCCGTTAGTCGGCCGACTTCGTTCGACTCGACTTTTGAGAAAGTCGGGTTTTACAAACCCGACTCGACCAGAAAAACGGAAAAGTCGCTCATCTCTAATACTTAGTATTACTTACCCTCCCCGGGTCAAGCAGTGGTTCGCTGCCGCTGCCCTGATGTCTATTGTATGTCTGCAGTGCTGATGTCACATTCACAGCTCTGTAGCTATTCAAAGGGGTCAATGGTTCTGTCCGTTGTGAAAGTGTGAACCTCTGAGCTCGCTGGCTGCAACACTTTTTACATGACATCAGCACTGTAGACAAACAACAGAGCCTGGGAAAGTGTGGAATAGCCAGCAGTGGACCTGGGATCGTAAGTAACACTTTTATATTTAATTTTATATTTTTAAAAGCATTATTTTTCACTTTTTTGCTTTATTTTTTAGTCCTTTTAGGAGACTTGAGCCTGCAATTGTTTGCTTCTTCTATATTTTTCAATACTTGTGTATTGCAGCCCACAGACAAAATGACTTTTTTCTGTGAAGCCCAGATACAGACTTAGCTTCATAGAAGAACTAACATGGCAGCAGTGGGGGCCTTCAGCAAGCCCCTGGCTACCAAGACAATTATTACATCTTACATCAGGAACAGTTTAAATGGTTCTTACACACGTTGTCAAAATTGTTGGTACCCCTCGTTTAATGATAGAACAACTCACAATGGTGACAGAAATAACTTGACTCTGACAAAAGTAATAATAAATACAAAATCTATGAAAATGAACAAATGAAAGTCAGACATTGCTTTTCAACCATGCTTCCACAGAATTAAAAAAATAAAGCTCATGAAATAGGCCTGGACAGAAATGAAGGTACCCTTAACTTTATATTTTGTTACACAACCTTTTGATGCAATCACTGCAATCAAACGATTCCTGTAGCTGTCAATGATTCTTCTGTATCTCTTGACAGGTATTTTGGCCCACTCCTCAAGAGCAAACTGCTTCAGTTGTCTCGTGTTTGAAGATTGCCTTTTCCAGATGACATGCTTCAGCTCTTTCCAAAGATGCTCAATAGTATTTAGGTCAGGGCTCATAGAATGTCACTTCAGAATAGTCCAATATTGTCCTCTTAGCTATTCTTGGTTCCATTTTTGTCTCATCTGTCCAAAGGACATTCTCCCAGAAGCTTTGTGGCTTGTCAACATGTAGTTTGGCAAATTCCAGTCTGGCTTTTTTATCATTTTTTTTCAACAATGGTGTCCTCCTTGGTCTTCTCCCATGAAGTCCACTTTGGCTCATACAACGGCGGATGGTGATCTGACACTGATGTTCCTTGAGTTTGAAGTTCACCTTTAATCTGTTTAGAAGTTTTTCTGAACTCTTTTGTTACCATTCATATTATCCGTCTCTTTGATTTGTCATCAGTTTTCCTCCTGCGGCCACCTCCAGGGAAGTTGGCTACAGTCCCATGGAGCTTAAATTTCTGAATAATATGTGCAACTGTAGTCACAGGAACAGCAAGCTGCTTGGAGATGGTCTTATAACGTTTACCTTTAACATGTTTGTCTATAATTTTCTTTAGAATCTCCTGAGATAACTCTTTCCTTCGTTTCCTCTGGTCCATGTTAAGTGTGATACACACCATGTCACTAAACAGCACAGCGAGTATCTGTAGCCTTCTATACAGGCCCACTCACTGATTCCAAGATTGTAGATACCTGTGATGCTAATTAGTGTACACACCTTGATTTAACATGTCCCTTTTGTCACATTATTTTCAGGGGTACCATCATTTCTGTCAAGGACTATTTCATGATTTTTTTTTTTTAAATTCTGTGGAACCATGGTTGAAAAGCAATGTCTGACTTTCATTTGTTAATTTTCATAGATTTTTCATTTATTATTACTTTTTGTCAGATTCAAATTATTTCTGTCACCATTGTGGGTTTTCCTGTCATTAAAAGAGGGGTACCAACAATTTTGACCATGGATGTATATGTTCTAGTCCCTATTTAGTGGTGTTAATTGGTTGGGGTCATGGGGTCCTCAATTAAACTACGGGTTGGAAGCATTGCCATTATCCTTGACTATGAGCACACCTAGTGGCAGGGCCGGCGTCAGCACCCGGCACACCCGGGCAAGTGCCGGGGCCCTGAGCAGGCGGGGGGGCCCACTCGCCGTCTGGCACCCCCGCTCCCGTTAGCGGAGGAGAGCAGTGTCAGCGCCGCCACTGGGCCCCCCCCCCCGCTTGCTCAGAGTCCCGGCATCAGCTGGCACAATACTCACCTCTCCCGTGCCTCCGCTGCCGCAGCTCCGAGCTCCAGGGGGCGCCAGCGCTTCATCTCACAGCAGCGCCGCTGAATGACATCATCATTCAGCGGCCGGCTGTGGCAGAGAGCGCGGACGCCTGGACGGGTGAGACGTGTGTGTGTGTGTCTCTGTGTGTGTCTGTGTGTATGTAGTGCAGTGCTTTGTGTGTGTGTGTGTGTGTGTGTGTGTATGTATGTGAGAGAGTGCTTGTGTGCTGTGGTGCTGTCTGTGTGTGATGATGGGCAGGCATTGCTGATAATGGGGAGGCATTGATGATGATGGGCAGGCATTGATGATGGGGAGAAGATGATGATGGTCAGGCATTGATGATGGGGAGAAGATGATGATAATGGGCAGGCATTGATGAATAATGGGCAGGCATTGATGATGGGGAGAAGATGATGATGGGCAGGCATTGATGATGATGGGGAGGTGATAATGATGATGGGCAGGCATTGATGATAATGGGGAGGCCATGATGATGATGGGGAGGCAATGATGATGATAAGGAGACAATCATGATGATAATGGGGAGTCTTTCCACAGCGCCCTTTCCTGAGCCGTAACAGTGCAGAACGCAGTACAGCGCAGAGGAGAGCTCCATATTTTGTATGGAGCATGTTATATGGGGACCAGTATCCTGTATGGAGCATTATATGGGACCAGTATCCTGTATGGAGCATTATATTGGTTCCAGTATTCTGTATGGAGCATTATTTTGGGTCCAGTATTCTGTATGGAGCATTATATGGGGGGTGACATCCTGCATAGGGTATTATATGGGTGATGAGGGGGAGACTGTGGTGCCCATAATATTGTATGGAGGACTGTACTGTCCAGTCTGTTCTGTGCGCTGTGAGGATTTGGCGGTTTTTGAGCTATTGTACAATTTACAATAGATATCACTCATGTAATGGAAGAAGTGAAGTATTTGGCATTGTACTGTACCCATATTTCTCTGCTGTATCTGTGCATCATGAATCGTGGTCTGTGTTAAGGGGGCCCACTGAGGCTCTTTCGCCCGGGGCCCATAAAAACCTGGAGCCGGCCCTGCCTAGTGGGAATAAGCAGAGTGCTTCATCCATTAAATTCATCAATCAATGGGGGGGTTTCAGCACCTAAACCCCACTTATCAATACGACTGAAAAAGGACTGTAACAGTGCAAAAAAAATGTTAAAGTTAAGTTAGCCGTTAATCAAAAAGTCAGTTGGCTGTTAATATTAAAATATAGTCAGTGGCAATATAATATTATTTGCTATTATTAAAACATGCTGACTAGGGATGAGTGACTTGGCCTCCAGGAGGGTTGAGTCGGGTTTAGGACCACCCGACTCTCCCAAAAGTCGAGTCGAACGAAGTCGGCCGACTATCAGAAAATGTCAAGTCGGAGTCAAAGCCGACCGCAATGCAAGTCAATGGGAAGAAAAGTCGGCAGTGATTGGAGGACAGTAAATAAATCTACAGTGCCCATTTCAATGCCAACATCAATTCTTATTACTTAAGCTTGGCAACCTCAATTTACTTTATAATAATAGTAACGCATTGAAAACTGGGGGTTATTTGGCTAAAGTTGTGGGAGGGGCAGGGCTGGTTCCAGATTTTCGTGGGCCCTGGGCGAAACAGTCTCTGTGGGCACCTTTAACACATACCACAATTCATGATGCTCCGACACAGCAGAGAAATATAGGTATAGTAAAATGCCAAATACTTCACTTCTTACATTACATGAGTGATATCTATTGTAAATTCTACAATAGCTCAAAAACCGGACAGTATAGTCCTCCATACAGTATTATGGGCACCACATAGTGCGCCATACAGAATAATGAGCCCCATATATTGCTCTATACAGAATAATGAGCCCAATATATTGCTCCATACAGAATGGGCTCCATATAATGCTCCATACAGAATAGGCCCCATATGTGCTCCATATGATGCTCCATATATAAAGGGCCCTATATGATACCCCATAAATAATGAACCCCATATGATGCTCTAGTATATGATGGGCCCCATATATGATGCTCCAGTGTATAATTAGCCCCATATAATGCTCCAAATATAATTTGCCACATATATAATGCTCCATATATAATGGGCTCTATGTGATGCTCCATATATAATGTGCCCCATATGATGCGCCATATATAATGGGCCCCATATGATGCTCCAGTATATGATGTGCCCCATGGATGATGCTCCAGTGTATGATGGGCCTATATAATGCTCCATATGTAATGGGCTCCGTGTGATGCTCCAGTGTATAATGGGCCCCGTATATGATGCTCCAGTGTATGATGGGCCCCATTTATGATGCTCCAGTGTATGATGGGCCCCATATATATAGCTCCAGTGTATAATGGGCCCTATCTATGATGCTCAAGTGTATGATAGGCCCCATATATAATTCTCCAGTGTATAATGCTCCCCATATATATTGCTCTAAGCATTAAAAAAAATGAAATACCTCTTCTTGCTGGGCACTGCTCTACTCTGGACTCCTCAGTGTCGCCATCTTCCAGCTCTCTGCACTGTGACTGTTCAGGCAGAGGGCGCACAGACGTGATGTCATTGCGCTCTCTGACCTGAATAACACTGTCAGGAAACGCGGAAGACATCACAGCGGTGGAGCAGGAAGAGGTAAGTATTGAAAGTGCTGGGGCCCTGAGCAAGCAGGGGGGTCCACTCGTGGGCGCCGGCATTGGCACAGGGCCCCTCATAGTACGCCGGTGTCTCTGACGGCGAGTGTGCCCCCTCACCTGCTCAGGGCCCCAGCACTTGCCCGGGTGCGCCAGGTGCTGACGCCGGCCCTGGGGGGGTACAGCCCAGTTAGGGAGGTGGAAAAACTGGCATATGTTGAGGTATAGGCTGGACGTTCAGCAGCTGCAAATGGAGGAATTGGAGAAGTTGGAGGAAGAGGAGGACAAAGCGAGCCATTTTACTGGCAAACTATGTGTCATCAGGGGAAGGTGGTATAACATCCTTTGAAACCCAGGCATGGTTCATTTTAATGAAGGTGAGATCACCTACATTTTGGGTCGACAGCTGGGTACTTCTTTCTGTCAGGATTGATCCAGCAGCACTGAAGACTCTTTCTGATAGCACACTACCAGCAGGGCAAGCAAGCTCCTGTAAGGCATATTGTGCCAATTCAGGCCAGGTGTCCAGTTTACAGGCCCAGTAGTCAAAGGGAATGAACTGTAAGGGAGAACATCGATAGGGGAGGAGAGGTAATTTTGAACCATAGTTGACAACTGCTGTCTCCTGACTGTTGCAATCGATTCAGTATTACCAGTCGTGTGAGCTGTACCACGTGCACCACAATCATGTCTTCCATGTTGCCCAGTATGGCTCGTGGTAGAACCTGCACCGCTGCTGTGTGCTGGGAATGCCTCTAACAAACGGTTTACCAGAGTTCCTTGTTTGTTCGCCAATATTAGCTCTAGGTTTTCCTGTGGCATGATGTTCTGTAATTTGCCTTTATAACGTGGATCGAGGATGCTGGCCAACCAGTAGTCATCATCCTTCATAATTTTGGCAATGCGGGGGTCCCTTTTTAGGATTCGCAAGACATAATCGCACGTGTGCCAATGTTCCAGGTGTCAATGATGCACTGCCAGTGGTGGGTCGACGAGCACTTTCTGCCAAATCCACATCCCTCCAGTCACGCACAAACCCTGTAACTGACCTTGGCAAGCCAACATTTTCTCTTGCCCCCTGAGAAGTATCCTCCTCCCTAAAATAATCATCCCCCTAATCCTCCTCCTCCTCTTCCTCTTCTTCCTCCACCTCGTCCAGGACAGTTGCCTGAGCAGACAATGCCTGACTGTCATCAAGGCTTCCCTCCTCCTCCTCCTCTGCTGCAGACAACTGATCCTTAATGTGCGTCAAAGTTTGCATGAGCAGACGCATAAGTAGGGTGCTCATGCTTATGATGGCGTCGTCTGCGCTAACCAGCTGTGTGCATTCCTCAAAACACTGAAGGACTTTACAGAGGTCTTTCAGCTTTGACCACTGCACACCCGACAACTCAATGTCTGCCCTCAAACCGCCTGCCCGTGTATGCTCCCACAAATGCATTACAGCCTGCCTCTCTTCGCACAGCCTCTCAACCATGTGCATGGTAGAGTTCCACCTTGTGGCAACGTCTATGATTAGGCGGTGCTTGGGGAGGTGGAGCGACCGCTACAGCCTCTGCATACGACTGGAGTCTACGGGTGAGCGACAGATGTGTGAGCACAGTCTTCGCAACTCATGAAGCAGGGCTGGTAACTCCGGATAATTATTTATGAAGCAATGCACCACCAGGTTCAAGGTGTGAGCCAGGCAAGGTATGTGTCTGAGTTTTGCCAGGGCTATGGCCGCCACAAAATTACGTCCGTTATCACTGACTACCTTGCCAGGCTCAAGATGTAGACTGCCCAGCCATGACTCAGTTTCTTGCTGCAAGTAGTCGGCCAGTACCTCTGCGGTGTGTCTGTTGTCGCCCAAAGACATCATCTTTAAAACAGCCTGCTGACGCTTACCACTAGCTGTTCGATAATGGGACACCTCGTGTGCAACAATAGCAGCTACAGATGGAGTGCTCATGCGACTGCGCTCTGTCGACGAGCTTTCGCTTCTGTAGGAGGAGGAGGAAGGTCGAACGCCTACAGCCAACTGTTGCCTATACCGTGGGCTACGCAGCACTGTTCCACCGCCGCTGTCCCCTGTGGAGACTGCATTCACCACATTAACCCAGTGCGCAGTGATGGACACGTAACGGCCCTGGCCATGCCTACTGGCCCATGCATCTGTTGTGAGATGCACCTTTCCCCTCACTGATTGTTTGAGTGCATGGACAATGCAGTCTTTGACATGCAGGTGTAGGGCAGGGATGGCTTTTCTAGAAAAGAAGTGCCGACTGGGTAGGTCATAGTGTGGGAAAGCGTAGGCCATGAGCTCTCGGAACGCTGCACTTTCAACCAAACGGAAAGGCATCATCTCTAATGAGATCAGTTTGGCAATGTAGGCGTTCAAAGCCAGTGAGGTTTTGTAGTCCGTCCATGTTTGCAAGTGCATGGTCTTTAAATGTCTAAGCATACAACTGGTGTTCAATTTTCTGAGATTTTTCCCTCGGCTAAAGGTCTTTCCGCACTTCTTACAGATAACCTTTGCCTCATCAATAGGATTTTGGTCAAAAAAGTGCCACACTGCACTCTTCCTACTATGGCATAAATTTTCAGGGCTTGCACGCTGTGCTAATTTGACCGTCTGGCCAAGCTGTCCTGCAACTGTTTTTGTTGTTTTAACATGTTTTTGGACTGCTACGGGCCTGCCAGATAACCGCAGCTGCGATGTCGATGCCTGCTGCGGATCCTCCTCCTCTTCTGAGCTATTGTGCATCAGTGCACTCCATGTCATATTCATCTTGGACTGGGGAATTCAGGATTTCACTTGATAACCCAGGCATGGTATGTGAAAAGAGCTCCAGCGAGTAATCAGAAGTGTGGCCTGCCGCATCCTTCACTTGTGGTTGGGGTGAAGGACACAAGGAAAGGTGTTGTTCCTGACCAGGAGCCTGCACTGACGACTTCCCCCCGAGGAAGCTGATGCGAAACGTGCGTCGGGGTTCTTGCAGCGCCAGGTAAATATGCACTGAGCACCTTGATTCTCATTACCTATGTTCTAAGAGTTAGGGAAATTTTCCCTGTATATATGTGGACAGTAAGCCTTTATGCAACACTAAATTATTTTGATGCATTCTTTTTGGGATAGTGTGCAATATAGACTATGATGGTTTACGGTGGGTCATTTATCCATACTCAGAATCCTCCAAAATTGACATTATTACTAGCTTTTTTGCAGTATAATCATTGATGCCTCAGAGTGGATGTCTGTGACTCATTGTTAATGCATTTATGCTGTGTTGTCCATTCAAATTATTGAACCCACTTGGGCTAAATTTCCTTCATTGAATCTATTGGGGTATTGCGGTGGGTCATGTACCCTTGATTCAGAGCCCTCCAGAATTGATATCATCACTAGCTTTTTTGCAGTATAACCATTGAGGGCTCGAGCGAATATCTGTGACTCACCGTAATTTATACTGCTATACATATATGCTGTGCTGTCCATTCTAATTATATTGAACCCATTTGGGCTATTATTTCTCTATTGAATTTACTGGGGAATGGGATATATCCAATTCATGAGATATGAGAATTTATTCCAGATTAACCTATAAATTTATATGTCTTGCCCTAATGATTGGTTGGCATGTTGCTATGTATGGATAGACACTTTTCTCTGCGAACAACGCATTGTGTGCATAAGGCGCTGTTACACCTGTTTGTCTCTTCTCCTGTTTTTATGATATATATTTTTGTATTGTCATTTAATAAATATTTAGTATTTGAATTTGCCCATTTTCCCTTTTCTTTTGTTGGATACATGTGCCTTTGGGAAGGGCCTTTATTGTTGACCTTTTGTTTGGGTTATTAATCAACTTTGATTGGCAGTGTTTGGGAATGAGCCCTGAAAGCACACGCTCCCAGAGACGATAGTGAAGAAATATCTAGTTGGACCGCAAGCAAAAATGTTACATACTATGCAAAAAAAGCAATACATGTGGATGCAAAATGGAAAAGAGAGGCAGTATCAGTATATATCTTATCAGACTTTAATAGGTAGAACTCAGGAGATAAAAAGACTATGAGACCTCGGGTCTTCAGGACCCAGTTATAATTGTCATATGTATGCATACGTAGTCATTTCGCAGTAACAAATGAAGAGTAATCTAACATACTTTTGTAAATTTGAAACAGAATGAAACGGGTTAAATCAAATAACACATCAGCTTTTGATATTTTTCTTTTTTTTATTGAACTTGTTTTTCAATTCACTGCAGATCTACACAGGAGGGTAGGTGAGAAGAAAAATAAACCAAAACTTTGATTCATAAGCAAACAGGGTTTTTGTATAACAGTTCTCTAACTTTATTAAAAATAAATACCTTGCATGCAGTTCTGTGGTAGGATATTTGTAATCCTTCAAATATTACTCGCCTTGAAGCCACCTCCATGTTAAGTGTGTTTTGTCAGTATACTAACATATATGTGGCCTTGTCTTTGTGTAATGGGGGCCAGGGTTGTGGTAGTCTTTGCTAACGGTGGTAGTTCTGGCACCCCCTGACCCTCTGTAATATTAACACATTGCAGTCCACTCGCGTGTGAATTGAGATCCACTTCACAAGACCGGGCATCCTTTCCTCTTAGTAGCACACAATAACAGTCTGAGTCCAGATTCATTTTCAACAGAGCACTTTTATTCAGCTCATCCAGTTTAGTCACAGAAATAGCACAAGATTCTTCACAGAATCTCATCATTCCGTTCCCTGTATTGTCCCTTTCTCCTCCATGAATATCCCCCGGGTCTGCCGGCACTGCAGCTTTCTGAGAGGACAAACTAACCCGCTTCAGGAGTTCCCCATCCGCTTCCCTCTCCAAAGGTAGAGTTGAAGGATGGCTCTTCTATTCCTTACCAGACTGTAGGCCTCAGACGTTAAGGGTGGTTCCCACAAAGTTAGCTGCTACCATTATTAAGCTGCCTAGATATTTCTCCACTACGTGTGACTGTCAATTCCGAGGCCCTGGACTGCTGGGCTCCTTGGCTTTAAAGTCACTGGACATGACTGTCCTGCCTTTGCTCCCGCCTCACACACTACTGAATCACTACAGATAGCTCCCCAGAACTACTCTCTCTTAAGGGTATGCCACACTAAACAATATCGCTAACGGGATCGCTAAAAAACGTCACTATTTAGCGATCCCGTTAGCGATATTGTTCAGTGCGGCAGCTTCCAGCGACGAGCTTCCTGCTGTGATCTCGCTCGTCGCTGGAATCGTTCCGGACCCTATTTTCTCGTCGGCGCTCCCGCTGGGTAAGTATCTAATCGCTGTGTGGCACCTTTTCTTAGCGATTTAGCGGTACTTTTGTACCGCTAAAGTCGTTAAGAAGATCGCTAACGGCGATAGCGTCGTTAACTATATCGCTAAATGCGGCAGCATTTAGCGATATAGAAACAATCCCGCTAGCGATCTCATTAGTATGCAACGCTAACGAGATCGCTAGCGGGATTGCTTAGTGTGGCAGTACCTTTAGCCCTTCCTAATTAGCCTAATCCTATTGGTCTAGCTAATTCCTATCTTATTCTATTGTGCTCCCCCTATTGGTCTAAAGGGTATGCCACACTAAACAATATCGCTAACGAGATCGCTAAAAAACGTCACTATTTAGCGATCCCGTTAGCGATATTGTTCAGTGCGGCAGCTTCCAGCGACGAGCTTCCTGCTGTGATCTCGCTCGTCGCTGGAATCGCTCCGGACCCTATTTCATCGCTGGCGCTCCCGCTGGGTGAGTATCTAATCGCTGTGTGGCACCTTTTCTTAGCGATTTAGCGGTACTTTTGTACCGCTAAAGTCGTTAAGAAGATCGCTAACGGCGATAGCGTCGTTAACTATATCGCTAAATGTGGCCGCATTAGCGATATAGAAACAATCCCGCTAGCGATCGCATTAGTATGCGTCGTTATCGTGATCGCTAGCGGGATTGTTTAGTGTGGCAGTACCTTAAGTCCTATACTTTCCCTAAATCTTCTCAGGACATAAACATATATACAATGCATTATACAGTATAACAACGTTATAGATATATGAGGTACATCAGCTTTTAACATAGGAACATGTGCAAGTCAAGCAGGACATAGACTGACCTCGGTACACCCTCTACATTTGGATGAGTTATTTTTATCTTTTTAGGTTTTTAACTTTCTAGGTTTTAAATTCTTACAATCTTTTAAGTTCTCAGAATCTTCTGATCATGTATGTAGGCAGTGATCTATCAGTCACCTGTAGTGGTGGGGCAAGGACTGTATCAGACTCATCACATCTCTCCCTATGGTCCCAAACCAGCTCTTCAAAGTATGTCTTCTCTGCTACCTTGAAGAGTTTCAGAGTAAAATAAAGTTTACCTGGCTGCATTCGCTGGACCAAGCTCTGATTCTGTGGATTGAACAGCATGAATCGAGTGACATATTCCCATTAACCCCTTCACGACCTTGGGTTTTTCCATTTTTGAGTTTCTGTTATTTGCCCCCTTCTTCCCAGAGCCATAACTTTTTTCCTTCAATATAGCCATGTGAGTGCTTGCATTTTGCAGTACGAGTTGTACTTTTAAATTTTAAATGACACCATTGGTTTTGTCATATAGAAAATATGGAAAATGGGAAATAATTGCTGTGAAATAGAAAAAAAAAGTGCAATATCAAAATTGTTTTTTGCTTTGTTTTTTTAATGTGACTGTTCACTACATGCTAAAACTGACCTGCCATTATGGTTCTGCTGGTCATTATGAGTCCATAAATACCAAACATGTATAGGTTCTTTTTTATTTAAGTGGTTAAAAAAATTCTGGTAATTCTGGTGTTTTGATTTCTTTTCTCGCTATGCCGTTTACCTATTGGAATAATAATTTTTATATATTAATAGATCGGGCGATTCTGAACACAGCTATACCAAATATGTGTTTTTTTATTTTATTTTGAATGGGGTGAATGGAGGATGATTTGAACTTTTATATTTTTAAAATTTTTTTAATATTTTTAAAAACATTTTTTTTCTTACTTTACATTGGCTTCAGTAGTTTCCATGGAAGACTAGAAGCTGCGATCCTATGATTGCTTGTGCGACACAGAGCGGGGCTTCAGGAAATGCTCACTTGATATGAGTGCCGACCGTTGGTCTGCGCCCAAAGCTATCATGCAGTGACAACCACAAAGGTCTCCTGCAGACTCTAGGTTATCGTGCCAGGTTGCCCCAACTAAAAAATTAGTCACCTCTGAGATTCTTGGTCTGTAAACTTTGATATAGCTTTGATACCCACTTGATGGCTGCTAACAATTCTGAGCACAAAATCCCATATAACCCTGTTTATAAACTCTCTCTATAATTATATATATTTAGGAGAGGTATGCACTATCAAATACTGGTTATTGCTACCCCTAACCTTACCCAATTCACTGTAGTGAAATTGCTGCTTCTCTTCATTGCTACTATATGTGCTCCTTCCTGCAACTATATTCATATACTTATCCTTTATATACGAGTCTGTAATGTGAGAACAATGTCTACTTATTATTACTATCTGCAAGTTCCAAGATCATTTGAAAGGACATGTGCATGAATAACCATAACTAGCTCAATATGTTGTTATCAGCAAGTCAGTAATAAAGCTATAAATCACTGTTGGTGACATGCATTTGTAGTCAATGAAGCATGAAAAAATAATGAAACAGAGAAAAGTTTACACCGCCAACTCATAAAGCAACTCTAAGTATAGAATTCCCTGCAACTATAAGTACAAATATGAAAAACACCTCAGGAAAATTGCACTCTGCTTTCTGCCTCCACCTCTGAATCGTGCACACAAAGATGTGAGAGTGTAGATAAAACAATTCTGAAGTGATTAAAAGTATATAGCACTGTGGATTGCTTCCATTTGGTCATTAGGCGTGAAATGCTTACTTAGGCCGGTTTCACACGTCTGTATATTTCCGGTACGGGAAAAACTGGTACTGGAGATGTCAGTGTGTCCGTGTGTACTACATGTGGCACACGTGTGGCAACCGTGTGCCACCCGTATGCTGCATCAGTACCACAAGGACGGCCGCCAGGGAAGAAGAAGCTACTGTAAGCGCTGTTCCCCGGCGGCTGGTGCTGTAGCCGGCTGTCATTCTCCCCTGCCTGCCTGTGAGCGTGAGAACGATGAGCATTAAAGTCTGAATGACAGCAGGTGTCGGATGATGGGGGTAACAGTCCCAAAAGCCCCCACCGCTGTCATTCGGACTTTAATATACCTCTCATCATTCTCCTCTACTCGCAGGGAAGGCAGGGGAGAATCACAGCCGGATTCAGCACCAATCGCCGGGAGACAGCGGCTTATAGTAGTGCTACTTCCCCGGTGGCTGTCCGCTCACACGGAGGAGTGTGCACTGTTCTCCGTGTGCACGTGTGCGGCACGTTTTGCGGTCCGTGTGTCCGTGTGAAAACAGACATGTCTTCATGTTTTGCACACGGACACATGGTCTGTCAAAACACACTGACATGTACATAGAACCAATCATTTGAATGGGTCTACATGTGTCAGTGTCTCCGATACATGAGAAAACTGTCACCACACGTACCAGAGACACTGACGTGTGAAAGGGGTCTTAGACTTGGTATGTAAATGAGTTGGTATGGTTTGGTGTTGATGTTGTCTGGCAGAACCACATTATAAAAGAGCTGACAGATAATATTCCCTTTGTATATACATGCAGAGGTTCTTGGTAACAATAACAATGATTTCTCACTCAAGGATAGCAGAATAATAATGCAGGCACACACAGAGTATGTCTATCAAAATATAATTATGAGGAGACAACAATTTTTATGGTTTCAAAAGTCTTAATACCACAGAATGACTTAAACAGAGGTACATAGATTTATTTATTTATTTTACTCATTTATATAGTGCCATTAATTCCACAGCAGTTTCTAGACATTATTTGACAGTTATGTATCTGCTGGCATTCTCAAAAGCAGGACCTCCAACACACTGCAAAAATCTCTCAATTTCTATACCTGTTGTGCAGCACACTCTCTCATTGCTGGTAATGATCCCTCTCAGTATTATTTTTCTTTGGCAGGAAGCTTCTGAATTATCTAATCTGTGAAAATTATTGCCTCTCCAATAGGGACATCTCTTGCTTGGTGGGTAGGGATCCTCCACCTAGTTTAAAACGCACATGCTAGGCTCCTATCTGGTCTTATATAAGTCACACGGCAGAGTACTTCAGTAGCAAATGTTTACTCTTCCCAACTACTTGCTACGTAATATGCTGACATTGCCATACCACAATCTCCTTTTTTTATCTGTCTGCAACATTTACGAGCAGTGATGTAATTAGAGTCCGATTGCCCCAGTGCAAAATTTGCAACTGAGCCCACACCTACATGTTGGTCAGATGTATGGGCCTTTGTAGTATCCTAGATGATATAAAGACATGCATGTTAACCACCCATTTAATAAGGTCCACCCCTTGGTTGTTTCCACCTCGTGGCACCCATCCTGTAATTATGTCTCTCATCCTGGACCCCTTCCTGGTACAATGTCCCTTATTCTTTGCTCCTTCCTGTTATAATATCCCCTCACATCGTGAGATGCAAAGTCAGCTGAAATAGGTGCTGGTGTCGGAGGAGCCCTCTCTCACATGGTCCAGGTTAACAGGGATCATTATGTTTCTGTCTATGAGTGTAACCTGCATTTGTATGAAAATCTTGCATTCCCGCTCCTTAAGATGCTGCTGGGGGTGTAAGGATGCCTGCCTACTTACACCAGAGTCCAGTGCATAATAATTTAAAAGACACAGGGAACTTTAAGAAGCTGTAATACTCTGTTAGTGACTTCTAATGTGGGAATAGCACCATCTGGTGATGTTTAATTGTATTACAAGTTGTTTTTCTGTTAAGCTATCAAATGCATTGTGGGGAAAACTAATGCATTTTGGGTAAGAAGGTCCAGGTGAAGCAGTCATTTTGTAAGAAGCAGTGTAGCAGAACAGTTGTATAAAATTTTCTCCTGCATTATGTTTCTAAAACTCCATTATCCCGGATAAAGTATATCTGGTAAGGGAACTTTCTTTGTTCTGTGGAATTGTATATTCAGAACTGTTGTTGAATCAGATGGTGATTATTAACCAATAAACAAGTTAGACTACAGAGAATGGTCTGCTTATTTTGGATGTCATAGAAGGATTGTTCTGTATATCAGATTGCACACTGTGAGAATGCGTCAGAAGAGAGAACAGTAAAATAGATGCTTGCTGCATGCAATAGTGGATTGGAACATACTGAGCCACCATCACCCACACCGTACTGCATTAGGGTATTGCTGCGGCCGCCATATAGACACAACAAGAGCGCAGCCTTCCAGCAAGTGCAACATAATCAGACTGCACTGAAGTCTGTTCCTACCTGGACTCAGGTCCGTATAGAGGCATTCAGCAGTCCGCATACAGCCACGCAATGCCTGCTAGTCAGAAACTTCAGTCAGGACGAAGTCCCAAGCAAGCCGCTCTAACAAGCCTTCAATAAGAGAATGTGCTGCTTTCACTCGTGCAGAAGATGAGGCAGCAAAAGTCAGATCCTCCGTTGCTGCACAAGAGATGCATCTAAAGCTAAAACAAGCTGGCCAAGAACCAGAAAGAGCATGCATGCAGGAAGATCAACAAGTAGAAAGAGCACATCTGCAAGCAGATCTAGAAGCAGAAAGAGCACTCCTACAAGCAAGTCTAGAAGCAAAAAGAGCACGTATGCAGGCTGATAAAGAAGCAGAGAGTGCACGCCTGCAGTCAGATCAAGAAGTAGAAAGAGCACACATACAACCAGAGCAAGAAGAGGATAGAGCAGGCCTGCAAGTGTCTTTGGAAAAACTTGATGCAGAGAAAGTGGTGGGGATTGCCTGTCAGTCACTGTAATACTGTAGCTATGTTGGTACTGGTATTACTGTGATTAGGTAGCCGCATAGCGTAATCGGGTCTATACAAGACCAAGAACTCTATGCTCTGTACAGTGTACCAACGGAGACAGGCAGAGCAAGGAGAGATGCTGCTGAGCTAGGGACAGAGTTTTAGCTGGGTATATGCAGGGATTAGACAGCATTTACACACGTGGTTGAAATTGTTGGTACCCCTCGTTTAATGACAGAAAAACCCACAATGATGACAGAAATAACTTGAATCTGACAAAAGTAATAATAAATCAAAAATCTATGAAAATGAACAAATGAAAGTCAGACATTGCTTTTCAACCATGCTTCCACAGAATTTTAAAAAAATAATACTCAAGAATTAGGCCTGGACTGAAATGATAGTACCCCTGTGAATGGGGATGAGGGGACCATATATACCAGGATAGGGGATATTAAGTAGAGAAATTACCACATTTTTTACTTCAATTTTTTTCCTAATTTCCTCCTCTACAACCTAGGTGAGTCTTATGGTCTGGTGTGTCTTATCGTCCGAAAAATACGGTATATGCCATTTATACTGCGCCAGTTGTGCATCAAAAGCATGCAGCCAGATATGGTTGGTTATCAATGGCATTGCTATATTACTACTGCAGTGTAACAAGTACATGTGAGGTGGAAAAATGTTTCTGTGATACTACTCCTGCAAAGGATTTTCAGCAGGTAAATATCATACGCCATTTTTACTGTGGCATTTGTGTGTCAAAAACATACAACCAGACTTGGTTGGATATCAATAGCATTGCTATATTGGTACTGTAGTGTAACAAGTCCATCTGAGGTGGGCAAATTTTCCTGCAATACTAATTATGATGTCCCCATACACCTTAGCACAGTGTGTAATGAGACATGTAGCTAATCCCCCATCTTATTTAAGAAAAAAAGGCTGTAAAGTTCTAAAGTTATTGATTGAAGATGCAATAACAGGAGTATTTCAGTATATATACATAACTGTACAGTGCATAAAATACAGATAATCTGCAATACACAGCAACATAAGGTAATATACAATTTGATGACTACCTATTTATTATTGCAAATGTACTTATAACACACAGGACTGCAACACATACATAGTGACTTACCAACTATGCTTAGAGTAGGCTGCCTACAAGGAGCAAGACAGAAAAACGAGTGATGTGGTTTCTCCTTAGGAGCATACAGGAACAATGGCTGCTGTTCCTTTCACAGTGTCATAACAAGACCACAATGCAACAGGAACAATCCCACAATGCCCTAGGAACTTCCCATAATACATTGCAAACTGCACCAGAATGCATACATTAAATCACCAGCCAATGGTGCTGTTACCATATAATACAAAAATATAGAAAGGATTAAATATACACAGAAAAATATGCCTGTTTTAACTGTGAGGCACCAAATGACTAAACTTTCTAGACAGCAAATTTACTGCTAGGACAGAACACTAATTCTGCAAAGTGTTTTTCAGCAGGGAAATATTATACATATTATACACCATTTATACTACACCAGTTGTGTATCAAAAGCATAGAGCCAGACTTGGTGGGTTAGCAATAGCATCGCTATATAGTGCAAGCAGTGAAACAAGTCCATCTGAGGGGTGCAAATTTTCCTGTGATACTAATCCTGCAAAGTTTTTGTAGCAGAAAATATTATACGCCATTTATGTTGCATCAGTTGTGCATCAAAAGCATACAGGCAGATTTGGTTGGTTATCAATAGCTTCACTATAATGCTACTGCAGTGTAACAAGTCCACCAGAGGTGGGCAAATTTTCCTGTGATACGAATTCCGCAAAGTTTTTTCATCAGGGAAATATTATACGCCATTTATACTGCACGAGTTGAACATCAAAAGCATGTAGCCAGTCTTGGTTGTTTGCAATAGCATCTCTATATAGCGCAAGCAGTGAAACAAGTCATTCTGAGGTGTACAAATTTTCCTGCTATATTAATCCTGCAAAGATTTTATAACAGGAAATATTATACGCCAGTTATACTGCATCAGTTGTGCATCAAAAGCATACAGCCAGACTTGGTTGGTCATCTGATGAATGAAAATTTTCCTGCAATACTAATCCTGCAAAGTTCTTTCAGCAAAGTAATATTATACACCATTTATACTATGCCAGGTGTGCGTCAAAAGCATGTAGCAAACTTGGTTGGTTAGCAAAAATATCACTTTAATGCTACTGCAGTGTAACAAGTCTGTTTGAGGTGGGCAAATTTTCCTGCAATACTAGTCCTGCAAAGTTTTTTCAGCAGGGAAATATTATACACTATTTATACTACATCACTATATAGCGCAAGCAGTGAAACAAGTCCATCTGAGGTGTGCAAATTTTCCTGTGATACTAATCCTGCAAAGTTTTTGTAGCAGGAAATATTATACTCCAGTTATACTGCATCAGTTGTGCATCAAAAGCATACAGCCAGACTTGGTTAGCTAGCAAAAGCATCGCTATATTGCTACTGCAGTGTAACAAGTCCATCTGAGGTTGGCAAATTTTCGTGCGATCCTAATCCTGCAAAGTATTTTTAGCAGTGAAAATTATACACCATTTATACTGTGCCAATTTTGCAATGAATATTCACTGCACTCCACTCCCATAGGAATGGAATGCAGTGAATATTCATTCCCTTTAGTAGCGGTCCACCCACGGCTGTTAACCTGTTTAATGCCGTTGTCAATTTCTGACTGCAGCATTTAACTCATGCTTACTGGAAGGGTGCTAGAAATCCCGCCCATTGTTGACTCAGTCACATGATCGCAGGTCACCAATGGGTTGGCATGGCAACCAGAGTTCTCCAGCAGACCTCTATGGTTATCATAGCTGGATTGCTATGAGCGCCGCCCATTTACATGGGCAACAGGATAAAATGGATCCTAAAATTTGTTGGGCAATTTCTCCTGAGTACACCGATACCTCATATGTGGTCATAAAACACTGGTTGGGCGCACGGCAGGGCTCAGAATGGAAGGAGCGCCATTTGACTTTTTGAATGAAAAATATGCTGGAATATTTAGCGGTTGCCATGTCGCATTTGGAGAGTCCTTGTGTGCCTAAACATTGGAGCTCCCTGACAAGTGACCCCATTTTGGAAACTAGACCCCCTAAGGAACTTATCTAGATGCATAGTGAGCACTTTGAACCCCTAGGTGCTTCACAAATTGATCCGCAAAATAAAAGTACTTTTTTTTCACAAAAATTTTCTTTTAGCCTAAGTTTTTTCATTTTCACATGGGCAACAGGATAAAATGGATCATAAAATTTGTTGAGCAATTCCTCCTGAGTACACCGATACCTCATATGTGGTCATAAACCACTGATTGGGGGCATGGCAGGGCCCAGAAGGGAAGGAGCGCCATTTGACGTTTTGAATGGAAAATTAGCTCCAATCGTTAGTGGACACCATGACGCGTTTGGAGAGCACCTGTGTGCTTAAACAGTGAAAAAAACCCACAAGTGAAACCATTTTGGAAACTAGATCCCTTATGGAACTTATCTAGATGTGTTGTCAGCACTCTGAACCCCCATGTGCTTCACAGAAGTTTATAACGCAGAGCAGTGAAAATAAAAAAATCATTTTTTTCCTCAAAATTATGATTTTTTAGGCCCGCTATTTTTTATTTTCACAAGGGTAACAGGATTAATTGGATGCCAAAAGTTGTTGACCAGTTTGTCCTGAGTACGCTCCTACCCCATATGTGGGGGGAACCACTGTTTTGGCGCATGAGAGAGCTCAGAAGGGAAGGAGCGCCATTTTGGAATGCAGACTTGATGGAATATTCTCGTCATGTTACGTTTGCAGAGCCCTGATGTGCCTAAACAGTAGAAACCCCCCACAAGTGACCCGATTTTGGAAACTAGACCCCCAAAGGAGCTTATTTAGATTTGTGGTGAGCACTTTGAACCCCCAAGTGCTTCACAGAAGTATATAAACGCAGAGCAGTGAAAATAAAAAATATTTTTTTTCCTCAAAAATGATTTTTAGCCCACTATTTTTTATTTTCCCAAGGGTAACAGGATAAATTGGACCAAAAAGTTGTTGTCCAGTTTGTCCTGAGCACGATGGTACCCTATATGTGGTGGGGAACCACTGTTCGGGCATCCGTCGGGGCTTGGAAGGGAAGTAGTGAAGTTTTGAAATGCCAACTTTGATGGAATGGTCTACGGGCGTCATGTTACGTTTGCAGAGCCCCTGATGTGCCTAAACAGTATAAACTTCCCAAAAGTGACCCCATTTTGGAAACTAGATCCCCAAAAGAACTCATCTAGATGTGTGGTGAGCACTTTGAACCCCCAAGTTCTTCACAGAAGTTTATAACGCAGAGCCGTGAAAATAAAAAATATTTTTTTTCCTCAAAAATGATTTTTAGCCCACTATTTTTTATTTTCCCAAGGGTAACAGGATAAATTGGACCAAAAAGTTGTTGTCCAGTTTGTCCTGAGCACAATGGTACCCCATATGTGGGGGGGAACCACTGTTCGGGCACCTGTCGGGCTCGGAAGGGAAGTAGTGAAGTTTTGAAATGCCAACTTTGATGGAATGGTCTACGGGCATCATGTTAGGTTTGCAGAGCCCCTGATGTGCCTAAACAGTAGAAACTTCCCACAAGTGACCCCATTTTGGAAACTAGACCCCCCAAGGAACTTAACTAGATGTGTGGTGAGCACTTTGAACCTCCAAGGGCTTCATAGAAGTTTATAATGCCTGGGCATGAAAATAAAAAAATCATATTTTTTCCACAAACATTCTTTTAGTCCCCAATTTTTTTATTTTCTCAAGGGTAACAGGAGAAATTAGACCCCAAAAGTTGTTGTCTAATTTGTCCTGAGTATTCTGATATCCCATATGTGGGAGAAAACTACTGTATGGGCACACGTCGGGGCTCGGAAGGGAAGTAGTGACGTTTTGAAATGCCAACTTGATGGAATGGTCTGCGGGAGTCATGTTACGTTTGCAGAGCCCCTGATGTGCCTAAACTGTGGATACCCCCCAAGTGACCCCATTTTGGAAACTAGACCACCCAAGGAACTTATCCAGATGTGTAGTGAGTGAGCACTTTGAACCCCCAAGTGCTTCACAGAAGTTTATAACCCAGAGCCATGAAAATAAAAAATAATTTTTTTTCCTCAAAAAATGATTTTTTAACCCTCAATTTTTTATTTTCACAAGGGTAACAGGAGAAATTGGACCCCAAAAGTTGTTGTCCTGTTTGTTCTGAGTACGCTGGTACCCCATATGTGGGGGAACCACTGTTTGGGCACACGTCGGGGCTCGGAAGGGAAGGAATGACGTTTTGAAATGCCGACTTGATGGAACGGTCTGCGGGCGTCATGTTACTTTTGCAGAGCCCGTAATGTGCCTAAACAGTAGAAATCCCCCACAAGTGACCCCATTTTGGAAACTAGATCCCCCAAAGAACTCATCTAGATGTGTGGTGAGCACTTTGAACCCCCAAGTTCTTCACAGAAGTTTATAACGCAGAGCTGTGAAAATAAAAAATAATTTTTTTCCACAAAAATATTTTTTTTGTCCCCAATTTTTTTATTTTCCCAAGGGTGACAGAAGAAATTGAACCCCCAAAGTTGTTGTGCAATTTTTCCTGAGTATGCTGATACCCCATATGTGGGGGTAAACCACTGTTTGGGTACACGTCGGGGCTTGGAATGGAGGGAGCACTATTTGACTTTTTGAAAGCAAAATTGACTGGAATAAATGGTGGTGCCATGTCGCGTTTGGAGACCACCTGATGTGCCTAAATAGTGGAAAACCCTCAATTCTAACTCTAACCCCAACCGCAACACACCCCTAATCACAACCCTAAACCCAACACACCCCTAACCCTAATACCGACCCTAACCATAACCCTAACCCCAACACACCCCTAACCCTAATCCCAACCCTATCCATAACTCTAACCACAAGCCTCACCCCAATCCCAACCCTAACCCCAACACACCCCTAACCCTAATCCCAACTCTAACCCTAACCACAAGCCTAACCCTAATTCCAACCCTAACCCTAATTCCAACTCTAACCCTAATTCTAACCCTAACCCTAATTACAATCGTAATCCTAACTCTAATCCTAACCCTAATCCTAAACCTAACCCTAATCCTAACCCTAATCCTAACTCTAGTTCCAACCCTAACCCTAGTTCTAACCCTAACCCCAATGCTAACCCTAATGGAAAAATAAAAAATATTTTCTTTATTTACTACTTGTCCCTACCTATGGGGGTGATAAAATGGGGATTTATTTACTTTTTTTTATTTTGATCACTGTAAGAGTTTATCACAGTGATCAAAATAAATGAATGGAATCTGCTGGCAGGCGGGCACACTGCGCCTGCGTCCGCCATTTTCCAAGATGGCGGCGCCCATGAAATATCCCGGAGGGACTCTGGGATGGCCACAGGTACATCACAGGTCCCGGGAGAGGTGAGGAGGGGGATCGGAAGGCGGGGGAGCGGACCGGAGGGGAGGGCAGCAGATAGTGACGGCAGCGAACTTTGGAATTTTTTTCACCACTTAGATAAAAGAGAACCTAGACATGTTTGGAGTCTATGAACTCGAAATGCCCTGGAGAATCATAATGGCAGGTTAGTTTTTGCATTTAGCGAACCTAGCAAAAAAGTCAAGCAAAAAATAAGTATGGGATTGCACTTTTTTTGCAATTTCACCGCACTTGGAATTTTTTCCATTTTCAAGTACAGGACATGGTAAAACCAATGGTGTCGTTCAAAAGTACAACTCGTCCCACAAGAAATAAGCCCTCACATGGCCATAATGACGGAAAAATAAAAAAGTTATGGCTCAGGAAAGAAGGGGAGCAAAAAACAAAAACGAAAAATCGAAAAAAGCTCCGAGAGTGAAGGTGTTAATAGCCTGGAAGCTCCATGGATATTACCCCTTTCCAAGACTATAAACATAGGCCCGCAGCCATCGGCTTTCCCTCTGCTGATTACAAAAATTACGCAGGAACCCACGTCATTTTTTTCAGAAAAATTATCTGTTAAAAATTAAATACATGTACACTAAGCTGCACACACACTGCATTAATTGAATTTATCATAGACATTTGTATATCTACCTATTCTATGTGTATTCCATCTATTCTATCCTGTCGGCTCCTGCCTCTTGTGATTTTACACTATGCGGCTGCTGAATTACCGGCTTTTCTTCTATCTATTTATCTATGTAATGTATATACATATACAGGGCTGCCACTAGGAATTTCAGTGCCCCATACTGTCAAAATTTTCGGGGCCCCCTTGAGACTTCACCCAGGCTCCACCCCAGCCCCGTCTCCACCCCTCGAACTGTCCACAGTCTCACCACTCTCTCTTGGAAAAACTCCACTTCTCACCAATTACACATTAACAGTTCCCATCACCAGATCACACATATAGTCGGCAGCTCTAGTTTTGGCCAAAAGATTTTTTAAAGCTGCCACCGTAACACATTACACATTTTTGGCCGGGCCCTACTCTACTGTAACCTATTAAATATTTGTTAAAATATCCAATACAATTTAGGTATATTTTTATTTATTTTTAAATTTTTAAAATGACCAATAATATCACATACAAGGATCAAATACCACCGCACCATGACCAGACCACATATTACCACCACAGTGACCAAAATAATATCACATACAAGGAACAAATACCGCTGCATCATGACCAGACACCATATTACCACCACATAGTGACCTATAATACCACATGCAAGGGACAAATACCACCGCACCATGTCCAGACCACAAATTACCACCACATAGTGACTGAATACTACAATACTGATCAGTAATAAAAAAAACACAATACTATCACCATAAGTGCCATTATACATAGGAGATATGTACTTAGTATGCAGTGTCTGTGCTACACCGTACACAAGCCTGTATACTTATTCTCGTGACATCTGACTCACAGTGAGTCTCTTGCCTCATCTGCATGCACTTCATCAACGCCGCATCATGTTCCACCAGTCTCATTCTGCACCTGACTCCACCAGCCTCGATTCTTCCCTACAGTAGAAAAGGCACATATTCCTCATCAGCTCCATTTGACATATTTCACATATCATCACTGAGTACATACATATCCATCTAGCCCTATAATCCATCGCCTCATCTGCACCGATCTTATCCTGCTCCATGCCATTATTTTTCCTTCATCCCAATCCCTCAGTATGTCCATCGCTCTGCCCATAAGTGCCATGCTCCCCATCTGAACTATCTCCATCTCATCACGCAGTACCATGCCAGTCTTCCTTCATCTTGCCCCCATGTCGCCAATCCTGCCCATCTCCATCTGCCCCAGTGTCTCATTCCTGCCCATGCCCATATGTCTCCCTCTCCCATCCTGCCATTCTCCATCTGCCCCAGTGCCCCATCCTGCCCCATCTGTCTCCAATCTGCCCCATGTCTCATATCTGCCCCCAGTGTCTCCATCCTGCCCCAGTCCTCCATCCTGCCCCATTCTCCAATCCTGCCCCATTCTCCAATCCTGCCCACAGTCTGCTTCTCAATCTGCCCAGTCTCCAATCTCCATTCTCCATCTGATCTCCATGTCCCAATCTGCCCCCATTCTCCAATCCTGCCCTTCCATCTGCCGTCCTGCCCTTCCATTCTGCCCAGTCCTGCCCATTCATTCTCCCTGCCCTCATCCTTGCCCCCATCCTCTCCATTCTGCCCATCTGCCCCATCTCCATTCTGCCCACAGTCTCATGCCCAGTCCTGCCATTTTCCTGCCCAGTCTGCCATCCATCTGCCCCGTCTCCATCTATTCCTACCTCCTGTCTCCATCCTGCCATCCTTCCCAGTCTCCATTCTGCCCCGTATCCATCCTTCCCCTTCAGTCTTCATTCTGCCCCCAGTCCTGCCCCCATCTCCATTCTGCCCCCAGTCCTGCCCAGTCTCCATCTTGCCTGTCTCATCCTGATTCCTACCCTGACTCCATCCTGATTCCTGCCCACATCTCCATTCTGCCCCAGTCCTGCCCACTCTCTATTCTGCCCCCAGTCCTGCCCATCTCCATTCTGCCCCCAGTCCTGCCCATCTCCATTCTGCCCAAAGTCCTGCCCTATCTCCATTCTGCCCCCAATCCTGCCCAGTCTCCATTCTGCCCCATCCTGCCCCATCTCCATTCAGCCCAAAGTCCTGCCCAGTCTCCATTCTGTCCCCAGTCCTGCCCCATCTCCATTCTGCCCAAAGTCCTGCCCAGTCTCCATTCTGCCCCCAGTCCTGCCCCATCTCCATTCTGCCCCCAGTCCTGCCCACTCTCCATTCTGCCCCCAGTCCTGCCCTCTCTCCATTCTGCCCCAGTCTGCCCACTCTCCATTCTGCCCCCAGTCCTGCCCCACTCCATTCTGCCCCAGTCCTGCCCCATCTCCATTCTGCCCCTAGTCCTGCCCACTCTCCATTCTGCCCCCTGTCCTGCCCAGTCTCCATTCTGCCCCCAGTCCTGCCCCATCTCCATTCTGCCCCAGACCTGCCCACTCTCCATTCTGCCCCCTGTCCTGCCCAGTTCCATTCTGCCCCAGTCCTGCCACATCTCCATTCTGCCCCAGTCCTGCCCACTCTCCATTCTGCCCCCAGTCCTGCCCCATCTCCATTCTGCCCCAATCCTGCCCATCTCCATTCTGCCCCCAGTCCTGCCCCGTCTCCATTCTGCCCCCAGTCCGGCCCACTTTCCATTCTGCCCCCAGTCCTGCCCCGTCTCCATTATGCCCCCAGTCCTGCCCCATCTCCATTCTGCACCGAGTCCTGCCCACACTCCATTCTACCCCCAGTCCTGCCCCATTTACATTCTGCCCCCAGTCCTGCCCACTCTCCATTCTGCCACCAGTCCTGCCCAGTCTCCATTCTGCCCCAGTCCTGCCAGTCTCCATTCTGCCCCCAGTCCTACCCAGTCTCAATTCTGCCCCCAGTCCTGCCCAGTCTCCATTCTGCCACCAGTCCTGCCCAGTCTCCATACTTCCCCCAGTCCTGCCCAGTCTCCATTCTGCCCCCAGTCCTGCCCCATCTCCATTCTGCCCCCAGTCCTGCCCACTCTCCATTCTGCCCCCAGTTCTGCCCAGTCTCCATTTTGCCCCAAGTCCTGCCCCGTCTCCATTCTGCTCCCAGTCCTGCCCAGTCAACATTCTGCCCCAGTCCTGCCCAGTCTCCATTCTGCCCACAGTCCTGCCCAGTCTCCATTCTGCCCCAGTCCTGCCCATTCTCCATTCTGCCACCAGTCCTGCCCCCAGTCCTGCCCACTCTCCAATCTGCCCCCGCCCTGCCCCATCTCCATTCTGCCCCCTGTCCTGCACACTCTCCATTCTGCCCCAGTCCTGCCCACTCTCCATTCTGCCCCCAGTCCTGCCCATCTCCATTCTGCCCCCAGTCCTGCCCATCTCCATTCTGCCCCAGTCCTGCCCCATCTCCATTCTGCCCCCAGTCCTGCCCAATCTCCATTCTGCCCCCAGTCCTGCCCAGTCTCCATTCTGCCCTCAGTCCTGCCCATCTCATTCTGCCCCAGTCCTGCCCACTCTCCATTCTGACCCCAGTCCTGCCCACTCTCCATTCTGCCCCCATTCTGCCCACTCTCCATTCTCCCCAGTCCTGCCCCATCTCCATTCTGCCCCCAGTCCTGCCCACTCTCCATTCTGCCCCCAGTCCTGCCCATCTCCATTCTCCCCAGTCCTGCCCCATCTCCATTCTGCCCCCAGTCCTTGCCCACGTCTCCATCTCCATCTGCCCCGTCCTGCCCCATCTCCTTCTGCCCCAGTCCTGCCCATTCTCCATTCTGCCCCAGTCCTGCCCACTCTCCATTCTGCCCCCAGTCCTGCCCATCTCCATTCTACCCCCAGTCCTGCCCAGTCTCCATTCTGCCCCAGTCCTGCCCAGTCTCCATTCTGCCCCCAGTCCTGCCCAGTCTCCATTCTGCCCCCAGTCCTGCCCAGTCTCCATTCTGCCCCTAGTCCTGCCCATCTCCATTCTGACCCCAGCCCTGCCCACTCTCCATTCTGCCCCCAGTCCTGCCCTATCTCCATTCTGCCCCAAATCCTGCCCCATCTCCATTCTCCCCCAGTCTTGTCCACTCTCCATTCTGCCCCAGTCCTGCCCATCTCCATTCTGCCCCAGTCCTGCCCACTCTCCATTCTGCCCCCAGTCCTGCCCATCTCCATTCTGCCCCAGTACTGCCCACTCTCCATTCTGCCCCCAGTCCTGCCCCATCTCCATTCTGCCCCCAGTTCTGCCCACTCTCCATTATGCCCCAGTCCTGCCCCATCTCCATTCTGCCCCCGTCCGGCCCACTCTCCATTCTGCCCCAGTACGGCCCATCTCCATTTTGACCCCAGTCCGGCCCATCTCCATTCTTCCCCAGTCCTTCCCCCATCTCCATTCTGCCCCAATCCTGCCCAGTCTCCATTCTGCCCCCAGTCCTACCCATCTCTATTCTGCCCCCAGTCCTGCCCACTCTCGATTCTGCCCCAGTCCTGCCCACTCTCCATTCTGCCCCCAGTCCTGCCCCATCTCCATTCTTCCCCCAGTCCTGCCCCATCTCCATTCTGCCCCCAGTCCTGCCCCTCTCCATTCTGCCCCCGCCTGCCCATCTCCATTCTGCCCCCAGTCCTGCCCACTCTCATTCTGCCCCCAGTCCTGCCCACTCTCCATTCTGCCCCCAGTCCTGCCCCATCTCCATTCTGCCCCAGTCCTGCCCAGTCTCCATTCTGCCCCAGTCCTGCCCATCTCCATTCTGCCCTCAGTCCTGCCCAGTCTCCATTCTGCCCCCAGTCCTGCCCAGTTTCCATTCTGCCCTCAGTCCCGCCCATCTTCATTCTGCCCCCAGTCCTGCCCACTCTCCATTCTGCCCCAGTCCTGCCCACTCTCCATTCTGCCCCCAGTCCTGCCCATCTCCATTCTGCCCCAGTCCTGCCCACTCTCCATTCTGCCCCAGTCCTGCCCCATCTCCATTCTCCCCAGTCCTGCCCATCTCCATTCTGCCCCAGTCCTGCCCACTCTCCATTCTGCCCCCCTCTGCCCACTCCTTCCTCGCCCCAGTCCTGCCCATCTCCATTCTGCCCCAGTCCTGCCCACTCTCCATTCTGCCCCCAGTCCTGCCCATCTCCATTCTCCCCCAGTCCTGCCCAGTCTCCATTCTGCCCAGTCCTGCCCACTCTCCATTCTGCCCCGTCCTCCCCATCTCCTTCTGCGCCCCAGTCCTGCCCATTCTCCATTCTGCCCCCAGTCCTGCCCACTCTCCATTCTGCCCCCAGTCCTGCCCCATCTCCATTCTACCCCCAGTCCTGCCCAGTCTCCATTCTGCCCCCAGTCCTGCCCAGTCTCCATTTCTGCCCCCAGTCCTGCCCAGTCTCCATTCTGCCCCTAGTCCTGCCCATCTCCATTCTGCCCCCAGTCCTTCCCACTCTCCATTCTGCCTCCAGTCCTGCCCAGTCTCCATTCTGCCCCCAGTCCTGCCCCATCTCCATTCTGCCCCAGTCCTGCCCATTCTCCATTCTGCCCCCAGTCCTGCCCACTCTCCATTCTGCCCCCAGTCCTGCCCACTCTCCATTCTGCCTCCAGTCCTGCCCAGTCTCCATTCTGCCCCCAGTCCTGCCCCATCTCCATTCTGCCCCCAGTCCTGCCCACTCTCCATTCTGACCCCAGTCCTGCCCACTCTCCATTCTGCCCCCAGTCCTGCCCCATCTCCATTCTACCCCAGTCCTGCCCCATCTCCATTTTGCCCCAGCCTTGCCCACTCTCCATTCTGCCCCAGTCCTGCCCACTCTACATTCTGCCGAGGCTCCGGCTTGCAATATTAAAAAAAATAAATAAATCTTTCTCCTTACCTTGCTGCGTTCCAGCGGCGAGAGATCCACACTCCACACTCCACAGAAAGCGCGCACTCGCCGGCAACTGACAATGACGTCAGGCGCCGGCGACGTGCGCACTGATGTCAGCTGCCATCCTCCGATTGGGTGGCAGCGTTAACTATTACCGTGCGGGCCCGCACGGTAATAGAGTAACTGAACCTGCGTCCTGGACGCAGGTTCAGTTACTTGAGCGGCAGAATCCTGCCGCTGGGGGCGGGGCAGTGGGGCCCCCTCTGCTGATCGGGCCCCATACGCCAGTCAGGGCTGTAATGCCCTGATGGCGGCCCTGTACATATATATGTGTGTGCCACTGACATCTAGATATCTATGTATTCTATGTGTATATATCTATTCTGTCTATTCTGTTATCTGTCACTCTGTGATTTTATTGTACGCAGCAGATGAATTGCCAGCTTTTCAAAGGACACTGATGCGTAAAAATCAGACAGCACTCACATGGTCCAAGTGTTGTGTGATTTTTTTTTCGCACCTATAGGCTTGCATTGGCGAGTCTCGGCTGAGTTTCGGTGACAATTACAGCATGCTGCAATTTTGCAAGCACGTCAAATACGGCTGAGAAAATAAACGCTGATTTGAGCTGCCTCATAGATTAACACTGGGCCAAGTGATGTTTTCTCACATAGCACTCAGCTGTATTCTACGGTTGTGTGAATCTGGCCTTAGGCCGGGGTCACACACAACGTCTACAAAATCGGACCGTTTTAGTCGTACAATAATCGCACAAATGTTTCATGAACATTGCTCCGCCTGTCATCCGATTTGAATGCGAGGATGCGATTTTGTCGCATCTGAGCGTACGTTTGACATCCGTCTGGCGAGATTTTGTCGGTGGCTAGCAAAACCGACATATAATGGATCCAAATGAATAGTATTTAAATCACAAAAGAAAAAATAGATATATACACATAGAATACATATATATATATATATATATATGTCATTGAGACATACATATATATACATATATTTATAGTTCATACACTTCTACACAGTATAATAGCCGCTAATTCAATTGCCGGCTTTTGTAAAATTACAGAACCCGACATGAAATGACACATGGTTTACATACAGTTAACCATGTCATTTCATGTAGTATGATATATTTTTTTCACTAACAATTACATGAGTGTATGTGTGCAAAATTTCATACATGTAGGGGTTGCTTCCTAGGCAAATCAGTTCAGTTCAGGTCAGCCGGGGACTCCCTCTGACGTCACTGATGCTGTGCGGTGTCCCCGGCTGACCTGAACTGAACTGATTAGCCTGGGAAACAATCAATTAAGCTTCCCAGCTAATCACTTCCTCTCCTGTCAGCCAGGAGAGGAACTCATTCATTCGGGGGTTTACTGCGAAGCTGGCAGCATTGGCTACGGTCCACGCAGTAAACATGTTAACCCTTTGTGAAGGATTACAGCGTTGGACCTGACTAAGCGCCGGATAGGTAAGAATAATGTTGTTTAATTATTTTTTTTTATTACAGGAGAACAAGGGAGTCGAAGGAGTACCAGTACAATAAAAGATGGTCAAAAACTGCGTGTTTATTTCACTAAAAAGATTTTTAATTAATGTGTGCGTGTTTTTTTTTATTTCATACAATAGGATTAATAATTGAGAGTTGTCTAATTGACAACTCTCAATTATTAACCTGGCTTAAAGTCACCTTCCAATAGCAAGGTGGCTTTAACCCATTATTAACCCATTAGCCACCGCTACAGGGCAATGGGAATAGACGGGCTAAGTGCCAGAAAGGGCGCATCTAACTATAGATTTGCCTTTTCTGGGATGGCTGGGGGCAGATGTTAGTAGCCAGGGGGGACACAAAATAAATGCACCCTCCCTAGGCTCTTATTATCTCCCCCCACTCGCTGGCTTTGCCTGTCTGGTGGAGAAAATACAGAGGGAGCCCACGCATTTTTTTTCAACGAATTTACACATTTAATTAACCTTTGCACACATACACTCATGTAATTGTTAGTGAAAACCATAAATCAAACTACATGAAATGACATGGTTAACTGTATCTAAACCATGTGTCATTTCATGTCGGGTTCTGTAATTTCACAAAAGCCGGCAATTGAATTAGCGGCTATTATTCTATGTAGAAGTGTATGAACTATAAAATATATATATATATATATAATATATATGTCACAATGACATGTATATATACAGTATATATGTGTTCTATGTGTGTATATGTATTCTTTCTATTCTTTATTAAAGCTGTCAGTGTGATTTTACAGTATAGCGGGGGATGAATTGCCGGCTTTTCTAAAGGATACCGGTGCGATTTTATCGCAAGTCACATGTGTGGTCTGTTTGTAATCCGATTTTTCATCGCACCCAAAGACTTGCATTGGTGATTGTCCACCGATAATCGGTGACAATCGCAGCATGCTGCGATTGTCTCGGTCCGAGGAAAATGGCCGAGAAAAAATCGGATGCTGGGAGCTGCTCCATAGATTAACATTGGTCCGACTGCAATGCGATATTTCATCGCATTGCAGTCGTCCGTTTTTGTCGCCAGTGTGACGCCGGCCTTAGGCTACAAGTCTGCTCTCACTCTATGAGTCACTTGCTCAATACTCTGGCATTGAGTGAGGCTGCGCCCATCTAATCGACATGCGACTGTATGTATAAAAATCACATATACTGTCAGTCATGCACCCCCTGCTCCCGACTCTGGAGAATCCTCACAGTGTGCAGTGCGTGAGATGGGAGGATTCACATGTCTGCAGTCAAAGAGTCACATAGAGTGACTGTAAACTTGTAGACAAAGGCCAAACAACACCTTTAAATTGACATTTAGGGTGAAATGTTGTTGCAGCCCACCTCTTTAGCCTCTGCATGCTTTCATCCAGAGAGCAAACTTCTCATTTGCTCAAGTAAAATCTACAGAGCTCCTCATATACAGTGTACAGTATAACACCCCCAGTCCATCACATCACAAATTATACAGTGCTGAACGCATTACAGTGTAGACCCTCAGCCCCTTATAACATACATGGTAACATACACTGATTACCTCATAATACACATATTAGCAGACCCTTATTATAGCCCCTCACCCAGCCCATCACAGTACACAGTAATGCACACCCTGACACCTGTCACCACACAATTAAACATCACAGTAACACACCACCTTCCCTCACTGTACACAAACTATTAGATCCTATTTGCATCTTACCATTATTTCTCCGTCCAGGGGCTGGTGTGTGCAGCAGGAGGAAAGAAGCCCTAAAGGCAACAAAGCTGGAGGCGGAGCCAGCAACAATCACTGCACAAGTCCGGGCAGCAGGGAAAGGAAGGAAGCCAGGAATCCACCTCACCAGGCGCTGCCTAATTGGACATGCCGGCATCCAAGCTCCAGAATTTAAAGGTGCAATGCTTCTAAAGCAGCAAGTAATAAAATATTAAAATTATATTTCCTGGTGATTGTTTTTTTCACCATTGAAAGCAATGCAAATGTTCAAAAACACTACGTGTGAACACATCCAAGGTGTGGAGGAGCATTTTTTTTCTCTCATTTATTTTGCCTTATGTACAAGTCATTATCCTGGAAAGAATGTTTCTTAACATTTTTTCCTGTAAAATCCATTTTTATCTTTGGTTTTGTATGTTTTATTGTCAGTCCCTAAAAGTGGTGTAATACTCTGACTACCAGCAGTGACCTGGGATTCAGAGATGCTGCCAAGGAACTTCCCCATGCTGTTACCATGCCATTTCAGTACTGTTTTTATTGATTTCAGCAATTTTTAGATCCCTCCAGACCTCTGTGAGGTGAGGGCAGACGGAAAAATGCTCGAGTTTCCCATTGACTTCCATTATACTCCTTACTCGGGTCGAGCATTCGGACATTACGATTTGCTTAACTCGACAACGAGCACCCGAGTTTTTTCTTTCAATAACTCTGCCATGAAAAGCGGTGTGTCTCCTAGACAAATTACCTTCAGCAGAGTCTGTTGCGGCTTCGTTTAGACAATGCTGCAGATCTCCAGGTTCCGGCTAATGTAGACGACATGTTATGAGATAGCACATTGGGGATTGAGGATGAGGAGGAGCAAAGGGGTGCAGGAACTGGTGTAGGAAATGGAGGAAACTTTGATAGAAATAGGACCGGCAATCATCTGCATCGTTAGCATATGTGCCGTGCAAGGGTGAGACTCGGCCCCTTCCTCCACAGTGGACAATCCAAGTAACGGCATTGGTAAGGGCATGGGTGATATTACTGGACACGTGCTGGTACAAGGCAGGGTCAACAAGAGAGTTCTACAGTACATATGGCAAGTAGGCAATTTTTGAACAACCAAATTTGTACACCTGTAGCAGACCTATTTTGGATTTTATTTAATGAAACTGAAATTTCACGCAAACCAAGTCCTACAGTATATATGACAATAGCCAATTTTTGAACAATCAAATTTGCACACCTGTACCAAGCCAATTTTGGATTTTTTTCAATCAGTAAAATTTCTCACAAAGCAGGTTCTGCAGTATATGTGATAATAGTCAATTTTTGAACAACCAAATTTGTACACTTGAAGAAGGCCAGCTTTGGATTTTATTTCAAACCAATGAAATTTCACACAAACCAAGTTCTATAGTATATATGATATTAGCTAATTTTTAGAACAAAATTATTTTATGAACTGTACCAAGCCAAGCGTTTTTTAAAAATGTTAAACCATCGTAATTTTACACAAAGCTCATTAAACTGTATGGGTGACTAATTGAATTCAGAAAAAAATTTTAACTTTTTTTTGGAAGTTTCTTTTATATACCACTGTAATGTAACACAAAACATTTAATACTCTAGGGATGACAAATTCAATCCAGAAAATTTTTTTGAATGTAAATGTTTGGAAGGTGTAGTTAATATACTCCTACACTCACAAAGGCTTTGCACAAGTGCAAAGCCAGGAAAAACTTATAAGAAGGATAATACAGTAATCTTCAGTTGTCTGTTTCTTCTTCACCTTCCTCAGGAGGCTAAGGGAGACTCCCTTTACCTGCTTCCTGAATCCCAATTCACTGGGCTGTAAATGACCTTGCTTCGGGTAGTGCTTGAGCCATCGACATCTAGAAATGGACGTCAAACCCATGTTTTGCTTGCACCACCACTTGCTCCTGCATAGGCATAGGAGGTAGGGAACCCGAAGGACAGTCCAATCTCTCAGGGGTGGTAGCCCCATCATGAACCTCATTGAGGAGCCTCTCCCAGCCCTGTTCTTTTTGCAAGAAGATTTCATCCTGCTCCCTTCCTTCTTTGATCACACCCACTGCATGCCTGTGATGTTGCCTCTCCATTTTTAAAAAAATGACCCTGGTTCCAGCCATCAGCACTTGCAGCCTTCGAGGCAAGTGTTGCGTCTATATTGCATGTTGGATTAGCGAGATGTGATGATGGGTCCCAAACTCTTCTATCAACACCCATCTCTGCTGTCAGTGGTATACAATGAACTGCCCCCGTGATGCCAACTCTCGGTACCTTTCATCTAGCGGTCTGGTTAGCTTGTCTCCTGCCCTAGTTCTGGCTTGCCACCTTCTCTCTTCTGGCGAGCCTAGGCCAAGCAGTCTGCTCACTGTGGACAGGAGTCTTTTATAAAGGTGACTATGTAAGACAGCTGTTTTTAATGCAGGTAACAAGTTAACTCTTAATGGTTGGTATGGGATAAAATATTTATTTCTAAACTGCAAAATGCAAATAAATTTTATATAATTTATACAATGTGATTTTCTGGATTTTATTTTTGATATTCTATCTCTCAATGTTAAAATTACCCTATACTTAAAATTATAGTCTGTTCATGTCTTTGTCAGTGGGCAAACTTAAAAAATCAGCAAGGGATCAAATAATTTTTTCCTTACTGTATATGTCCTCAATACAAGAACCATGGCCCCCTCATCCCTGTCCTTGTATGCATGGCCCTCTCATCCCTATCCTGGTATGCATGGCCCCCGTCATCACCATCCTGATATGCATGGTGCACATCCCCATCCTGGTATGCATGGTCCCATCATCCCCATCCTGGTATGCATGGCTTCCTCATCCCTATCGTGGTATGCATAGCACCTTCATTCCTATACTGGTGTGTATGGCCTTCTCATCCCCATCCTGGTTTTCATGGCCTCCTCATTCCTATCCTGGTATGCATGGCCCAATCTGTTAGAACTCTCCTGTTTTTTCTATTTTGCTGGTCACATGACCTTTTTTGCCTATTTAATCCTGCTCCGCCCTTCTGGCTTTGCTGGTCTTCATTGTAATTTCTACTCTTAAGCTAGCCAGTTTTTTTTGTTACCTTACTCAGTCAGTTTTGCTTGGTCTTCGGACCTCTATGTTCTAAGTTGTTTGTTTGTCTTTTACTGCTACAACTTCTGTTAGGAGGTGTCCATCTTTCTCCCAGTCCCTAGTTCTGGTAGGGATCCCTCCCTCGCATCTATAGGTCTTCGTACAGACTAGCTGAGGACTTTAGCGGGTCTGATCGCAGGATCAGGTTCCCCGTTACATCGTAGGGATCTAGCTTAGTTCTATCGTAGGGACAGATATCCCTTCTTTCCTTAGTGCTTGTAGCAGAACATAACTGTAAGACCAGCCCAAAAATATCTCTAAGGAAAGATTTCCAGTTTCCATCATGGTGTCGGTTCAGGACTTGGCTCAACGCCTGCAGGGACTCTATCTGGAGGTAGCCAAGCTCCAGCAACACGTGAGTAGCTGTTCTGGAGCCAAAGGTACATTTGCCTGATTTATTTTTTGGTGAACAACAAGATTTTTTTTCTTTTAAAAATGCTTGCTTGTTGTATTTTCGTTTGAGACCCAGATCCTCTGGTGATGAATCACAGCGCATAGGGTTCATAATGTCACTTTTGCGCAAAGAACTTAACCTAGTGATCCATGCTTAAGATCAGTGGAGAGTTTTTTTTCTGCTTTGGGGTTATTGTAAGATGATCCTGATCGTGCCTCATCAGCTGAGACAGAATTGAGACGTTTGAGGCAGGGATCAGGTAATGTGGAAAAATATTGTACTCACTTCCGTCGATGGTCTACTCAGGTGGGGTGGAACGATTCAGCTTTGAAAAGTTTGTTTCTTGCAGGGCTAGCTGAAAGGGTAAAGATTTGCTGATTGCTTATCCCACACCTGGTAACTTGCAGGAGGCTATGCAATTAGCTATACGGGTGGATAGGAGACTGCGTGCAAGGGTTAATGAGAGTAAATCCCCTGCCATGTCAGCTCCAAGTCTTGAGAGGGTCTGTACTGACATTGGAGAGCCGTGAGATGGCGATGGCACCCCGCTCTCAGGAAAAAGACCGCAGGTTTTCTGAAGGTTTGTGCTTTTATTGTGGCAAATCTGACCATTTCATTAAGAACTGTATGCTTCGTATGAACGAAGAAAAAAACAAAAAGGTCAGTTCCGCCCGTATAGCCTGTTTAAACACTAAGGGTGTCTTTCTTTCTGCCACTACTGCTGCTCAGGAAGAATTAATGGAATTTCAGGTATTTGTTGATTGTGGTTCTACTCTGAATGTGTTTGATGGGGGATTCTTGGAAAAACTTAAATTAAAACCCAGACCTTTGTCATCCCCTATTGCCGTGGTTTCTGTTGATGGCTCTCCCTTGAAGAATGTTACTCACAAGGTCTGTGAATTTCCCCTCACTATTAATGGTGTTCACCAAGAGAATTTTGATTTGGTAGTATTGAATAATTTGCCTTCTCCGGTGGTTTTGGGGTTACCCTGGTTAAAATTGCACAATCCTGTATTGGATTGGTCTACCAATGAAATTAAGTCCTGGAGTCCTAAGAGTTATGACAAGTGTTGTAATGGACGTATTGCTGCTGTGGATAAAGGGGAATTACCTGTACCTATTCAGGATTTTTGGAAAGTTTTTTCTGAGAAGGAATCGCAGATTTTACCTCCCCATAGAGACTATGATTGTACTATTGAATTTGTCCCTGGAGCGACTCTTCCTAAAAGTCGTTTATTTAATCTTACTATTCCTGAGAGAAAGGCTTTGGAGGAATACATACAGACAAGCTTGGCCACCGGTCACATTAGGCCTTCCAAGTCTCCTGTGGCTGTTGGATTTTTTTTGTTAAAAAAAAGGACGGCCGGTTTACACCCTTGTCTGGACTTTTGTGAGATTAAAAAAATTACTGTACGCAATCCTTACCCACTGCCATTGATTCCTGATTTGTTCAACCAGTTAGTGGGGGCCAAGTGGTTCTCTAAAATTGATCTTCGGGGGGGCATACAATTTGTTGCGCATGAAGGAGGGTGACAAATGGAAGACTGCTTTTAACACTCCTGTGGGTCATTTTGAGAATCTGGTTATGCCTTTTGGTCTTACCAATACTCCTGCATTTTTTCAGAATTTTATTAATGACATCCTTAGACCTTTGATCGGCAAAAATGTGGTTGTGTATTTGGATGACATTTTGATTTATTCTCCGGATCTGGAGTCTCATTGGCGGAGCGTACGTGAGGTATTACAGTTATTAATTGACAATTCGCTTTTTGCTAAGCTAGAGAAATGAGAGTTCGCTGTACAGGGAATTAGTTTTTTGGGCTACATTATCTCTAGCGAAGGTTTTGAGATGGACCCGGTGAAAGTTTAAGCTGTGCAGGAATGGCCTAGGCCTATTGGTTTGAAATCGTTACAGAGGTTTTTGGGTTTCGCCAATTATTATAGAAAATTCATTAAAAATTTTTCTATTATTGTCAAACCACTGACCGATCTCACCAAGAAAGGTGCTAATGCGTTTCAGTGGACTACTGAGACCATTGAAGCTTTTGTGTTTCTAAAGGAGAGGTTTAGCTCTGCTCCCATCCTTATGCAGCCTGATGTGACTAAACCGTTTTTGGTTGAGGTTGATGCTTCTTCTGTGGGGGTCGGCGCGGTGTTTTCTCAGGAAAACAGGGATGGAGTACATCCCTGTGCCTTTTTTTCAAAAAAATTTTCTGAGACTGAACTGAATTACGATATTGGTAATCGAGAATTGTTGGCGATTAAACTCGCATTTGAACACTGGCGTCATCTCTTGGAAGGTGCTGAATTTCCATTCAGGTTTTCACTGATCATAAAAATCTGATCTATCTTGATGCTGCCAAACGCTTGAATGCCCGTCAGGCTAGGTGGGCACTGTTTTTCTCGCAGTTTAATTTTTCCGTTACTTACATCCCAGGTACTAAGAATGTTAAAGCCGATGCTTTGTCTCACAGCTTTTCTCCCATGGTCGGTGCTGAGGAGGAGGAGAACATTTTACAAGAAGGGGTTGTGATTGCTGCTTTGGACTCTGTGTTGGAAGATGAGATTCTTAAAGCACAGGAGAATGCCCCATCTAACACTCCCCATGGGAGGTTGTTTGTGCCTGGGACCTTTAGGAGAGATTTGTTTGTTGAGTGTCATGAGTCTCAGTTGGCAGGTCATCCTGGAATCTCTGAGACCAAGAGACTTGTGGGTCGCAGTGTTTGGTGGCCTGGATGGCAGAAAGAAGTCATTAAGTGGGTGCGTCAATGCACTGTGTGTGCTAGATCTAAGTCTTCACATACTCCTGCTGCGGGGTTGCTTTGCCCTCTGGAGGTTCCTAGTGTACCTTGGACACATTTGGCTATGGATTTTATTACTGACCTTCCCCCTCTGAGGGTTTCACTGTCATCTGGGTGGTCGTGGACCATTTTAGCAAGATGTGTCACTTGGTTCCTTTCATCAAACTGCCCTGCGCTAAGACTCTCGCTAAGGCCTTTGTCAAGGAAATTGTCAGATTACATGGCGTTCCTACTGAAATTGTTTCTTATAGGGGTCCTCAGTTCATGGCTCGTTTTTGGCGCGCCTTTTGTGACAGGTTGGGAGTTCATTTGTCGTTTTCATCCGGATATCATCCTGAGTCTAATGGCCAGACAGAAAGGAAAAACCAGGATGTTGAGCAGTTCTTGCGTTGTTTTGTGGCAGACAATCAAGAGGGGTGGTCTATTTGCTCTTAACAACCATACATCCTCTTCTGCTGGTTGTTCGCGTTTTTTTTGTTGTACTGGGAGACATCCGTCGTTTGGGTCATTCTCCAAATTGGTATCGGCCGTGCCTGAAGAGGAGAATTATTCCGGTGATTTGGAGAGAGTTTGGACGGATGTGCGTGGTAATCTTCAGGAGGCTAACAGAAAATCTAAAAGGTACTTTGATAGGAAATGGCAAGAGATTTTGTTTGCTATTGGTGACTAGAGTTGAGCGATACTTTCCGATACCCCTAAGTATCGGAATCGGAATGGTATCGCCGATAGCATTAAAATATCGGCGATACCCGATACCGATACCGGAAGTCCCATGTAAGTCTATGGGAACAAAATATCGGAACTAAAAAAACCCCATTCTTTCCTTGTAAACACTAAATATACACACATAGAATACATATATTATATATATATATATATAATATATATTATATCAGTCATGTGACATATATATATACATATATGTATAGTTTATACACTTCTACATAGTAAAATATCCTCTGATTCAATTGCCGGGTAAAGCCGGCTTCAGTGAAAAGACAGAAGCACCCGACATGAAATGACACTTGGTGTACATAGGGTTAACCATGTCTTTTCATGTCGTTTGCTATCTGATTTGCACAAACAATTAAATCAGTCTATGTTTGCAAAATTTCACACCTGTAGGGGTTAATTAAAGGTGTAAATTCGTTGTAAAAAAACCGGACTTTTTTGCTACGAATTTACACCTTTAATTAACCCCTACAGGTGTGAAATTTTGCACACATAGACTGATTTAATTGTTTGTGCAAATCAGATAGCAAAGGACATGGTTAACCCTATGTACACCAAATGTCATTTCATGTCGGGTTCTGCATTTTCACAAAAGCCGGCAATTGAATTAGCGGCTATTATACTATGTAGAAGTGTATGAACTATAAATAATATATATATATATATATATATATATGTGTCACAAACTCAATGACATGTATATATATATATGAGGTGTAAAATTGCTGAAAAAAAATGCGTGGGCTCCCGCCCTATTTTCGCAACCAGACAGACAAAGCCAGTGAGTGGGGGCAGATAATAATAGCCCAGAGAGGGACCATTATTTTTGGCCCCCCCCGGCTACTAACATCTGCCCCCAGACACCCCAGAAAGGGCAAATCTCTAATTAGATTTGCCCTTTCTGGCACTTTGCCCGTCTATTCCCATTGCCCTGTAGTGGTGGCGAATGGGTTAATAAGGGGTTAAAATGACCTTGCAATTGAAAGGTCACTTTAAGCCAGGTTAATAATTGAGAGCTATCAATTAGACAACTATCAATTATTAATCCTATTGTATGAAAGAAAAATCAAACACACACACTTTAATAAAAAAGAAGTTTAATGAAATAATCACACAGTTTTTGACCATATTTTATTTACCTGCTAAAACCATTTCCTGTAATAAAAATAAAATAATAAAGCAAAATTATTCTTACCAATCCGATGCACAGTCAGGTCCCACGGTGTAATCCTTCAGAAAGGGTTAATGTTTACTGCAAGGACCGCAGCTAATGCTGCAGCCTCACAGTAAACCCCCAAATGAATGAGTTCCTCTCCTGGCTGACAGGAGAGGAAGTGGAAAGCTTAATTGATTGCTTTCCACTTTCACTTCAGGTCAGCCAGGGACACATCAGTGACGTCAGAGGGAACTGATTAACAAAAATAGGGGTTCCCTTCGAAAAAAAAATGGCGTGGGGTCCCCCCTATTTTTGTTAACCAGCCAGATGAAGCAGACCGCTGAGGCCTGGATTTTCAGGCTGTTAAGGAGCCAAGATCCATGGACCTTGCCAGCCTGATAATACCAGGCCACAGCAGTCTGCATATCTTGGCTGATTAACAAAAATAGGGGATCCCCTCGAAAAAAATTAGCGTGGGGTCCCCCCTATTTTTGTTAACCAGCCAGATGAAGCAGACCGCTGAGGCCTGGTTTTTCAGGCTGGTAAGGATCCAATATCCATGGACCTTGCAAGCCTGATAATACCAGGCCACAGCAGTCTGCTTAGCTTGGCTGGTTAACAAAAATAGGGAATCCCCTCGAAAAAAAAACGGCGTGGGGATCCCCCCTATTTTTGTTAACCAGCCAAGTAAAATGCAGACTGCTGCGGCCTGGTATTAAAAGACTGTCAAGGCCCATGGATTTTGGCCCTCAACAGCCTGATAATACCAGGCTACAGCAGCCCCACATTTGGCGCATCAAAAGATGTGCCAATTGTGGCACTTTACCCGGCTCTTCCCACTTGCCCTGTAGCGGTGGCAAGCGGGGTAATAAGGGGTTATTGTCACCGTTGATTGCACGGTGACAATAAGCCCGGTTAATAATGGAGAGGTGTCAATAAGACACCGATCCATTATTAATCCCAAAGTTATTAAATGTTTAAAAAAAAGACACAGCAAGAAAAAAGTCTTTTAATGAAATAAAAGAGACAACACAGTTTTCATTTTTTTTATTACTCTCTCATTCCTGCGACGCCATCGATCTCCTGTAAAAAAATAAAAAAAACAAACCAACAGTATACCACCTGTCCGACGCAGTCCATAGTAACGATTGTCCCACGACGATCCAGCTCTGCTACATCGGAATGACAGGCAGAGCTGTCATCCCGCGCAGCACACCTGCTTACCAGCTTCCCCGGCGGTGACGTCATCGGACTGCTTTACGGCCGCGATTACCCAGCAGTCACTGCAGTTATCGCGAGATACTGCATGTGACGCGGGGAGAAGAGGATGGCGGCCATTAAGCAGCCCGGGATGTGACCGCCGGAGATCTTCTGCCGGGTAAGTGCCGCTGACTCCTGACAGACCCGACCGACGGACACTGACAGTGACAGTGACAATTCCGATTCCGGTATCCGATAAGACGAAAATATCGGAACTCGGGATCGGAATTCCGATACAGCCAATATCGGCCGATACCCGATACTTGCAGTATCGTATCGCTCAACACTATTGGTGACATGGTTTGGTTGTCCTCTAAGAATCTGTGGTTGAGGATTCCTTCTAAAAAATTGGGTCCCAAGTTTGTAGGGCCCTTTAAGGTGATTCAGGTTATTAACCAATCTGCTGTTAGGTTGGAGGTTCCTACCTCCTGGAAGATTAATCCGGTGTTTTATGTTTCTCTGTTGAAAAGGGCTGATGTGTCGGATGTAGACGCCTCTGCCACTGTTCCCCCGGTGGTGGAGGACGGAGAAAATGAAATTTCCGCATCCTAAATTCTAGACGGTATAGAGGGAGTTTGCAGTATCTCGTCACTTGGAAAGGTTTCGGACCTGAGGATAACTCATGGGTGAGGGCGGATGATGTTTCTGTGTCCAGACTTGTCAGAGCGTTTCACAAGAGGTTTCCGGGTAAGCCTGGGCCTAGGGGATCCGGAGGATCCTCTTAGAAGGGGGGGTACTGTTAGAACTCTCCTGTTAGGTTTTTTCTATTTTGCTGGTCACATGACCTTTTTTGCCTATTTAATCCTGCTCCGCCCTTCTGGCTTTGCTGGTCTTCATTGTAATTTCTACTCTTAAGCTAGCCAGGTGTTTTGTTACCTTACTCAGTCAGTTTTGCTTGGTCTTCGGACCTCTATGTTCTATGTTGTTTGTTTGTCTTTTACTGCTACAACTTCTGTTAGGAGGTGTCCATCTTTCTCTCAGTCCCTAGTTCTGGTAGGGATCCCTCCCTCGCATCTATAGGTCTTCGTACAGACTAGCTGAGGACTTTAGTGGGACTGATCACAGGATCAGGTTCCCCGTTACATCGTAGGGATCTAGCTTAGTTCTATCGTAGGGACAGATATCCCTTCTTTCCTTAGTGCTTGTAGCAGAACATAACACAATCATCACTATCCTGGTATGCATGGCCTCCACATCCCCATTCTGGTATGCATGGCCCTCTGATCCCTATCCTGATATGCATGACCCCCTCATATCCATTGTAACGAATGGAAGCGGAGGCAGAGATGGTGAAGTTCACATTCGCTTTTTATTTTTGAAGTGGAACCTCGGGACCACGGTCCGGGGGCTCCAAAGGGGGCGTAACTATTGAGCCCTGGGTACCCGTAGCAAGGTCCCTTGAACAGGACCAGAATGGAATACCCAGAGGACACAGGTGCTACCTCCAGTTAGACCCCGGAAATGTGGTAGCTGTCTCAGTGGGACCAAAAGGGGTAACAGATATAATGGAAGAGACCATGGAGAGGTAGACACAGGTGAGGAAGGTCCTGGTTCTGGGTAGATGGTAGCAAGCTGGCTCCAGTAACCTTGTCACAGTCCACGGATTCGGATAGCTTTTGGCAGAACGGGATGACACTTGCACAAGTGATTGCAAAGGTTGTCAAGGATAGCAGGATATAGGATACCAATACTCTGTGGAGGCAAATAGTATGAGCAAATGCACAGAGACTGCTAATGCAGCCCAGACAGGTCAGAGACAGAACCGGATGTAGCAATGGTAGATACTCGTTGCTCTGGCACTCTCCCAGTGGAGGAGAGACCAGAAATAGTAATCAGTGTGCTGCCATTGGATAATTACTAAATTCAAAAAATGCAAGCTGTCCCTTTAAGAAACCAGAGGAGTGCGTGCTCGCGTCCTAATAGTATTCCCTGAAGATCTATTGACAGCACGCCAGGAAATGGGGAGGGAGAGAGCAGGACGCTGAGAAGTAGAGAGAGCATGAGACCTCAGACAGGGAGATTGCTGCTGCACAGGGACAACGTGAAAAGCAGGAGGTGAGTGACCAGAACGGGGAGCAGAGCCAGCATGGGGACCAGGTGTAACACCCATCCTGATATGCATAGCCATTCTGGTATGCATAGCCTCTTCATCCCTATCATGACATGCATGTCCTCCTTATCCCTAGCCTGGTATACATGGTGTCCTCATCCCATTACTGGTATGCATGGTCCCTCATCCCCATCCTGGTATGCATGATCCCCCTCATCCCCATCCTGGTTTGCATGGTCCCCTCATCTCCATCCTGGTATGCATGGCCCCCTCATCCGTATCCTTGTATGCATGGTCCCCTCATTCCTATCCTGCTATACATTGCCCCCTCATCCCTATCCCAGTATGCATGGCTCCCTCATCCCTATCATTTTATGCATGGCCCTCTCATCCCTATCATGGTATATATACATGGTCCCCATCCCTATCCTGGTATGCATAGCCCTCATCAGAAAAATTTTAAAAAAATATACCATCCTACTTACTTTCCCTGCATGCCCTCATAGCGTCTTGTTCTGATGGCAGCTGCTGATTTATGCATGTAAGCAACACCTTGCAGTTGCACTGCCGACGAGCAGAGGACAGCTGCCGGAATACTCACTGCTCTCTATGTACATACATCAATTTCATTGGAAATCATATGCCATAAGTTTGTTTTTAAAATGTGGGAGGAATAACACCCTAGCACAGAAAATATGCAAAGCTTTGCAGATGTTTTCTTAGGTCACACCTTTACATTGGACATGAGCAAATGTTTTGAAATTTAAATTTGCAAGCTTTGCTAATTTTTTTCACAATTTTCAACTCATGGTAAATTGATTCACAGTGAATTGCAAGTACTCCAAATGGTCTAACTTTTCTTCACTGCTGTACTCTCACTCACACACAATCTACAGAATATTAGTTCACTGTTTTTTTGTCTTTCTCTCCCTACCTCTATTAGTAGGATGTGAGCTCTAACTATCCATATTCTCTCCAAAATATATGTTGCATTCCCTGCCTGTGCTTTTATGCAGACTATAATAGTTCTTCCTGATTGGCTATGCCATACCATGTAATGTGATAGTGGTGAGGCATTATGGGAAAGCCCACCCAGGCATGTTGAGGTCATAGGAGCTTTCTCAGTCTAATGAAATATTCTACATTGTGCAAAATAGCAGCAGACATATTTAGGCAATTTGTGCAAAGCAAATCGTAAATTACTAGAATTTGTCAGCTTCATCGTATCGATTCACTCATCTCTAGTTTACATACATTTTTGGCTACAACAGTACCACATTTTTCTTCATTTTACATCATTCCACATGTTGTCACCACAACCTTCCTTCACTTTTCATAATAACTATCCATCATTGTTTCTGATATTTGGTTTCTTTTCAGTTCTCTAATCAGAGAAAAATTCACCTTTTTTCTGAACTGAGTAAAATAAGAGATGTGATGGACTTGACATCCTATTACTCCTACTACTTACAATTACTAACTTTCAACTCTCATGACTGATGTTACCACAATGTCCTAACAAAGTATGAAACAGTAAAATTATAAGATTTATCTAGGGGCAATTATTTCCAGATGTTCTCAGCTGTCAATAGATATATTTGTCATTTTTCTGAAGTGGGCTTGCATACTTTCAAGATTTGATTTAGCTGGTTCTCTGAGCAGGTCGGTTAAATTACTGTTTGGGAAAGTGGTAACTGGTAACGGCATGTGTCAACATACTTTATTACTTCTAGCGTGGATTATAATTTTTATATTCATATAAATAAATATATATGATTCTTAGGCCTCTAAGGCAACTGGGAAACAATGCCCATTGTGTGATATTCAATCAGTTATTACAATATAATATGTACACATTGCATGGTCATATTATTTTGAAAATTCTTTCACGACTTTGCCAACCACATGTACAAACACTGGATAACATAAAATTAATGTTACATTTAACCTGGTATGACATTATTCAGGACATATCAAACAAATCCTCAAGTGAAGAAACCATAACTTCTCAAATAACTATTCAGATGCAAGCTATCTGATCGCCTGTAAATGCCATAAAATAAAGATTATTTGGCCAAACAATGTGTGGACACCAAGCACCATTAATTAAATAATTATTTGTATTTACAGTGATGGTTGAAGGTTTGCTAGCCCTTTAGAATTTTTCATATATATCCATCCAAGGGGTAACATTTGTCCTTGCAGAAAGTGACATGTCAAGCCTGATATGCCAAGGTGAGGAAACTTTTAAGCCTTGCAATGCTCCTCTGGGAAATATGCAAATTGTCTCTTCAGATAGGAAGAGGACTAGAACTAGTGCCACCTTCTAGCAATCCTAGAAGACAATTTCGATACTCTAATGAGCCTTACCACACGACTTAGGATAACAGCCAAAACCAAAATCTCAATTTGCAGACACCGTGTTTTGGGGTACTGCCCCTCATTAGTGCAAAGTGTGATATCTTGTTTGGTTGGCTGAGAGACTTCAAAATTAAAAATATTTGACTTTGAAATTTTTTATCAAGAAAAATTATTCAATATCACATGTCTATGAGTGGCAAAAGTATGTGAACCTTTACTTTCAGTATTATGCATCTAAACGGTTTCTGTATTTTTTGATTAGTCTTGTACATAGTCTCAAAGGAATTTTAGCCCATTCCTCCTTTCAAAACAGCTTCAACTGTGTTATGTTGGGGGGTTATCTCCCAAGTCACTTCAGGTCTTTCCTCATTATTACTATAGGACTAATGTCAGAACTATTTAACTTGACCATTCCGAAACGTTAAATTCATTCAACTTTAACCATTTTTTTATAGAATGACTCGTGTTCTTGAGGACATTGTCTTGCGGTATAACCCATGTTATCTTAAAATTCAGCTCATGGAAAGATGCCTTCACATTTTCCTTTAGAATTCGCTGATAAAAATCAAATTTCATTTTTCCTTCAATGTACTGACACAGATTAAGCAAAACCATGATACTACCACCCGGTTTGAAATTTTTATGATGCAATGCATTATTTTTCTCTCTCCAAATATAGCGTTTTCCTATCTAAACCAAAAATCTCTATTTTGGTCTCAAAACATTGCTCCAATAGTCTCCTGGCTTGTGGAGGTGATCTGTAGCAATTTGCAGACAGGCAGTAATGTTCCATTTGGAGAGGAGTGGCCTTCTCCTTGCAATTCCGGTATGCACCTTATTGTTATTTGTTGTCCTTCTGATGATATACCAATGAATATTAATAATAACTAACCTAAGAGAGGACTTTTGTTCCTTTATGACCTTGCAGAATATTATGCGCCTTGTGCTTGGAGTGATCATTTGTTAGTCAACAAATCCTGTGGAGGGTAAAGACAGTCTTGAATTTACTCCAATCCTACACAATCTATCTTTGAATTCATTGGTCCTGGTGGTTTAGAGATACTTTTGAAACCTTTTCCCACTTGATGAGCATCAAAACCTCTTTTTCAGAGGTCCTCAGAAAATTCCAATGTTTGTGCCATAATACACTTCCAAAAACTTGTGTTGTGAAGATCGAACTTTGATAGATATCTGTTCATTAAATTAAAGAGGTTGCCCATTCACACTTGATTGCCATTTCATTGATTGTAAACATCAAACTCCAATTTAACCTTCAAATTATCTGCTAATACTAATGCTTCAAATACTTTTGATGTTCACAGACATGAAATAATGGATTATTTTTCTCAATAAAAAAGTCTAACATTTTTTACTTTGTTTGATTTGGTTCTCTTCATCTACTATTAAAACCTGTGTGAAAATCCTTTGTAAGTCAAATTTATGCAGAAGTATGGAAAATTCTAAAGGGTTCACACACTGTGCATGACACCTACATATTCAGCAGCAGTTTACAAATTAGAGGGTACATGTGCAAACAATTTCTGACTTTACAGGGTAACACATAATTCACCAGAATGAGAAAACTCCTTGCTTACAAGAATTTAAAAGTGGATAAGGGGTGACACTAATGGGAAAAAGGTTTTGTATTGAATTGTTCAGCCTTCTTTAGGATAAATATGGTTAAACTCTACATGTAAAGCATGGAATTTGGGATAACTGTAGAAAATAAGAGAATATCCAAATATTGAGAATGTACAGACTTTTTAGAGATGCTGCTTGAGTCAACATTATGTCCAAAGTCTGCTAGACACAGAAATAGGAACAGCCAAAAAGTATCTCCCAAAACTTTCTAACTAACAAGAATATTGGTTGAATATGTATGTTTACTGCTATTGGCAGAGCAGGATAATCTGAGGACATGATACCTGCAGCAACGGTTATGTTCCGATTAATAAAACGATTGACATGTTGAATCTAAAGATTCTGTATACTTGTCTCCCTCTCGTGAAGAACACATTTCTGTGCTGGTGAATGAGAAATGTACCTGTTTATATACTCTAATCATTAATAACTTCTATTACTATGATTACTAGTTGAAGGCAATAGCTTGAAATCATTTACCGTATATGTACCAGTCACCATTAAATTTGATTATAATTAATTGGCTCACACGAAAAGTTGTAGTATGTAAGCCCAGCCTTATTAATAAAGAATCTTTTCACCCTAATTTTACCCAAATACGGAGTCTGACCTGCAATTTGCATGGTGGGTCAGGCAGTCATGAAGTAATCCTGTTCACTATTCTGTATATTTGTTTAGGTAGGCACTAAAATTTGCCCTTTTAAACCCATTGAGTCATTACCTTTTAAGCCATTCACTGAAAAAATAGAGGAAGTTTTCAGTATTTAGTTACGGGTAATAGAGCATGGCACAGGTTTTAGCAATATGTCTGTTTTCTAGCAGTCCTCTTATGTTAATGAGGAAACCAGAGCCAAACTTACTTCCTCCACATTTTTTCTCGGCAATGCCCCTGTAACCGCTGTGTTTTCTATTTTTTTTTCTTGATCATGGATACGATATTATTCACTTTCATCGTCTACTGCATCTAAAGAGTCACTTCCACTCTTGATAAACTCAATTGGCTATGTTAAATCTCCATGTTATGATCTGATCCTTTGTATACAGCTGCTGAAACACTTGAAGACCATTTTAAGCTTATTCAAAGACTGTTGGTAGAAACCATCCATCAGTAAAATAGTCTGCTGTGTTGACATTCAGTCTACTGGAGCAACATGATGAAAAACATAGTCGGGGGAATAAAACAACCTTGGGCTGCGAAGAGATTCACAGTGGATTTATATATACTATCAAGATGATAGATGCATAGATAGATAGATAGTAGATAGATAGATAGATAGACTTAAACATGTTAATATGGCATTATTACATAGGCACATTTACCACATAAGCACAGCTCAGAATGATATTACAGGTAATTTTGCTTTTAAGGAGATCTGTTGCTAGATTTCACATCACAGATTGCATAAATTACTAACTTAGACTTGACAAGCATTCTGTATTCACTTGGAAAATCCATGTAAGGATGGATGCGGAATCCTTTATGAAAGTTTGACTCAAATTCCCCTGACCTAGCTTGATTGACAGCTCCTCAGTGTCCCTCCTCACTGCTGCTGCTGAGATCACAAATTGATAGGTACAAGCTGCAACTGTCTAGTCAGGTTGGGTGGAGACTAAATGCGACTGGACTCATTAGCTGCCTCATTCTTTAGCTAGACTCCTGAAATGCTCATCTTCATATTAGAATTAAACCGCCATTCTAATATGGTTTTTAAAGAAATATATCAGTCTCATTCTATCCAACAGATCTATTTAATAATGTCTGCAGCTTGCAAGGTGAACTCTAGTGACAAAACTTCTTTAATTCCAAGGTACAATCCTTAGTGATCTAATGATAGATTTATTAGGATTCAATATTTGAAGCAATTTTTTGAAATGTCAAAACAAAATTATGTCATTTTTTAACAGTATTGTGAAAGTGTGGGACAGTGAAAGAGTTCTCTGGAATGGTAAGTCGCGTGTCTGACGGCCTCATGGTTGAATGAGGGTACGATGGATACATTACCTACAGTACATGAATGTGAAACATATAGTAAAAAATGTGGTTACCCAGGCCTAATGGAATGGAGCTGATTTTTAGGGTTTTCTCCATTTTTTTTACAGTTAATAATAATACAACAGCATAAACTTTACAAATAGTTTGACAAGTTTGTTGAGGAATCCAAGTGACTTTTGAGAGCCCTGACTGAAGTCAGATTGGTTGAAAGCAACATTGCAATGGGGACTAGTGATTAGCGAGTATACTCGTTGCTCGGGTTTTCCCGAGCATGCTCGGTGTCCTCCGAGTATTTTGGCGTGCTCGGAGATTTAGTTTCTGTCGATGCAGCTGCATGATTTGTGGCTGCTGGACAGCCTGAGTACATGTGAGGAATGCCTGTTTGTTAGGGAATCCCCACATGAATTCAGGCTGTCTAGCAGTCGCAAATCATGCAGCTGCGTCGACAGAAACTAAATCTCCGAGCACGCCCAAATACTCGGGAGGACACCCGAGCATGCTTGGGAAAGCTCGAGCAACGAGTATACTCGCTCATCACTAGTGGGGACGTATCAACATTATTGACTTTATGGAGAAGTGATAGTAATATTATTAAAAAGGTTTTATGGGGGGCACTATTGGCAGTATTCCTTTCCTCAAGGATCAATATATGTAGCATTATTTTGTGGCAAAGTGCATTATGTTATACTCATGGGCTCTTTATATGGTACTGTATTCGGGACCCATTGCTTGGGGCAATGTCATTTCTGGTGTCAGTATTACCATCTGTGACATTGTTATTTTCAGTGTAAGCCAGATATGGCACAATATTGTTTAGGGGCATAGAATGTAACTGCATTACATGTGGAGGGAACAGTATGTGGCATTATTATATTCAGGGGGTACAGTGTGTGACACTAAAAAATTTTAAACATCTGTGTAATAAACTCTGCAGTGACGAGACATGGACTGAATTTAAATAATGAGCTTGGCTCTGTGTTGCATTTATGTAAAGAGCATGATTCTGGATCTGCAGTTATATAATGAGCTTGGTTTAAGAAATGTATTTCTATGATTGGTTTGGTTCTGTTGCTATAGTTTTATAATGAGCTTGGTTTGAGTACTATATTTACAGTATGTGATATGTTTGATTCTGTTGCTGGAGTTATGTAATGAGGTTGGTTCTGGTACTTTATTTATATAATTCATTTGGCTCTTTTGCTGATGTTATATATTGAGCTTGGTTTTGGTACTGTATTTTTATTATAACCTTGAATCTGTTGAATCTGTTGCTGTATGTTTATTATAAGCTTGGGTCCAGTACAGTACTTTTGCAATGAGCTTGATTTTGGTAATGTACATATACACTGCTCAAAAAATAGAGGGAACACTAAAATACCATATCCTAGATATTATTGAATGAAATATTACAGTTGCAAATCTTTATTCATTACATAGTGGAATGAGTTAAGAACAATAAAACATAAAAATGATCAATAAAAATCAAAATTAATATCTCATGGAGGTCTGGATTTGGAATGATACTCAAAATCAAAGTGAAAAATCAAATTACAGGCTTATCCAACTTCAGTGGAAATGCCTCAAGACAAGTAAATTATGGTCAGTAGTGTGTGTGGCCTCCATGTGCCTGTATGACCTCCCTACAATGCCTGGACATGCTCCTGATGTGGCCATCAGGGTACCTCTGGCTAGCACATTGAAGGCTGTGCGGCCCTCCAAAGAAATGCCTCCCCTCACCATTATTGACCCACTGCCAAACCAGTCATGCTGGAAGATGTTTCAGGCAGCAGAATGTTCTCCACTGCGTCTCCAGACTTTGTCACGTCAGTCACATGTACTCATTGTGAACCTACTCTCATCCGTGAAGAGCACAGGGCGCCAATGTTGAATCTGCCAATTTTGGTCCTCTCTGGCACATGCCAATCGCCCTGCACAGTGTCTGGCTGTAAGCATAACACCCACTTGTGGATGTCGGACCCTCATACCACCCTTATGGAGTCTGTTTCTGACAGTTTGAGCTGACACATGGATGTTAGTGGCCTGGTGGAGGTAATTTTGTAGGGCTCTTGTACTGCTCCTCGTGCTCCTTCTCGCACAAACGAAGAGGTAGTGGTTCTGTTGCTGGGTTGATGCTCTCCTATGGCCCCTTTCATTTCTCCTGGTGTACTGGCTTGTCTTCTGGTATTTGCTCCATGCTCTGGACTCTGCGTTGACAGACACAGCTACCCTTCTTGCCACAGCTCGCATTGTTGTGCTACTCTGGTGAGAGCATTGACAAAATGCAAGAGACCAAAACAACAGCCAAAAAGGATGAGAACAAAGAAATGGTCTGTGATCACCCCCTGCAGTACCACTCCTTTATAGGGTTTGTCTTGCTTATTGCCTATCATTTCTACCTGTTGTCTGTTCTATTTGCACAATCGCAGGACAGATTGATTCACAATTCGGTGTTGCGCCAAAACTGGACAGGTTGATTTCACAGAAGTGTAATTGAATTAGAGTTACATTGTGTTGTTTAAGCGTTTTTTGAGTAGCGTAAATTCAACTCGGTAGGTTGAATTTATTTTAGCGGCTTAATCTGGGGTATGGTTACTTTAAAGGGAGTCTGTCACCACCAAACGCTGATTGACCCATGTATACAGGTATTTAAAGGACTTAGCTCCTATAAAAATCATATAGATTTTAGTGATTTAGATGCCAGTAAAAATCTATTTATTTTGTAGGCAAATGTTGGCCTTTGGTGCACCCATGGCAAGTTAAGGCCCTAATCTTGGAGAGCTGAAGAAGGTTGTTAGCCAGACCTAGAGATTAGTGTGAAAGAATACGGGGTTAGCCAGGTTGGGGCACATCAGTAAGGTGGTAGCTAGCTAATGAGTGCTCCCATGTGGCCCGTACAGGGAAGGTGAAGGTCCCAGAGTAGGCTGTTATGCATCTGTAATGTTTCTCTCAAGTAATGTGCCGCCATCCAGAACCACTAAGAATATGCCTCTGTGTTATGCAGAACAAAAAGCCAAATTTTGTTTCTGCTATCCTTTGTATTTAAGTTCCAATTCAGTAAACAAGACTTTACTTTTATAAAGCTGTCTGTTTCTTTGTCGCGAAGATAAAGCGGTCCAGTGCCACACAAATGGTGCCAGAACTGAACCTTAAGGTGTCTGCAGTAGAAACACGTCCACACATACACCCAAGGACCCCCATGTTAGGTGTTTAGGGATGCGAAATAGATGTCAGACAGATTACCCCCTTACACCAGCACCAAAACCTTCTCATATGCTTACAAAGTAGATTGTTTTTTTTCTGGCAGCTCTGATTTTTATAAGATCTAAGTCTCCTATGTACAGTGTATGTACAAGTCATTTATTAGGGTTTTCTTTATGACAGATTCCTTTAATGGTTTGATCAGGTGTTTAAGTTAATTTATTAGTCTGGTCTGGGTTTTAATAATTCTAGGGTTTTGATCAAGGTCTGAATTTTAGAGATATGACCTAGGGTCAAAATGAGTTTAGATGTCTGAATTGGGATCTTAATAGGGTTAGAAGTCTGAACTGGGGTCTAAATTAATTTGGAGGTCTGGGTTTTTAATTACTCGTGCTCTGGTATGAATTAATTTTGAAGTTTAGTCTGCTATTCCTAATAATTCAATAAGAACAAATCCTGAGGTGAATACATGTAGAAATTTTGCAAATCCAGGAGACATCTTTAATACTGCTTATTCTGATTCTTCTACTGACCATTGACCTAAAATAGTCGAGTACCCTGATCTATAAGATCTTACCATGAACTACAACCAGAAGTTTAATATAGCAGTATTTTACATTACAAGTCATACACAAGAATACACTAGTAGCATAAGGCTAGGCTAAATGGAAACTTTTTGTAGCACGACTGACAGCTGTTGTACACAATATTGCATAGAGCATAATGTTTTCCTTTGGACTACAGCGATGCAGCTTTATTAACAGTCTCCAGTTGCTGCTGTGATAAAGATTTAACTGAAGAAAAGATTACATAAAAGCCATGAAAAGTGTGGCGTCATTTTTTCTGCAGTACAGTTATAGCTTGTAATTCTTATATTGGACAGCAGGTGACGCTATTGTCCACTAAACCTACTCATTGGGTTAATATGGCAGCATTCTTTTGACATTCTAGGAATCTTTTATGCTGCATTTTGCATGGTTTATTCATATTAACATGACAAGTTAATAAATTTGCACATTTTTTGGCATAAGCCTGGGTACAGGTGACACATTATGTAATTTTATATTGTGAAGTATACATTTACTGTAAATTTCTGATTATGACTCCTAAATGCTCCGTCTGTTCAGATGACATTGGATCTTACCAGCAATATCTGTGGACAGAGACAGAATGAGCCGGTGATGCGGATATCCTCAGTGATCCTCTTGGCTTCTGCATATAATGGAAACTATTGATCCACAGTAATGAAGATTTAACAAGTAGATAGGTAAGATAGATTGCAGACATGTGGATTGAAAATGGGTTTTAAAGGGAAGGTACCATCAGGAAATGACCTATTGTTTCAATCAACTTTTTGTGTTAAATGTACAGTCATGGCCAAAAGTTTTGAGAATGACACAAATATTATATTTTACACATGATCTGCTGCCCTCTGCTTTTTATGTGTGTTTTGACAGATGTTTTTATCACAGACAGAAATATAATTGCAAACATATGAGTAACAAAAGCTTATATTGACCGTTAGAATGAGTTAATGCAGCAAGTCAATATTTGCAGTGTTGACCCTTCTTCTTCAGGACCTCTGCAATTCTCCCTGGCATGCTCTCAATCAACTTCTGGACCAAATCCTGACTGATAGCAGTCCATTCTTGCACAATCAATGCTTTCATTTTGTCAGAATTTTTAGGTTTTTGTTTGTCCACCCGTCTCTTGATGATTGACCACAAGTTCTCAATGGGATTAAGATCTGGGGAGTTTCCAGGCCATGGACCCAAAATCTCTATGTTTTGTTCCCTGAGCCATTTAGTTATCACCTTTGCTTTATGGCAAGGTGCTCCATCATGCTGGAAAAGGCATTGTTGATCGCCAAACTGCTCTTGGAGGGTTGGGAGAAGTTGCTCTTGGAGGACATTCTGGTACCATTCTTTATTCATGGCTGTGTTTTTAGACAAGACTGTGAGAGAGCCGATTCCCTTGGCTGAGAAGCAACCCCACACATGAATGGTTTCAGGATGCTTAACAGTTGGCATGAGACAAGACTGGTGGTAGCGCTCACCTTGTCTTCTCCGAATGAGGCGTTTTCCTGATGTCCCAAACAATCGAAAAGGGGATTCATCTGAGAAAATAACTTTACCCCAGTCCTCAGCAGTCCATTGCCTGTACCTTTTGCAGAATATCAGTCTGTCCATGATGTTTTTTCTGGAGAGAAGTGACTTCTTTGCTGCCCTCCTTGAGACCAGGCCTTGCTCCATGATTCTCCGCCTCACAGTGCGTGCAGATGCACTCACACCTGCCTGCTGCCATTCCTGAGCAAGCTCTGCACTGCTGGTAGCCCGATCCCGCAGCTGAAACACTTTTAAGAGACGGTCCTGGCGCTTGCTGGTCTTTCTTGGGCGCCCTGGAGCCTGTTTGGCAACAATGGAACCTCTCTCCTTGAAGTTCTTGATGATGTGATAGATTGTTGACTGAGGTGCAATCTTTCTAGCTGCGATACTCTTCCCTGTTAGGCCATTTTTGTGCATTGCAATGATGACTGCACGTGTTTCTTTAGATTTAACCATGGTTAACAGAAGAGAAACAATGATGCCAAGCACCAGCCTCCTTTTAAAGTGTCCAGTGGTGTCATTCTTACTTAATCATGACAGATTGATCTCCAGCCTTGTCCTCATCAACAACCACACCTGTGTTAATGGAGCAATCACTGAAAAGAGGTTAGCTGGTCCTTTTAAGGCAGGGCTGCAATGATGTTGAAATGTGTTTTGGGGGATAAAGTTCATTTTCTAGCCAAATATTGACTTTGCAAGTAATTGCTGTTAAGCTGATCACTCTTTATAACATTCTGGAGTATATGCAAATTGCCATTAGAAAAAGTGAAGCAGTAGACTTTGTAAAAATTAATATTTGTGTCATTCTCAAAACTTTTGTCCATGACTGTATATTTAAAGTTGTGAACATTTTTTTTTTTTTATTAATGAATAAAGTTTGCAACTTGCAATGTTCACAGTAGCCAATGGGGCTCCTTTAGGTTCGTACTTCAGGTCCTTCATGGAGGAATTTACATCAGTTTCATTATCATCAGAGGCATGATTAAAATGACATGTTACACCTCTATATACAACTGATAATACAGGATCCACCTATCAAAATAGGCAATGTCACAGCTGACCCTGTCCCCCTCCTTTCACAAGGACCTTTGCACACGCTCAATAGACACTTCAATACATAGTCTGACCCTATCAATACAATACAATGAGTCAGAGTCTATTCATTTGGTTAATGTACATGTGTTGTTTGATGAAACTATAGGAAGTTAATGTTTACAAAAAGTATTATCAGCCAGTCTGAAAATTGCAATATTTTTATGTTTTATTTCTTTATTATAAATTGTGAGAAGATAAAAAGAAACATTGCCAAAATTAAAAAAGGAGAAAAAATACATTCAACACAAAAACCTGATTTGAAGAATACATCATTTTCTGATGATAGCTTCGTTTAAAGTGGATATAAAGCGCCAACCACTTCTATTCCAACACCTTTACTGAGGATATCTCCAGTAAATGATCTCTACTATAATGTTCCTCAAGATGTTTATGCTGAGTGCTATCTACCCAATTAAAGTAGCCGTAATGCTTTGATCTTACATTGTACTACACATTTAAAGGGGCTGTCAACTAATGCTATAATGGTTCTTTGGGTAGCAATGCCCAATAGCGGCCACTAAGCATTTTCCTTAGTTTTGGGTTGTGCCCCAATCACTCTACATTCCGTTGCCAGCAGAGATGATAACCGCTAATTAATAGGGTGCCAAGATTGGACTTTCGCCATTCACCACTCTCCCCAGATAGGTCATCATTTTTTCAGCTAGTGGAAATCCTCTTTATGCACACATACTAGGAGGGTGGGGGGACGTATGGTGAGCTGGAGATAGGGTGACACAGTGAGAGGAGTGCTGAACACTGGGTGCAATAGTGCTGTATGTGTATTTGATGCGAGGTGAAGTTTAAACCCCTCGATGTAAGCACACTGCCTATAAGGAAGGGCGGACAAGTTCACAGGGGGAGGGGAGGCTTAGACTATTATAAAGGTAATGGGGGCTCTGAGTGTCACTATTAGGGGGCACTGGATGGGGCTCACAACCATCTCTCAGAGATCAAGGTAAGAAAGGTTGGGGATCAGTGGTCTGGACAGGGTTGCCAACTTGAATTTTTACTTTTTCTGGACAGCTTGACAAAAAATCCCTGGCAGACAATATTTTTTATTTTTTATGGCCACATTGGAAAACCATATGAAATCATTATGATTATATGTGATACATGTCTACAGCTCATAATTCTAATACAAAGACATCAGCTGCATTCACTGTAAACAGTAAAAAGATGATTACAGACAAAATAATCTGTAAAAGTTTCTTCAGATTCAAAAAAATTACAAACCCCTTAAATTTTTTAGGAACAGGGGAATAAAGTGCCCTATTTTTATGGACTGTGCTGGAATTTCTGGATGGTTGGCAACCCTGGGTCTAGAGGATGCCCTAATAATGAGATTTGTGACAACCAGGTGAATTAGGCTCCTTCATTGATTACAGTGCATACATTTTTAGTTGACCATACAGTCAGGGCAATTCTCAATGAAAGTTTTTTGCCATATAATCTTTACCTAGACCCCCCTTGACATTCATATTTTGGAGAGAAGATTTTGTATATGATGCTTTTGGTGTGAAGGCATATGTCATGGACGTGGTTTGTGGAACCACAGTGCCACGGACCAAGGAGAGCCTGGAGGGGTGTGACTAAGTGATCACCTGACTGTTCACTAGATCCTCTGATGGTGAGGTTGGACTTGGCTCCCGATTAACCCCAGGTGCTACTCCAGGACAGACCAACGGTCGCGCAGCAGCTGGACCCAGAAGGACAGGCTGGATGGAGCAGCAGGCAGAGCTTGCATCAGAGTGCAGCAGACCAAATTCATATCTGAGTGCAGCAGCGTTTGTGTCAGAGTGTAGCAGACAGAGTTAGCATCAGAGTGCAGCAAACAGAGTTAGCGTCAGAATGCAGCAGACAGAGTTTGTGTCAGAGTGCAGCAGAGTTAGCATCAGAGTACAGCAGACAGGATATGCACAAGAGTGCAACAGGCAGGATTTGCACTTAAATTGCAGCAGACAGGATTTGCACTTAGAGTGCAACAGGCAGGATTTGCATCAGAGTGCAGCAAGCAGGATATGCACTAGAGTATAGTAAATAGGACTTATACTGGAATGCGACCTTACACAACATAGACTGAAACAGGAAAGTTGCTCAGGCACCTCCCCAATGGGGAGAAAGCAATATTTACACAATGTCCCACATCTAGTGGCTGGGGAGGAAATAGCAAGTGCATGTGCTGGCTATTTAAGATGGTGGGAGTGCACTCATGTGTGCCCTAGGACATGGCCAGAAAAGGGGCTGGAAGCATGCAGAGCATGGGGAAGGGAAGGACTGACCTCAGCACGGGTGAGTGAAGAGACACGCCGGAAACCCTGCCTGTCAGAGCAGGACCCCGGTGTGATGCTAACAGCATAAAACAGATGATACCACACATGGACAGCTCATATACACTGTAGTAGTATGGATAGCTGTACTCCTCTTGTATGCTGAAGACAACAGATGGGAACGTCACTGGGAACAGGAATCCTAAAGATGTGATAGCTGAATAAAACTATCAAGGGACAGATCTGGTATCCACATGTATCAATGCGCAGAGCTCATGTTATGGTGGATTTAATTCATCATTGCCTTCTGGCTGAGCTTTGATTACATGGCTTCCTGTGTTAGATGCAACACCAGCCCTGTTTTCTGTTACTCGGGTGTTTGGCTTGTTTATTAACCCCTTAACGACCAAGCCATTTTGTAGATTAATGACTAGGCCAATTTTTACATTTCTGACCACTGTCATTTTATGTGCTTATAACTCTGGAACGCTTCAACGGATCTTGGCGATTCTGAGATTGTTTTCTCGTGACATATTGTACTTCATGATAGTGGTAAAATTTCGTCGATATAACTTGCGTTTATTTATGAAAAAAACGGAATTATGGTGAAAATTTTTAAAATTTTGCAATTTTCAAATTTTTAATTTTTATGTCCTTAAATCAGAGAGATATGTCACAAAAAATAGTTAATAAATAACATTTTCCACATGTCTACTTTACATCAGCACAATTTTGGAACCAATATTTTTTTTTGTTAGGAAGTTATAAGTGTTAAAAGTTGACCAGCGATTTCTCATTTTTCCAGCAAAATTTACAAAACCATTTTTTTAGAGACCACCTCACATTTGAAGTGAATTTGAGGGGTCAACATGACAGAAAATACCCAAAAGTGACACCATTCTAAAAACTGCACCCCTCAAGGTGTTCAAAGCCACATTCAAGAAGTTTATTAACCCTTTAGGTACTTCACAAGAATTGAAGCAATGTGGAAGGAAAAAAATGAACATTTAACTTTTTTTCCCAAAATTTTTCCTTCTACACAATTTTTTAAATTTTGTCAAGGGTATCAGGAGAAAATGAACCACCATATTTGTTGTACAATTTCTCCTGAGTACACTGATACCCCATGTGTGGATGAAGACCAATCTTTAGGCGCACGGCAGTGCTCAGGAGGGAAGGAGCATCATTTGAGATTTTGAATGTCAAATTGGCTGGAATCGAGAGCGGACACCATGTCGCGTTTGGAGAGCCCTTGATGTACCTAAACAGAGGAAACCCCCCATAAATGACTCCATTTTGGAAACTAGACCCCCCAAGGAACTTATCTAAATGTGTGGTGAGCACTTTGAACCCCCAAGGGCTTCACAGAAGGTTATAACGTACAGCCGTAAAATTAAAAAATCATATTTTTTCCACAAAAATGATCTTTTACCCCCAATTTTTATTTTTCAAAGGATGAAGGATCCCAAAAGTTATTGTGCAATTTGTCCTGAGTACGCTGATACCCCATATGTGGGTGAGAACCACTATTTGGGCGCATGGCAGAGCTCGGAAGGGAAGCAGCGCCATTTGACTTTTTTTGGCTGGAATTGAGATTGGACACCATGTCGCATTTGGAGAGTGCCTGATGTGTCTAAACAATGGAAACCCCCCACAAGTGACCCCATTTTGGAAACTAGACCCCCCAAGGAACTTATCTAAATGTGTGGTGAGAGCTTTAAACCCCCAAGGGTTTCACAGAAGGTTATAACGTAGAGCCGTAAAATTAAAAAATCTTATTTTTTCCACAAAAATGATCTTTTCACCCCCAATTTTTATTTTTCAAAGGATAAAAGGATCCCAAAAGTTATTGTGCAATTTGGCCATAGTACGCTGATACCCCATATGTGGAGGTAAACAACTATTTTGACGCATGGCAGAGCTCAGAAGGGAAGTAGCGCCGTTTTCGAATGCAGACTTTGATGGAATGGTCTGCGGCTGTCATGTCACATTTGGAGAGACCCTGATGTGCCTAAACAGTAGAAACTCCCCACAAGTGACCCCATTTTGGAAACTAGACCCCCCAAGGAACTTATCTAGATGTGTGGTGAGCACTTTGAACCCCCAAGGGCTTCGCAGAAGTTTATAACGTAGAGCTGTGAAAATAAAAAAAATCATATTTTTTTCCACAAAAATGATATTTTTGCCCCCAAATTTTTATTTTTATAAGGGTAACAGGAGAAATAGGACACAAAAAGCTATTGTGCAATTTGTCCTGAGTACGCTGATACCTCATATGTGGGGGGAACCACTGTGATCGCCTTACTGCGATCTTTGGGAGGCAGAATGAACAAATCCACAAAAGGTGAAGAATTGGTTTTATTTTTTACGCCGTTCCTCGTGCGGTATTAGTGATTAGGCGACTTTATTCCTCGGATCGGTGCGATTACAGCGATACCAGATTTACATCCTTTTTTCATGTTTAGCTTCTGTCACACACTAAAAGACACTTTTTTTTGGAAGAATTTTTTGTAAGAAATTTTTGCATCGCCGTATTTTGAGAGCTATAATTTTTCCATATTTTGACCGACAGAGTCATGTGCAGGCTTATTTTTTGCGGGACAAGCTGACGTTTTTATTGGTACCATATTTGGGCACATAACATGTTTTGATCGCTTCCTATTCTGATTTTTGTGGATTCAGAGTGAACAAAAACCAGCAACTCAGGAATTGTTTTTTTTTTTTTTTTCCTCCGTTCCGCGTGTGTTAAAATTGATAAAGCACCTTTATTCTTCGGGTCACTATGATTACAGCGATACCTCATTTATATATTTTTTTATGTTTTGGCGTTTTTTACGCAATAAAAAATTTTATAGAAAAAATAATTATTTTTGCATCAGTTTATTCCACGAGCTATAACTTTTTTATTTTTTCGCTGATGATGATGTATAGCGGCTTGTTTTTTGCGGGACAAGATAATGTTTTCAGTGGTACCATGTTTATTTATATCTGTCTTTTTGATCGCGTGTTAATGCACTTTTTCCAAGCGGTATGATGATACCGCTTGGAAAAAGTATAATTTACTACTTTTTTGTGTTTTTTTTTACGTCTTTCACTGAAGGGAGTTAACTAGGGTTACGCTTTTATAGATGGGATTTTTTACGGACGCGGCGATACCAAACGTGCATTTTTTTTGTTTTTTGTTTTTTATTACATAAAAATGTGTATTTTTTAGGGGAATTTTTTATTATTTTTTAATATTTTTTTTTACAACTTTTTTTTTAAAAAATGCTTTTTTAACCTTGTCCCTTTATGGGACTTTCACTTTTTTACTTTTGATTGCAGTCACAATACATTGCAATGATCCAGCATTGCAATGCATTGTACCTATGGTGAAAGCTGCTGTGACCATGGTCACAGCGGCTTTCCGTAGCTAGATGACTCGGAGGTTGTCATGAGAACCCCCGGGTCATCAAGGCAGAGATCGGGCCCTGCAATTACATTGCGGGGACGCCGATCTGAGGCAGAGGGAGCTCCCGACCCTCTGCCTCTCCTGAGCGCTGCGATCGCGCTTGATCGCAGCAGTCAGGGGGTTAACAGCCAGGGGCAGCGGGGGCACCGCTCCTGGCTGTCAGTGCTGGAAGCTTGGCCACTGCAGCGCTAAGCTCCTGCACTGATCGGGCAGGAGAAGCTGAAATTTCAGCCTCTTCTGCCTGATCGCTGCTGTGTTTGGTCAGTCACATTGACTGACCAATCACAGCGCTGTGGGTGCGGGGACCGACTGTAAAGGTCCCCGCACCGCTTGCCGTGCCTGTCAGCTTTTTGTGACAGCTGTCGGCACTGAACTACCACTGCGTGTTTACACGCAGTGGTAGTTCAAAGGCATGACGTGCACAGTCCGTCCTGGTGCCAAAACTGACACCTTGCCATGACGGACTGTGCCCCTCACATGGACATTAAGGGGTTAATGACTAGATGGTGGCCCAATTCTAACGCATCGGGTATTCTAGAATATGTAAGTAGTTTATTTATGAAGCCATTTGCTCTAAAACACAGGTTCTGTGACAGTCCCTGTGATGTTGCTAAGGCCGCGGTCGGGTATCTAAGGGGCGTGCCCGCACCACTCCCCAGCAACACCCACATCCAATCTGGAGGCAGCTGAGCAGAGAGGTGGGCGCATGTCGCTGATTGGTCACGTCTGGCGGGCGCAACCAATCAGCGACGCGGGATTTCCGTTACAGACAGAATTAGACGAATATATAGTAGATTCATTATCTGACAAGAAGTACTGAGATCAACATCCAAACTGAAGAGCTGTATAAGAATAGGATCACACACGAGCTGTCCCCAACAATACCTATTTTCTTTAAGTCTCCTCTATGAACATGAAAATTTGGCTAGAAGTCGAGTATGTAGGCATGGAGGGACAACCTGTCACTCCTTATATGGAAACAATGGTGTAATATGCGGAGTGCAAATGGGTGGTTTCCCAGTGTGCAAAATTATTAGTCGCAGAAAACTTGAAAAGGTAAAAAAAAAATAGCAGTTGTGTGCTAGTGCTGAACTTCTAGAGCAGTGTGCATGTCCCAATTTTTTAGAGGCAGGCACCACTTCGAACTGTATCAGCTTCAATACACGTCATTGTGCCAATAAAGTTGCATCCTGTGGTAGAGCAGAGAGTCATATGTTCCCCGCCCCACTACTCAGGCCTTCAGCGTTCCAGCACACTCAGCACAATGGTGTCACTGTAAACCATCGCTTATGTCGCCAACTCTGTATGCAGGGGAGATGAAGATTTGATCAGCTGGATTAGGTTAATTTTATGGCCAATGGCACAAAGGTGGCGTTATTACTTTTGGAAGGTGCATTTAGATTGCATTATTCTTTCTAAACGGGGTACTCAGAGGGCAATGTTCATTTAAAAGAGGCACTCAGAGAGCATCATTTGTTCTAAGAAGCACTTAAGAAACATTATGACTTGATTAAGGGGCAAAATACTTGCGTTATTAGGACTCTGACCACCCACTCTAAGCCACTGGAGGGGAGAAATCCAACCTGTCCTGTAAAAGCATGGTTTAAATTACAGTACAAGAAACCTACACTCACCTTTTAAGCAATTCATATTGCACTTGACTTAGGTGGATGAAGGCTGGCCTTCTATATCAGCTCTTTAGATAGATAGATAGATAATGGATTCAGGGGTAGGAACACGACAGTACAGCACACCACCCTTACAGGTGCATTCTGGTTGACTCACTCGGATATGTATACATCTTTTTCTTCAACGCTACCCACAAGTGTTCCATTGTGTTGAGGTCTGGGGACTGTGGGGGTCAATCCAGCATCTCTAATTCCTTGTCATTGAACCATTTCTTTGCCAGTCTCGACATATGCTCGAATCCGCCCTTTTCTCACCCTCACTGTAGCATTGATCCACTCCCGCCTGGACTACTGCAAGCTCTATTACTTGGCCTCCCCATTACTCGACTATCCCCTCTCCAGTTCATCCTTAATGCAGCAGCCAGGTGTCATGCTGTCTAATGATATGTGTACGATGTCAGTAAACTATTCTTACAGAAACAACACTCTATACAACATATAGTTTAGCAACATCAGCATGTAAATATAGAATAGATTTACCTGACACGATATCCGTTGAACTCAGGGTTAATCTTGAGGACTTGATACGCTGTCACAGGAAAGAGGAGGACCGGGGTCTAACCTGACCCTAAAACTGGGGTCCTAACTAATCCCTCACCTTGGAGGTACTGATAATGGTTCAGAGGTCCAAGTCTCCAGCCTAACCCTGTCTCCTATCAGTCCCTGAACCCTGTAATCAGTCCTAAGAAGGACCCTGATTACCACCAAAGGGATATGGGCTGATCTCTGCTAAATACACAGATTAGACATATAAGACAGACTGGAGAAAACACAGACTCGCATACACACTCAAACACAGAAGGAACATAAATGGTCTGGGATATAAAACTCTAAGCAAGTTGAGCTTAAAACAACTAAGGATGCTCTTTAACTTAAGTCTATACAGATTCAATCCTATCTGTGGTCTGCATGAAGAATTTCACTGGCAACTCCCAAAGCAGACAACCAGGGATTTAAAGGAAACCAATCAACAAATAATCAATTGCAGCCGGGAGAAACTGCACCCAGTCCCAGAACCGAGCACAGACAGAATTAACTCCCTCACTGCCAAACACAAAGAAACAGCAACTCAGCTGTGAGAAGTCAGAATGTGCAACCGCGACGATCTTCGTGGCGATGCACACATGACAGTACCCCCCCTTCTACGAGGGGCCTCCGGACCCTCAGGGCCAGGCCTGCCCGGGTGAGTTCTGTGAAAGGTCCGAACCAAACGATCTGCGTTAATGTCAGACGCAGGAACCCACGTCCTCTCCTCTGGACCATACCCCTTCCAATGCACCAAGTACTGAAGGGACCGGCGATTCAGACGTGAGTCAATGATCTTTGACACTTGAAACTCCAAGTTACCATTGACCACCACTGGAGGAGGAGGTAGAGGTGACGGTATGACTGGTGCCACGTACCTCTTAAGTAATGACTTGTGGAACACATTGTGGATTTTAAACGTAGGAGGGAGGTCCAGACGAAATGCCACAGGATTAATTATGGAACTGATCCTGTACGGCCCGATGAATCTGGGACCCAGTTTCCAGGAGGGAACTTTAAGTTTTATATTCCTGGTAGACAACCATACCAGATCGTTCACATTCAGATCTGGACCAGAAACTCTCCTCCTATCAGCCATACGTTTATAACGGTTCCCCATAGCACTCAGATTATTCAATACACCTCTCCACACTGAAGCAAGTGACGACGAGAAACGCTCCTCCTCAGGAACCACAGAAGGGCCCCCCCCATTGAAAGTACAAAACTGGGGATGAAAACCATATGCCCCAAAAAACGGGGATTTACCAGTGGACTCGCTCCGCCTGTTGTTAAGAGCGAACTCTGCCAGAGGCAAGAAAGAAGACCAGTCCTCCTGGTTCTCTGAGACAAAACACCGAAGATAAGTCTCAAGGCTTTGATTCAGACGCTCTGTCTGACCATTGGTCTGCGGATGAAAAGCCGAGGAAAATGACAATTGCATCCCCCGACGTAAACAAAATGCCCTCCAAAATTTAGACACAAACTGAGACCCCCTATCTGACACCACATCAGAAGGCAACCCATGAAGTCTCACAATCTCCCCAATGAACACCTGCGCCAGAGTTTTAGCATTAGGGAGGGCAGGAAGAGCAATGAAATGTGCCATCTTACTGAACCTGTCAACAACCACCAGTATGACAGTTTTCCCTGACGACGGAGGAAGATCCGTAATGAAGTCCATAGACAAATGAGTCCATGGACGCTCCGGAAGTTTCAAGGGTAAGAGGGTCCCAGACGGACGGGTATGCGGGGTCTTAGAGCGAGCACAAACCCCACAGGACGCGACAAAAGTTATAACATCTTTATTAACGTTAGGCCACCAAAACCGGCGAGAAAGGAGATCTAAAGTAGCCTTACTCCCTGGATGTCCTGCTAAAGCAGAATTATGATGTGCCTCAATAACCTTTTGTCTCAACTGATTTGGGACAAACAGTCTCCCTGAAGGTCCTGCAGGGGCGTCCCCCTGAGCCTCTAATACCTCCTCCTCAAGCTCAGAACATACAGCCGACACTACCACCCCCTCCTGAAGGATAGGAATCGGGTCATCCGTTTTCCCGGCCCCTGGGAAAACTGCGAGACAAGGCATCAGCCTTAACATTCTTAGACCCAGGGCGATATGTGACGACAAAATTAAACCTGGTAAAAAACAACGACCATCGAGCTTGTCTGGAATTCAGACGCTTAGCAGATTCCAAATACAGCAGGTTTTTGTGATCAGTAATGACGGTGACCGGGTGGACTGCCCCCTCCAAAAAGTGACGCCATTCTTCAAAAGCCAACTTAATGGCCAAAAGTTCCCTATTGCCGATATCATAATTCCTTTCGGCGGACGACAACTTCTTAGAAAAGAAAGCGCACGGATGCCATTTACCAGGGGACGGACCCTGGGACAATATTGCACCCACCCCTACGTCAGACGCGTCCACCTCCACAATGAACGGCTGTGATGCATCTGGTTGGATGTGAACGGGTGCCGAAGCAAAACATTTTTTCAAAGAGGAAAAAGCTTGGCAAGCTTTGTCCGACCATTTAGAAAAATCCGTCCCTTTTCTTGTCATGTCAGTGAGAGGTTTGACAACAGATGAGAAATTACAAATAAATTTCCGGTAGTAGTTAGCAAACCCCAGAAAACGCTGCAGAGCCTTAAGATCCTCTGGCTGATCCCATTCAAGCACTGCTCTCACTTTTTCAGGGTCCATACGGAAACCGGAGGCTGACACCAAGAAACCCAAAAACTGAAGTTCCTGAACGGCAAATACACACTTTTCCAGTTTGGCGTATAGTTTATTGTCTCGCAAGATCTGCAACACCTGTCTCACATGCTCCTGGTGAGACACAAGATCTGGCGAGTAAATTAAAATGTCATCCAAATATACGACCACAAACAGCCCCACAAGGTGACGAAAAATGTCATTAACAAAATGTTGGAATACTGCTGGTGCAGTAGTCAGACCAAAAGGCATGACAAGGTTCTCATAATGTCCCTCCGGCGTGTTAAACGCCGTTTTCCACTCATCCCCCTCTTTTATCCTAATCAAATTATACGCCCCCTGAGATCCAATTTAGAGAACCATTTGGCGCCAACAATTTGATTGAAGAGATCAGGAATAAGAGGGAGAGGATACGGATCTCGAACAGTAATCCGATTAAGTTCGCGGAAATCCAAGTAAGGGCGTAGGCCTCCATCTTTTTTCTTCACAAAGAAGAACCCCGCGGCCACTGGGGAAGATGAAGGTCTAATATGCCCTTTGGCCAGACTTTCCGAAATATAGTCTTTCATAGCCTGCCTCTCAGGACCAGAAAGGTTATATAACCTAGCTTTAGGTAACTTAGCATCAGGAAGTAAATTAATAGAGCAGTCATACACGCGATGAGGAGGCAACTCCTGACACCCCTCCTCAGAGAACACATCCCCAAAGTCCTCCAAAAAAGGAGGCAATGTGCTAGGCACGACCGCACTGATGACTGTGTTCATGCAGTTACTTTTGCAAAACTCACCCCATTGGCTTATCTCTCTGGACTGCCAATTAATCACAGGGTTATGTTTAACCAACCAAGGAAGTCCCAACACAATAGGAGTAGGTAGACCCTCCAACACATAACAAGATAATTGTTCCCTATGTATCGCCCCTACCCGAATGTCAATGTTATGGACCTCATGAACAAAGCTACCTTGGCCGAGAGGCCTGGCATCAATGGAGAATATAGGGATCGGTTTGGCCAATACACTCAGAGGCATACCTTGAGCCTGAGCAAACTGAGCTCAACCAGATTAGCCCCGGACCCACTATCAAGAAGAACAGAAAATCTCTCCACTCTCGTACCAACCACCATCTCCACTGGTACAAGGAACTGAGAAGAACTAGCGGACGAAATACATACTCCCAGGTTGTCGTCCACCACACAACCTGGGATTAACAGTTTTCCGGCAACTTTTTGCTCAACAAGGCACGGGATGGACATCCCCCAACAAAATGTCCCTCTTTCCCGCAGAAGAAACACCTTCTAGTCCTGCTGCGTACCGCCAATCCCCTCCTACGAAATGATGTCCCTCCCAACTGCATAGGCTCCTCCGAACAGACAAGGGGAACCTCAACATAAGGAACTTTTGTAGTAGGTGGAGCAACAACCGGTGGCGGAGTTACCTCACCCCTCTCCCGAAGCCGTCTATCAGTACGGATAGCTAGGGCCATAGCAGCCTCCAGTGATGGAGGAGAATCATACTGAGCCAAAACGTCCTTTAATTTGTCAGAAAGCCATGACAAAACTGACTCCTAAGAGCTGGGTCATTCCACTGAGTATCTGTGGCCCATCTACGGAACTCAGAAGCAAATTCCTCCGCCGGACGATCTCCCTGCTGTATCTTACGTAATTTTGTCTCAGCAAGAGAGACCCGATCTGGGTCATCATATACCAAACCCAGGGCAGTAAAAAATCGATCTACAGACTGTAGAGCCGGGGATCCCGGAGGAAGGGAGAATGCCCAGGATTGAGGGTCCCCTTGTAGGAGCGAGATAACAATTCCCACTCTCTGCTCTTCACTCCCTGATGATCGAGGCCGAAGCCGAAAATACAATTTACATGCTTCCCGGAAGGTGAAAAATTTGTCTCGCCCACCAGTGAACCTGTCCGGGAGAGCTACTTTAGGTTCAAATCTGGTTTTCTCCAGGGGAGACAAAACTTTGGACTTAATGTCCGTCAGCTCCATGGATAATCCCTGCAACTGCAGAGCCAGCTGGGCTACTGGATCCATGGTAACTGGGGATAATTTTATTGGCCAGTGAAAATGTCACGCTGTCTAATGATATGTGTACGATGTCAGTAAACTATTCTTACAGAAACAACACTCTATACAACATATAGTTTAGCAACATCAGCATGTAAATATAGAATAGATTTACCTGACACGATATCCGTTGAACTCAGGGTTAATCTTGAGGACTTGATACGCTGTCACAGGAAAGAGGAGGACCGGGGTCTAACCTGACCCTAAAACTGGGGTCCTAACTAATCCCTCACCTTGGAGGTACTGATAATGGTTCAGAGGTCCAAGTCTCCAGCCTAACCCTGTCTCCTATCAGTCCCTGAACCCTGTAATCAGTCCTAAGAAGGACCCTGATTACCACCAAAGGGATATGGGCTGATCTCTGCTAAATACACAGATTAGACATATAAGACAGACTGGAGAAAACACAGACTCGCATACACACTCAAACACAGAAGGAACATAAATGGTCTGGGATATAAAACTCTAAGCAAGTTGAGCTTAAAACAACTAAGGAGCTCTTTAACTTAAGTCTATACAGATTCAATCCTATCTGTGGTCTGCATGAAGAATTTCACTGGCAACTCCCAAAGCAGACAACCAGGGATTTAAAGGAAACCAATCAACAAATAATCAATTGCAGCCGGGAGAAACTGCACCCAGTCCCAGAACCGAGCACAGACAGAATTAACTCCCTCACTGCCAAACACAAAGAAACAGCAACTCAGCTGTGAGAAGTCAGAATGTGCAACCGCGACGATCTTCGTGGCGATGCACACATGACACCAGGGTCATCCATCTGGCTAATCGGTACTCGGACGCGTCCGCTCTTCGCCAGTCCTTACACTGGCTGCCCATTCATTATAGGATCCAATTCAAAGTACTGGCTCTCACCCACAAAGCTCTCCACAGTGCAGCACCCCCTACATCTCCTCCCTTATTTCTATCTATCGGCCTAACCGACTGCTGCGCTCTGCAAACGACTTTCGACTAACCTCTGCACTAATCCGTACCTCCCACTCCCGAATCCAAGACTTCTCCCACGCTGCGCCAATCCTCTGGAATGCTCTACCCCAAGAAATTAGGACTATCCACAATTTGCATGGTTTCAGTCGCTCCCTCAAAACACATTTGTTCAGAGCGGCCTATCACATTCACTAATCAAAGTCATTCTATGTGTAAGTGTGTGTGTGTAGCCCATTCACTATCTCCATCCATCCCTCACTCCCTCAAGATGGCTGGACCATCATTGTAAATGCACCATTGTATATACACACCTGTACTTTGTATCTCCCCCACCTCATTGTAGATTGTAAGCTATCACGAGCAGGGTCGTCTTATTTTGCTTTAATTATTGTATTGTTAACGTTGTTACTTATGACTTGTGTTTTGAAACTGTTAAACTGTAAAGCGCTGCGGAATATGATGGCGCTATATAAATAAAGATTATTATTATTATATGCTTCGGGTCATTGTCCTGCAGGAACACTATGTCGTCTGTTATGTTACGGTAGCTGAGGAGTGCAGGCAAAAAAGGAAATACACCAGAGCAGTTGGAATCTATGAGATTGCAGTACCCTGACTAACCACCGCAACTAGAGGCAGCCGTGGAGCGTTCCTACGTTGGTCCTAGACGCCTCGTCACAGCCTGAGAAACTAACTACACCTAAAGATAGAAATAGGAAAGCTATCTGCCCCGTAGCAGAACCCAAAGATAATAGAAAGCCCCCAAACATGTAATGGCGGTTAGACAAGAGGAAATACTGACACAGAAAGAAAATAGTATGAGCAAACGCTGGGGCCCAAACTATCTAAATAGAAAAGGACAGGAAGGGTACTTACTGCAATCCCAGAAAACCCTGAAAAACACCAACTCTACTAATTTCAAAATCACCTGAGATCACACGACCTCTACCACCTAAATTAGTTCTCTGGTGTAACAAAAACAGCAGCCACTGAAAAAACTGGAAAAAGCAAAAGTACAAAACACAGTGGCTGAACTAAACTGAGAGGGCAAAAGCCCCCGGAGGGACCCATAAGGCCCCCACAGAAGTGCAGGACCAAATGCAAAAATATAGCAAAAACACAAAATAAGAAATTGTCTTATCTGATAGCAGGAGATGCAGACACGACACAGCAGGCTACAAGGGAAACTGGAAAGAAGGATTCAGACCAGAACAATTGATCACCGGCAACCCTGATGGGAAAATGATTCCCTTAAATAAGACCAATCAGTAACACCTGATTCCCAGTCCTCACAATCCTCACTAGTACCGCTTGTAACCACCAGAGGGAGGCTCTGCTCAGAACTCATCTCAAACCCATTCACAACAGTACCCCCCCCTTGAGAGGGGTCACCGAACCCTCATTTGAGCAACCAGGTCGGTCAGGATGAGTTCTATGATACGCACGGATAAGTCTCCTAGCATGGATGTCCGAAGCAAACACCCAAGAATTATCTTCCTGACCATAACCTCTCCATTTAACCAAATACTGGAGTCTTCGTCTAGAAAAACGAGAATCCAATATTTTCTAAACCACATACTCCAGATTGCCCTCAACCAAAACAGGGTCAGGAGGCACAGCAGCAGGAACCACTGGCTCAACAAACCTCTTCAACAAGGACTTGTGGAACACGTTATGGATCTTAAATGTCCCTGGAAGAAGCAAACGAAAAGAAACAGGATTAATAATCTCCATGATCTTATAAGGTCCAATGAACCTAGGCTTAAATTTAGGAGATGCTACTCTCATAGGAATATTCTTTGAGGACAACCAGACCAAGTCCCCCACTTTAAACCGAGGACCATCAGTCCTATGCCGGTTAGCAAACCGCTGGGCCTTCTCCTGAGAGAGGGACAACCTCTCCACTACCTGGTCCCAAATCTGCTGCATACGCTCAACAACAGAGTCAACACCTGGACAGACAGAAGCCTCCGTCTGTCCTGAAGAAAATCGAGGGTCAAACCCAGAATTACAGAAAAACTGAGACATCAAAGTGGCAGAGCTAGCCCTATTATTAAGAGCAAACTCAGCCAAAGGCAAAAAAGAGACCCAGTCATCCTGATCAGCAGACACAAAGCATCTTAGATAAGTCTCCAAGGTCTGGTTTGTTCTCTCAGTTTGACCATTGGTCTGAGGATGAAATGCCGAGGAGAAAGACAATTGAACACCCAGTTTAGAACAAAAAGTCCTCCAAAATCTGGAAACAAACTGGACTCCTCTGTCAGACACAATGTTCTCAGGAATGCCGTGTAAACGAACCACGTGCTGAAGGAACAACGGCACCAATTCAGAGGAGGAAGGCAACTTAGGTAATGGCACAAGATGTATCATTTTGGAAAACCTATCACAAATTACCCAGATGGTGGTCATTCTCTGAGAAACAGGAAGATCGGAAATGAAATCCATAGAGATATGGGTCCATGGTCTCTTGGGCACAGGCAATGGCATCAACAAACCACTAGAGCGAGAGCAAGGCTTGGAGCGAGAGCAAGTCCCGCAGGACTGCACAAATTCCCTGACATCGCGAGACAAGGTAGGCCACCAAAAGGACCGACTAACCAAGTCTCTGGTACCAAAAATTCCGGGATGCCCAGCCAATGCGGAACAATGAATCTCAGACATCACACTCTTTTTCCATTGGTCCGGGACAAACAATTTTCCAACAGGGCAGCGCTCGGGCCTATCCTCCTGACACCCCTCCAGAGCAAGTCTCAAATTGGGCGAGATGGCGGAAAGAACTACACCCTCCTTCAAAATAACAGAGGGATCAGATAGCTCAGGAGAGTCCGCAAGGAAACTCCTCGAGAGGGCATCCGCCTTAACATTCTTAGTGCCAGGAAGAAAGGAAACCACAAAATTAAAACGTGTGAAAAACAAGGCCCACCTGGCCTGTCTAGGATTGAGTCGCTTGGCAGATTCCAGATAGACCAGATTCTTATGGTCCGTAAGGACCACCACCTGATGTTTGGCTCCCTCCAGCCAATGTCTCCACTCTTCAAAAGCCCACTTCATGGCCAATAACTCCCGATTACCCACGTCATAATTACGTTCAGTAGGAGAAAATTTTCGAGAGAAAAAGGCACAAGGGTTACTTTTAGAGGTCTCTGGATCTTTTTGGGACAAAACGGCACCTGCCCCAATTTCAGAGGCATCAACCTCCACCTGAAATGGCAGAGAAACATCAGGCTGCCGTAGAACAGGAGCAGAAGTGAATCTCTGCTTAAGTTCCTGAAACGCAGAGACTGCCTCAGGAGGCCAATTCACCACATCAGAACCCTTTCTGGTCAAATCAGTTAATGGTTTAACAATAACAGAGAAATTACCAATAAATTTACGATAAAAATTGGCAAAACCCAAAAATCTCTGAAGAGCCTTTAATGAAGTAGGTTGGACCCAATCACAGATGGCCTGAACCTTGACCGGGTCCATTTCAATAACAGATGGGGACAAAATGAATCCCAGAAATGAGATCTTCTGTACGCCAAAAAGACACTTTGATCCCTTCACATACAGAGCATTCTCTCTCAAAATCTGGAATACAGTTCGAACATGTTTCACATGAGAGTCCCAGTCATTAGAAAAAATCAAGATATCATCCAAATAAACAATCAGAAACTTGTCCACAAAATCCCTGAAAATGTCATTCATGAAGGACTGGAAGACGGAAGGAGCATTAGTGAGCCCAAAGGGCATCACAAGGTACTCAAAATGCCCTTCAGGGGTGTTAAATGCCGTCTTCCATTCATCCCCGTGCTTAATGCGAATAAGGTTATACGCCCCCTGAGGTCAAGCTTGGTAAACCAAGTAGCGTTTTTCACCCTGGAAAACAGGTCAGAAATCAAGGGTAACGGGTATTGATATTTCACAGTAATATTGTTCAAGAGACGATAATCAATACACGGCCTTAATGAACCATCTTTTTTGGCCACAAAGAAAAAACCGGCACCTAAGGGTGAAGAGGATGGTCTGATATGACCCTTCTCCAATGATTCCTTGATATAAGACCGCATAGCGTCATGTTCAGGTACAGACAAGTTAAAAAGGCGACCCTTAGGGAATTTACTACCTGGCACTAATTCAATAGCGCAGTCATAGCTCCTATGGGGAGGTAAGGATGCAGATTTACTTTCGCTAAACACATCAGAAAAATCAAACAAAAAGTCAGGAACATCCTCAGCCTGGGGGGAGGCAGAAAAAACAGGAGTGTTGGCACTAACACATTGGCAGCCCCAACTGGTTACAGACACAGATTTCCAATCCAAAACAGGATTATGAGACTGTAACCAAGGGAAACCCAGCACTATAATGTCATGCAGATTATATAGAACCAAAAATTTGCAGCACTCCTGGTGATCAGGTTCAACCCTCATTATCACCTGAGTAGAAAACTGGGGTTTATTCTCAGCCAAAGGGGTAGAATCGATCCCCAGTAAAGGAATAGACTTCTGTAGGGGTATCAAGGAAAACCCACAACGCTTAGCAAAATCATAATCCATCAGGTTAATAGCTGCTCCAGAATCAACGAAAGCCTGAGCAGAAAATGAGGACAGAGAGCATATCAGAGTGACAGTTAATAAAAACTTAGTCTGAACACTACCCAAGACAACTGAGCGTGCAAAATGTCTTCCCCGCTTAGGGCAGACTGAAATAGCATGAGAGGCATCACCACAGTAGAAACATAACCCATTGCGCTTTCGAAACTCATGACGCTGTGCCCCAGACACCACTCCATCACACTGCATGGGCTCAGAAGCTGGCTCACAAGGCAACACCACTCCACGCATACTTCTCCGCTCACGCAAACGTCTGTCAATTTGAATCGCCAATGACATAGAATCATTGAGATCAGAGGGGACAGGGAATCCCACCATAACATCCTTTACATTATCCGACAGACCCTTCCGGAAAAGGGCCCCCAAAGCGTCGTCATTCCATTTGGTCAGGACTGCCCACCTACGGAATCTCTGACAGTATAACTCAGCGTCATCAAGCCCCTGATTTAATGCCAACAAGGCTTTTTCAGCTTGATCAGTGACATTAGGCTCATCGTACAATAACCCCAAAGCCTGAAAAAATGCATCAACATCACTCAAAACAGGATCCCCAGGTATCAGGGAAAAAGCCCAATCCTGAGGATCGCCGCGCAGGAGAGAGATGATAATTTGAACCTGCTGCGCTGCGTTTCCTGAGGACTTAGATTTTAAGGCAAGAAACAATTTACAATTATTTTTGAAATTCTGAAACTTAGCTCGATCCCCTAAAAACAAATCTGGCATGGGGATCCTAGGTTCCACAACAGGCAACCTAGCAAGATATGCAGCAATACTCTGAACCTCAGTGGCAAGCTGATCCACACGGCCAGACAACTGTGCAAACTCCATTGGGAGAAAAGATCCTCCCCAGCACCCAGAGATACAGAGGGAAAAAAAAAAAAAAATGCAACAAACAGAATAATATCTCTGACAACTTTTCTTCCTTCAAAATATTTTTTCCCTTCTGTGAGAACCATACAATTTTTATGGCCGGTGATACTGTTATGTTACGGTAGCTGAGGAGTGCAGGCAAAAAAGGAAATACACCAGAGCAGTTGGAATCTATGAGATTGCAGTACCCTGACTAACCACCGCAACTAGAGGCAGCCGTGGAGCGTTCCTACGTTGGTCCTAGACGCCTCGTCACAGCCTGAGAAACTAACTACACCTAAAGATAGAAATAGGAAAGCTATCTGCCCCGTAGCAGAACCCCAAAGATAATAGAAAGCCCCCAAACATGTAATGGCGGTTAGACAAGAGGAAATACTGACACAGAAAGAAAATAGTATGAGCAAACGCTGGGCCCAAACTATCTAAATAGAAAAGGACAGGAAGGGTACTTACTGCAATCCCAGAAAACCCTGAAAAACACCAACTCTACTAATTTCAAAATCACCTGAGATCACACGACCTCTACCACCTAAATTAGTTCTCTGGTGTAACAAAAACAGCAGCCACTGAAAAAACTGGAAAAAGCAAAAGTACAAAACACAGTGGCTGAACTAAACTGAGAGGGCAAAAGCCCCCGGAGGGGACCCATAAGGCCCCCACAGAAGTGCAGGACCAAATGCAAAAATATAGCAAAAACACAAAATAAGAAATTGTCTTATCTGATAGCAGGAGATGCAGACACGACACAGCAGGCTACAAGGGAAACTGGAAAGAAGGATTCAGACCAGAACAATTGATCACCGGCAACCCTGATGGGAAAATGATTCCCTTAAATAAGACCAATCAGTAACACCTGATTCCCAGTCCTCACAATCCTCACTAGTACCGCTTGTAACCACCAGAGGGAGGCTCTGCTCAGAACTCATCTCAAACCCATTCACAACAGTCGTCCTTTTCATACCCATAGTATTCGAGTGTATGAAGTAACTTGTCTTATAGGATACTCCCATATGGCTCAGCATTGAGACCACCATTGTTACTGGTCAGGAATCCAATGATTTTGGCTGTGAAACAACCCAAAATCATTAGACTTCCTCCACCGAATCTGACAGTTCCTTCAATTTCTTGATTGATTATCCTCTTTTTTCCCTTGTTTCTTCCAGACCCATTTGCAGCCATCAGAGCCTATGTCTCATCGCTCCAAATCACCCGTTTCCAATTTTTTACTGTCCACTTTTTGTATTTTTTTGCAAACTCGAGCCAACACTTCTTATGATGATGTAGAAGTCGAGGCTCCTTCACCTTCTCCACCATTCCAGACTTGTGTATTGTGCATTGCACGGTACTTGCATGGACGTCTGTGATCTCACTATTATAAAGCATACAAGCCACCTCCACTGCCGTGTTTGTCACTCCAGAACTGATAGACCTTGTGATGTCATGGCACTCACATGATGCAGTTTGCAATATTCTTAGCTGAGAGACCGCTAACGATGAGCTGGATGATGCCGTTTCTCTTTTCTTCTGAAATCTTCTTCATGGCTGCTCATCAATTCTAACTAGTGACCTTTCACTTGCTTATCAACCTAATAACACACTGAGTTATTAGGGAATGTTAGAACACGTTATAATTTTTAGTATACAGGAAGAAAATGATTTTTCCACCACCAGGAGAAAAGCAGTAACAATGCAGTGAAATAACAAGAATCTGCATTGTCAATCAAATGCAAAATAGTTGAAAGTCAAATCTATATGTCACTTAGCCAAGATAATTGTTTATAAAATGATGGTAGTCTAACGTTCGAAGCCATAGTCGATGGTGAGATATGGAGCCTAAAAGTCAAAAGTGCAAAACATTGTTACCCTTTTGTTCACTGGTGTATTTCTAGATAGATACAAAAATATAGATAGATAGATAGAAAGATAGATAAAAGGACAGAAAATATATAGATTGATAGAATATAAATAAATAGTGTGGTAGATCCGCTCAATCAGCTGTACACCAAGGCAGACAAATGAATACTATCTCTTTAAGATTTTCACTGGTTTATTATAAATGTGGCGTAAACCATGATGAAGTAAAAATAAACATTGCTTTTTGGGCAAAAACTGGAAAACAAAACAAAGTGGTAACACAAAGCATAGTCCTTGTGGCAGTAGGGATCCACACGCTCAGGGTTAGCAAAACACACAGTTCTGGTTAGCACAACACTTCTCAAGAGTTTGCCTCTCCAGGCACACTGAACACTGAATGCCTCAGAAGGCCAACTATTTAAACCCCAGACCATACTTTGGGGTGGAGAAAAGGTGGACAACCTCCCACCCGCTCTATGGTTGTCCACAAAAACCAAGCCCTTAAAAAAGACCGATTAACCCCTCTCAACTCAGTGTGCTGGAGTAAATTTCTGGGTTTCAAATCCCTGAAGCTAATAGTCTCACTGGAACATATCTCCCCTCCAACACTTTGCCAGAGACTTTGTCACAATAGAGAGATAGATAGATAGATAGATAAACGAAGATAAGATAAGAATATGATAGATAAATAGAAATAATAGATAATAGATAAAGAAAAAAGATATAGATTATAGAAATAATAGATAGATAGATAGATAGATAGAAAGTAGATAAACAGAAAAATGATATAGATTATAGAAATCAATAGATAGATAGATAGATAGATAGATAGTAGATAGATAGATAGATAGAATAGATAGATAGATAGAAAGTAGATAAACAGAAAAATGATATAGATTATAGAAATCAATAGATAGATAGATAATTAGATAGATAGATAGATAGATAGATAGATAGATAGATAGATAGATAGATAGATAGATAGATAGATAGCAGATGTAGGACTAAATCTTCTTTGGGATTTTTGTAACTATACAGGGAGATGTCTGTTAAGTGGAAAAGCTGCCATTGTGCTGAAACCGGCAGCAATGAATCTTCTCTAATTAGAATGATCAGCCAAAGAGCGATTTAGCAAATAACAGCCATTACAAAACACATCCTCAGCGAACATGAAGGCAATGTGCACATATCTGCTGAAATACAATTATACCACAGAACTATGAAGATAAATCTGATATCTTGTTTCTGATCCATTTGCACCCACAGCTTAAATGCAGTTGTTCATCCGCTAAGAATCAATTGCCTGTAGCATTGCAAGGTCATAGACTGTTTTATTTATGGTTCTTCTGCTGGAGATTCATAAAATCGTAGGCGCAGGTTCATTTAACATCGTACAGTAGCAACCAAATCGACCGCAAGACGCTTTCTTTTTCACTGGATTTCAATATCTAATTTAGTTTTCTCCTTAGACAGATCACAGGGGTAATCACAGGCTTCTGGTGCAAGGTTATCCTCTTTGAGCAGATCAATGTAATTATGCCTGTGTACGACAGCATTTATGTGTCAGAGCTGCGCTCGTGTTCTTACTGAAGGAGCTGAGCTGCGTGCATTGGGGACACAACTGTGAAATCTATCAATCATTATTAATGCAGACCCCAATTGTACAAACTCCTCCTCTTTATCTAAAATCACAAGAGAAACAGATGCTGCTATTCATAGGCTGAATAGATGGGGCACAATCTGTGTGATTTCAATGGCCGCTGCAGGCTTATGTGACTGCAGAAAACTCACATTGCTGACTGTTTTCTCATTACATAAGCCTAAAACGTGTTCCTGGTTTATTCAGTATAGTCTGTAACTAAGGAAAAAATTAAATGTAAACCAGCAGTCATCAACATCTGCACCATATGAGCACTGCAGCCAATTAACCGCCGCAATTCACATTTGACACTGTTTCTTCCATTCATGTTAAATAGGAATGCAGCAGACACTGATTGACTGCAGCTTGACTCCCCTGTCACCGTTATCAGTTGTTGGTCACAGTAGACCAGTGGGGAATGCAGTATTGAGTATGAAGTAGAGGTGATGATCCAGGAGGTAAGTACTGGATTTTTTTTCACCTCCCTGGGTCTATTTATACAGGGTTGTGTAGCTGTGAGTAGTGATGGGCAAACCCATGGATGTTGGGGTCCGGCGGGTTCAGCCGAACGGTTAAGATCATTACCGCCGATCAGAGCACTGCAGCTCACATGCTGTCAAATGATGCCGTGAGCCATCAGCTGTGACCTGAGCATGTTATGCCTGCTGTTGCTGATAACAGCGAGAGAAGGTGCTGGCTGATGGGAGTATTGATCAGCCGGTGCCTGCATTCTAAATAAATTTAAAAAAGGCATGGGTTCCCCTCTATTTTTAATAACCTGCATGACAAAACTGACAGCTGCAGGCTGCAATCCTCAGATGTCAGATTTATCATGACTGGTTATCAAGAATAGAGGGGTCACCATGCGTTTTTATTAAATCATTTAAATAGTTACAAAAAACTGCGTGATGTCACCCCCATTTTTTACAACCAGCCAAGCTAAAGCAGACAGCTGGGGCCGGTATTCACAGGCTAGTAAGGGCCCACCCAGCGTAAAAATAGCAGCCCGCAGCCGACCCAGAAAAGGCTCATCTATTAGATGCGACACTTGTGGCTCTTTACCCGGGTCTTCCCACTTGCTCTGTGGTGGTGTCAAGTGGGGTTCATATTTGTGGAGTTGATGTTATCTTTGCATTGTCAGGTGACATCAAGCCCAAAAGTTAGTAATAGAGAGGAGTCTCCATTACTAACCTCATAGTTAGATTGTAAAAAAAAACACAGCCAGAATAAAGTCCTTATTTGAAATAAAAATACACACCATTTTACATTTTTATTTAAAAATAAAAAGTTATACTCATCTAATGCCCATTCCATTGAAGCCCTCGTCCCCCATAAAAAAACTAAAACAATAAACAACAATAATACTCACCTAACGCCCATTCCTTTGAAGTCCTGGTCTCCTGTATAAAAGCAAAAATGAAAAACACGGGAGAATTAACTGCTGCGAGAGCAGTGTCAGTGACCAGATAGGACGTCATCGAGGTTATCTCAAGTTGCTGAGGCTGCGTGAGCTGTGGGTCCGGCCAATGATCTGCTGTGATCTTAGTGAGATAACTGCTAGCACCATGAGAAAAAAGTCTCACAGTGCAGCTGAGCTCAGCGAGTTCACCGCAGTTCGCAATAAGAAATTTCTGTAGACAATATTAAGTAGACAATCTACATATCTTTTTGTGTAAAAATGATCTAATGTGCATTAGAAAACTGTCTCCAAAATAATATCTCCCGACTCCCCAATGCACAAGGACACTTTGCTTGGCCGAGCGTTCCTCTGTTCTCTTTGAGAGATGTAGGGATGTAGGGATGTGAATTGTCTTACCCTGTTCCTGCCCCTGAAGACAACTATCGTCCCATATGTACACAGTAGTGTCATGCGGTTTTATATGTTATACTGAAGTGTGTCTTATGTAATGTATTATGGTAATGTACAGCATGAGTCATGTAAAGTGTTAATGTATAATGTGAGTAGTGTATAGTGAAAGATAAGTATAGAATTAGCTTTGAGATAGCTTAAGTGTGCTATATATACTAAGTGGCTTAGCAACAGTATAGGGCATAGGATAAGATAGGATATAGTTAATGATAGAACTAGCCCCATGGGTGGGAACTAGTGTTGATAAAAAGGGGGCACTTTTTTTATAGTGTGTGGTTAGAGAAGTGAAATGTTCAGTTGTCAGTGGTCTGCTAGGAGCAGCAAGGGCCAATCGTTTGAGGCAGTGGGAGGCCTTATTGAATTCCCTGATGGACATTCCTGTAATGTCTGGAGGGTAGGGCCCTGGCCCGGTACCAATGAGCAGGCTTGGTCTTCTGACATAACAAGGTCGACAGATGTGGAATTACATGGGGGGCAGGTGGCCATCCTGGGTGCTCTGCCGGAGAGGAAGAGACATCCCTGAGGCTGTTGGAGTCAGTGGGTTTGGGGGTAGTCATTGAAGAACAGGCAGGGCTGAAGAGCTACCGTACTAAGGAAGGAAGAAAAATGAAATGCTTTGACCTATCCCACATGTCACCACCTGATGGACTTGAACTGACTAATAAATTTTGCCTGTTGTAAAGAACTTGATGTCCCCTGAATTGTTTGTGGTTGCTCCCGAGGACGGAATCCTGGAGAAAAGGGAGGCCTGAAGTAAATGTGATGTGCTCCACACCTGACATCACACTGGGACTAGGACATTTGTCTGTAAAGTGTTAAAATGAAACCAAACAGGGACTCGAGCATGAAGACCGCTCTGCAGCTCTTTACAGAGAGTCGCTGCCAGACTCCTCTGGTATCGGCTTATTGCAAGGGAGAACAGTAAGATTGGTCATTGGTATTGAATAGGCCATGTCCTCCTCTTCCCCAACATCGTGTGTTGTGGGAAAGTTGTGAGGCACCCAAACATATTAGGCTGTCCGCCAATGCTGACTTTTGTATAATATTTTGGGGGGCTTTATGTATGTTGTGAACTGTGGGCAGTTCCTCGTCATCAGTATTCTGCTAGCATTATGTGTGTTGGAACGTTTTTTTCCTACCTTTTTCCACCTTTCTTTTATGCCTGTATGCTGTTTGATTAGGAGCAAAGAGACTTGCCTCCACTTTCTGTAATCCATTTTGGGGCTTCTGAGTAGAAAATCAGCCTGTAAAAGCAGCAACCAAAGATTCCTCCAATTGCTGCTTTAATCATTTAAAGGGACTCTGTCAACACAGAATGACTGTTCAAGCCAAGCACAGGCTCTCGGTGCATCACGGAGGGGCCAAACATTTAACTACACCTTTCTACTTGCTTGTTTTCCTCCAATTTCCACTCACTCTTTTTTAAACCAATCTTATTTTATGTTAGTTTGGTGTCGCTGTACTCATATTGACCTGGAGAATCATGTTGGTCAGTTTTACTGTACAATTAACTTCATAAAAATTAAAAAAAACAAAACAATTGTATAATAGTGATTCTTCTTTTTCACCTCACTTTTTCCTGTTTTTCAGTACATTGTATAAAAATGAAGGTCTTCTTTCAAAACTACAACTCGTCCTGCAAAAAATAAGCCCTCATATACCTGGATTGATAACAAAAAATGCTAAGATCCTTGGAACATAGGAAGGAAAAAGCAAAAGAGTAAGGCGGGGGACACACTCACCGTACAAAAATACGGACCATATATTACGGCCGTATTACGCCAAAATGTTGCAGGCACAACAATCCGTATTTCATGCGTTTTCAGGGTGCGGCTGCGTATTTAGCGCATGTAAGCATCCGTATGCAATCCGTATGGCATCCGTATAGCGTATTTTTCTCGCAGCCTTGCAAAATGGACATTTAACGGTTTTTAGCCCTGAAACTCATTCAAATCATCATCAGCAAGGCTATTTATTGCCTCTGCATCCGGGTGCAACCCCCAATCGTGCCATTTTGGTGGTCTGCTTGTGTTGGAGGGCTGCTGCTTGGTTGCTAACATGTCTGACACTCTTCAGTTCACCCCAAATGATAGAGTGTTGTACAACTGGCTTTGGTCCCGCTGCTTTGGCCAACCGTACCCAGTGATCGTTGATCCGCGAAGGATGAGGCGAATGTGGGCTTGTCCGCATTTGAGGCAACCACTCAATAATGGCCATTTTCACCGCCTGCATGCATGTCTGCAGACTCTTTCATATTATTTCACATTATTTTGAGATTGTGCTGCCAGGGATCATGTAGCAGGATGCGGAAAGCTATCTGTGCACAGGAGCTACTTCTACTTACGCAACCGTCTGGATTTCTTACCTTCATACTGTCTATTAATGATGTGTTTTAACACTAGTTTCCATTTACCCTTATAGCTGTTGCAGAAATATCCTCATAATCTATCCCATATATGACCGTCAAATACCTGAACAATGAAGTGAATATTGACATTAGAGTAAAATGGTACTTTGCTTACATGTAACTTATGATTAGTGTTGAGCGATACGATACCGCAAGTATCGGTTATCGGTCGATATTAGCTGTTTCGGCCTTTCGATACTTAGTTCCGATATTTTCGTCTTATCGGATACCGGAATCGGGATTGTCACTGTCACTGTCAGTGTCCGTCGGTCGGGTCTGTCAGGAGTCAGCGGCACTTACCTGGCAGAAGATCTCCGGTGGTCACGGGCTGGACTGCTTGATGGCCGCCATCATCTTTCCCCGGCGGTCACATGCAGTTTCTCGCGATAACTGCAGTGACTGCTGGGTAATCCCGGCCGTAAAGCAGTCAGTCCGATGACGTCACCGCCGGGGAAGCAGGTAATCAGCTGTGCTGCGTCGCGATGACAGGCTCTGCCTGTCATTGCGATGTAGCAGAGCTGGATCGTCGTGGGACTGTCGTTACTATGGACTGCGTCGGACAGGTGGTATACTGTTGGTTTGTTTTTTTTCTTTTTTTACAGGAGATCGATGGCGTCGCAGGAATGAGTGTATAATAAAAGAAATGAAAACTGTGTTGTCTCTTTTATTTCATTAAAAGACATTTTTCTTGCTTTGTCTTTTTTTTATACATTTAAAAACTTTGGGATTAATAATGGATCAGTGTCTTATTGACACCTCTCCATTATTAACCGGGCTTATTGTCACCGTGCAATCAACGGTGACATTAACCCCTTATTACCCCACTTGCCACCGCTACAGGGCAGTGGGAAGAGCCGGGTAAAGTGCCACAATTGGCACATCTTTTGATGCGCCAAATGTGGGGCTGCTGTAGCCTGGTATTATCAGGCTGTTGAGGGCCAAAATCCATGGGCCTTGACAGTCTTTTAATACCAGGCCGCAGCAGTCTGCATTTTACTTGGCTGGTTAACAAAAATAGGGGGACCCCTACGCCGTTTTTTTTTCGAGGGGATCCCCTATTTTTGTTAACCAGCCAAGCTAAGCAGACTGCTGTGGCCTGGTATTATCAGGCTTGCAAGGTCCATGGATATTGGATCCTTACCAGCCTGAAAAACCAGGCCTCAGCAGTCTGCTTCATCTGGCTGGTTAACAAAAATAGGGGGGACCCCACGCCAATTTTTTTCGAGGGGATCCCCTATTTTTGTTAATCAGCCAAGATATGCAGACTGCTGTGGCCTGGTATTATCAGGCTGGCAAGGTCCATGGATCTTGGCTCCTTAACAGCCTGAAAATCCAGGCCTCAGCGGTCTGCTTCATCTGGCTGGTTAACAAAAATAGGGGGGACCCCACGCCAATTTTTTTCAAGGGGATCCCCTATTTTTGTTAATCAGCCAAGATATGCAGACTGCTGTGGCCTGGTATTATCAGGCTGGCAAGGTCCATGGATCTTGGCTCCTTAACAGCCTGAAAATCCAGGCCTCAGCGGTCTGCTTCATCTGGCTGGTTAACAAAAATAGGGGGGACCCCACGCCAATTTTTTTCGAGGGGATCCCCTATTTTTGTTAATCAGCCAAGATATGCAGACTGCTGTGGCCTGGTATTACAGGCTGGCAAGGTCCATGGATCTTGGCTCCTTAACAGCCTGAAAATCCAGGCCTCAGCGGTCTGCTTCATCTGGCTGGTTAACAAAAATAAGGGGGACCCCACGCCAATTTTTTTCGAGGGGATCCCCTATTTTTGTTAATCAGCCAAGATATGCAGACTGCTGTGGCCTGGTATTATCAGGCTGGCAAGGTCCATGGATCTTGGCTCCTTAACAGCCTGAAAATCCAGGCCTCAGCGGTCTGCTTCATCTGGCTGGTTAACAAAAATAGGGGGGACCCCACGCCAATTTTTTTCGAGGGGATCCCCTATTTTTGTTAACCAGCCAAGCTAAGCAGACTGCTGTGGCCTGGTATTATCAGGCTTGCAAGGTCCATGGATATTGGATCCTTACCAGCCCTAAATACCATGCCTCAGCAGCAGGGGCGTACATAGAAATCATGGGGCCCCATAGCAAAAGTCTGAATGGGCCCCCCCAAAAAAAAAAACCCAGAGCCATTGTAAATGTAAAGTGCCAGCACAGTGAGGGGACACATTAAACAAAAAAATGTATTATGCCCCCATAGATTGTGCCCCCATAGATGCTCCATAGTATAGGCCCTTATGCTGCCGCAGCTGCTGCAACCAAAAAAAAAAAAAATACATACTCACCTTTCGTCGCTGGGGGCCAGGTGCCGGTGTCCTGAGCAGGGGGTGACACCAGGTGCCGATGTCACCGCTCGCTCAGGGCCCCGGCACCTGAGATATTTACCTGTCCTCTCTCCACTGCTGAGTGCCGCTGTCTTCGGGTCCTCCAGCAGTGAATGATCAGGCAGAGGGCGCGGCGCGCACTAACGACGTCATCGCGCCCTCTGACCTGAACATTGCAGCAAGAGGACGCGAGCAACGGTGGAACGGGACAGGTAAATATCCCTGCTCTCCCACGGTCTCCGCCGCCAGTGTTCAGCGGTCACGCGGGACAGCTCATTAAAGTCATGAATATGTGCGTATTCATGACTGTAATGAGCGGTACCACCTGACCGCTGAACACAGGCGTCGGAGACCGTGGGAGAAGAGCAGGGGCTGCATAGACCGCACCAGGAGGGGTGAGTATATAGAAGAGCTGCGCTCCCCCTCCCCCGCCGACCCCCTGGTAGTACTGTGTCAGCACAGCTACCTGACCGTCGAGGGCCCCCTCACCTGTCCGGGCCCCATAGCAGCTGCTTGGTCTGCTTCATTCACGGTACGCCACTGCTCAGCAGTCTGCTTCATCAGGCTGGTTAACAAAAATAGGGGGGACCCGACGCCATTTTTTATTCGAAGGGAACCCTATTTTTGTTAATCAGTTCCCTCTGACGTCACTGATTGTGTCCCTGGCTGACCTGAAGTGAAAGTGGAAAGCAATCAATTAAGCTTTCCACTTCCTCTCCTGTCAGCCAGGAGAGGAACTAATTCATTTGGGGGTTTACTGTGAGGCTGCAGCATTAGCTGCGGTCCCTGCAGTAAACATTAACCCTTTCTGAAGGATTACACCGTGGGACCTGACTGTGCATGGGAAAGGTAAGAATAATTTTGCTTTTTTATTTTATTTTTATTACAGGAAATGGTTTTTGCAGTCAAATAAAAGATGGTCAAAAACATGTGTCTTTATTTCATTAAAATGATTTTAATTAAAGTGTGTGTGTTTTATTTTTATTTCATGCAATAGGATTAATAATTGATAGTTGTCTAATTGACAGCTCTCAATTATTAACCTGGCTTAAGGTCACCTTTCAATTGCAAGGTGGCTTTAACCCCATATTAACCCATTCGCCACC
>JARQOD010000002.1:518954142-519092285 GCA_033576555.1 Oophaga sylvatica | reverse complement strand
CCTTTGCTTAGGGCAAGTCTCCACAGCGGAAAAAGGCTTGTTGATCGCCAAACGCTTTTGGGGGGTTTTGGGAAATTGCCGGGAGGACATTCTTACCATTCTTTATTAAAGGGCTTGTGTTTTTTAAAAAAAGACTGTGAGAGAGCCATTCCCTTGGCTAAAAAAAAACCCCCAAAACCAAAAGGTTTCAGGATGCTTAACATTGGCATAACAAACTGGTTAGCCCCCCTTTTTTTCCCCAAAAAGGGGGTTTTTTTTCCCCTGAGCCCCCCAAACAATCAAAAAGGGGGTTTCACAAAAAAAACTTTACCCACCCTCAGCATCCATTGCCTCCCCCTTTTTTGCAGAATTCATCTTCCATATTTTTTTCGGAGAGAAGTACTTCTTTGCGCCCTCCTTAGCCCCACCCTTTTGCCCTGATTCTCCCCCTCACTTGCTGCAAAAGCACTCACCCCCCCGCGTTTTTCCTGAAAAGGGGCTCCCGGGGGGGTGCCCGATCCCGCAGCGAAACACTTTTAAGAAAGGGGCCCCGGGCGCTTGCTGGTTTTTTTTGGGCGCCCGGACCTTTTAAAAACAAGGAACCTCTCTCCTTAAAGTCTGAAGAGTGATAATTTTTACTAGGTGAATTTTTCTAGCTGCGTTTTTTTTCCCCCTTTGGGGGGCCCAAATTTTTGGGTTTTGCAATGATGACTGAAACGTGTTTCTTTAGTTTTAAACCCCTTTTTAACAGAAAGAAACAATGCCCCCAAAAGCACCAGCCCCTTTAAAGTGCCCCGGGGTGTCATTTTTTTTTTAATCATAAAATTTTATCCCCACCGGGTCCCCCAAAAAACCACCCACACCTGTTTTAAGGAGCAATCCAAAAAGATTATTTGGTTTCCTTTTTTTTAAGGGGCGGGGCTGCAATAGTTAAATTTTTTGGGGGGAAAATTTCTTTTTTCACCAAAAATATTGACTTTGAAAGAATTGCTGTTAACTATCACTCTTTAAAAACATTCTGGAGTAATCAAACCCCCAATTAAAAAATGAAGCAGTAGACTTTGTAAAAATTAATATTGTGCATCTCAAAATTTTTTTCCATGCTGAAATTTTAAAAATTGGAACTTTTTTTTTTTTTATTTAAAGAAAAGTTTGCAATTGCAATTTTTACAGTACCCAAAAGGGGGCCCCCTTTTTTTTTTAAAAATTCGGTCCTTCATGGGGGAATTTAAAACATTTCATTACAAAAGGGGGAAAATTTAAAAAACATTTAAACCCCCAAAATAACAACTATAATACAGACCACTAAAAAATGGGGAATGCACACTAAACCCCTGTCCCCCCCCCTTTTACGGGGCCTTTGCAACCCTCAATAGACACTTAAAATACAATCTGACCCTATCAATACAATACAATGCCCGAGCCCCTTTTCTTTTGGGGGTTTGGGACAGTTTGTTTGATGAAACTATAGGAATTAATTTTTTCAAAAAAAAATTTTCACCATCGAAAATTAAAATATTTTTATTTTATTTCTTTTTTAAAAATTTTTTTAAAAAAAAAAAATTTTTCCAAAATTAAAAAAGGAAAAAAATACTTTAACACAAAACCCCTGATTTGAAGAATACATCATTTTCAGATGATAAGGCTTCGGTTTAAAGTGGATATAAAGCGCCCACCACTTCTATCCAACACCTTTACTGAGGTTATCTTCCATAAATGATCTCTACGATAATGTTCCTCAAGATGTTTATGCTGAGTGCTATCCTACCCAATTACAAGTAGCCGTAATGCTTTATCTTACATTGTACAACACAATTAAAGGGGCCTGTCACTAATGCTATAATGGTTCTTTGGGTACAATGCCCATACGCCACTAAGCATTTTACTTATTTAGGGTTGTGCCCCAATCACTCCTACATTCCGTTGCAGCAGAGATATAACCGCTAATTAATAGGGCCAAGAAATGGACTTTCGCCAGTCACCACTCTCCCCAAAAGGTCATCATTTTTTCAGCTAGTGGAAATCCACTTTAGCACACATACTAGGAGGTGGGACGTATGGTGAGCTGGAGATAGGGTGACAACAGTGAGAGGAGTGCTGAACACTGGTGCAATAGTGCCTGTATGTGTATTTGATGCGTGTGAAGTTTAAACCCCGCGATGTCAGCACACTGCCTATAAGGAAGGGCGGACAAGTCAACAGGGGGGAGGGAGGCTTAGACTATTATAAAGTAATGGGGCTCTGATGTACACTATAGGGGGCACTGGCGGGCTCACAACCATCTCTCAGAGATTCAAGGTAAGAAAGGTTGGGGATCAGTGGTCTGGACAGGTTGCCAACTTGAATTTTTACTTTTTCTGGACAGCTTGACCAAAAATCCCCCTGGCAACAATATTTTTTATGGCGCACATTGGAAAACCATATGAAAATCATTATGATTATATGTATACATGTTCTACAGCTCATTTTTCTACTACAAAGACATCAGACTGCATTCACTGTACACAGTAAAAAGATGATTACAGTCAAAATAATCGAAAAGTTTTCTTCAGATTCAAAAAAATTACAAACCCCTTAAATTTTTTAGAACAGGGGAATAAAGTGCCCATTTTTATGGACTGTGCGGAATTCTGGATGGTTTGTGGCTACCGCTGGTCCTAGAGGATGCCCTAATAAAAGCTTTGTGACAACCCAGGTGAATTAGCTCCTTCATTGATTACAGTGCAAACTTTTTAGGTTGACCATACAGTCAGGGCAATTCTCAATGAAAGTTTTTTGGCATATAATCTTTACCTAGACCCACGCCTTGACATTCATATTTTGGAGAGAAGGATTTTGATATATGAATGCTTTTGGGTGTGAAGGCATATGTCATGTGGACGTGGTTTGTGGAACCACAGTTGCACGGACCAAGAGAGCTGGAGGGTGTGACTAAGTGATCACCTGACGTTCACTAGATCCTCCGATGGTGAGGTGGACTTGCTCCCGAATTAACCCCAGGTGCTACTCAGACAGACCAACGGTCGCGCAAGCAGCTGGACCCAGAAGGACAGGCTGGATGGAGCACAGGCAGAGCTTGCATCAAGTGCAGCAGACCAAATTCAATCTGAGTGCAGCAGCGTTTGTGTCAGAGTGTAGCAGACAGAGTTAGCATCAGAGTGCAGCAAACGATTTAGCGTCCAGAATGGGGCAGCAGACAGAGTTTTGTGTCAGAGTGCAGCAAAGTTAGCATCAGAGTACACCAGACAGGATATCACAAAGTGCAGCCGGCAGATTTGCACTTACATTGCAGCAGACAGGATTTGCACTTAGAGTCAACAGCAGATTTGCATCAGAGTGCAGCAAGCCAGGAATGCACTAGAGTATATAAATAGGACTTATACTGAATGCGACTTTACACAACATCGACTGAAACAGGACAAGTTTGCTCAACACCTCCAAATGGGGAGAAAGCAATATTTACGCAATGTCCCACATCTAGTGCTGGGGAGGAAATAGCGAAGTGCATGTACTGGCTATTTAAGATGGTGGGAGTGCACTCAGTGTGCCCTAGGAATGGCAGAAAAGGGGCTGGAACAATGCAGAGCATGGGGAAGGAGGACTGCCCAGCACGGTGAGTGCAGAGACACGACCGGAAACCCTGCCAGGTCAGAAGCAGGACCCCGGTGTGAAGCTAACAGCATAAAAACAGATGATACCACACATGGACCCAGCTCATATACACTGTAGTAGTATGGTAGCTGTACTCCTCTTGTATGCTGAAGACAACCGATGGGAACGTCACTGGGACACAGGATGCCTAAAGATGTGAAGCTGAATAAAACTATCCAAGGACAAGATCTGGTATCCACATGTAAACAAGCGCTAGAGCTCATGTTATGTGAGTTAATCATCATTGCCTTCGGGCTGAGCTTTGATTAACAGGGCTACCTGTGTTAGATGCAACACCAGCCTGTTTTCTGTTACTCGGGTGTTTGCTTGTTATTAACCCCTTAACACGACCACCATTTTGTAGATTAATGACTAGCCAATTTTTACATTTCTGACAACTGTCACTTTTATGTGCTTAAACCTGGAACCATCACGGATCTGGCGAATATCTGAGATTGTTTTCTCGTGACATAATGTCTTCATGATAGTGGTAAAATTTCGTCGAAATAACTTGCCCGTTTATTTATGAAAAAAACGGATTAATGGTGATAATTTTTAAAATTTTGCAATTTTCAAATTTTTAATTTTTTATGTCCTTAAATCAGAGAGATCTGTCACTAAAAAATAGTTAAATACATAACATTTTCCACATGTCTACTTACATCATGCACAATTTGGAACCAACATTTTTTTGTTAGGAAGTTATAAGTGTTAAAAGTGACCAGCGATTTTTTCCTTCCCCCCCCTCCCCCCCTCATTTTCCACAAAATTACAAACCATTTTTTTAGAGACCACATCACATTTGAATGAATTACGAGGGTGTCAACATGACAGAAAATTAACCCAAAAGTGAACACCAAACTAAAAAACTGCAACCCCTCCAAGGTGGTTTCAAAGGCCACATTCTAGAAGTTTATTAACCCTTTAGGTACTTCACAAGAATTGAAGCAATGTGGAAGGAAAAAAATGAAACAATAACTTTTTATCCCAAAATTTTTCTTCTACAACACAATTTTTAAATTTTGTCAAGGGTAACAGGCAAAATAACCACCATATTTGTTGTACAATTCTCCTGATACACTGATACCCATGTTGGATAAGACAATCTTTAGGCGCACGGGCATGCTTCAGAGGAAGGAGCATCATTGAGATTTTGAATGTCAAATTGGCTGAATCGAGAGCGACACCATGTCGATTTGGATAGCCCTTGTGTACCTGAAACAAGAAACCCCCCATAAATGACTCCTATTTTGGAACTAGACCCCCAAGGAACTTATCTAAATGTTGGTACACTTTGAACCCCCAATGGCTTCACAGAAGGATTTTAACGTTACAGCCGTAAAATTAAAAAATCAATTTTTTCCACAAAAATGATCTTTTATACCCCCAATTTTTATTTGCAAAGGATGAAGGATCCCAAAAGTTATGTGCAATTTTGTCCTGAGTACGCTGATACACCCATATGTGGGTAAGAACCAACTATCTGGGCGCATGGCAGAGCTCGAAAGGGAAAAGCAGCGCCATTTGACTTTTTGCTGGAATTGAGATTGTACGCCATGTCTATTTGAGACCCCTGATGTGTCTAAAACAATGAAACCCCCCACAAGTACCCCATTTTGAAACTAGACCCCCAAGGTAACTTATCTAAATGTGTGGTTGAGAGCTTTAAACCCCCAAGGGTTTCACAAGAAGGTTATAACGTAGAGCCGTAAAAATGTAAAAATCTTATTTTTTTCCACAAAAATGATCTTTACACCCCAATTTTTATTTGTCAAGGATAAAAGGATCCAAAATATTGTGCAGTTGGCCATAGTACGCTGATACCCCATATGTGGGGTAAACAACTAATTTGACCATGGCAGAGCTCAGAAGGGAAGTAGCGCCGTTTTCGAATGCAGACGTGATGGAATGGTCTCGGCTGTCATGTCACATTTCGAGAGACCCTGATGTGCTAAACATAGAAATCTACTCACCACAAGTGACCCCATTTTGAAACTAGACCCCCAAGGAACATATCTAGAAGTGTGGTGAGCACTTTGAAACCCCAAGGGCTTCGGCAGATTTTATAAACGGAGAGCTGTGAAAATAAAAAAAATCATATTTTTTTCCACAAAATGATATTTTTGGCCCCCAAAATTTTTATTTTATTAGGTACAGAGAAATAGGACACAAAAAGCTATTGTGCCAATTTTGTCCTGAGTACGCTGATACCTCTATGTGGGGAACCACTGTTGATCGCCTTACGGCGATCTTTGGGAGCAGAAGAACAAATCCACAAAAGGGAAGAATTGTTTATTTTTTACACGGCCGTTTCCTCGAGCCGGTATTAGAGATTAGGCGACTTTATTCCCGATCGGTGCGATTAAAGCGATACCAGATTTTACATCCTTTTTTCATGTTTAGCTTCTGTCACACACTAAAAGAACTTTTTTTGAAGAATTTTTTGTAAAAATTTTTGCTTCGCATACGGATTTTGTAGAGCGAAATTTTTCATATTTGACCGACAGAGGTCATGTGCAGGCTTATTTTTTTTGCGGACAAGCTGACGTTTTTATTGGTACCATATTTGTGCACATAACATGTTTTTGATCGCTACCTATTCTGATTTTTGGTGGATTCAAGTGAACAAACCACAACTCAGGAATTGTTCTTTTTTTTTTTTTCCTTCTTCCGTTCCGCGGTGTTAAAATTGATAAAGCACCTTTATTCTTTCGGGTCCTATTATTACAGCGATACCTTCATTTATAAAATTTTTTTATGTTTTGGCGTTTTTACGCAAATAAAAAATTTTATAGAAAAAATAATTAATTTTGCATCTTTTTATTCCACGAACTATAACTTTTTTATTTTTTCGCTGATGAGGATGTTTTGCGGCTTGTGTTTGCGGACAAGATAATGTTTTCAGTGGTACCCATGTTTATTTATATCTGTCTTTTTGATCGCGTGTAATGCACTTTTCCAAGCGTATGATGATACCGCTTGGAAAAAGTATAAAATTTACTACTTTTTTGTGTTTTTTTACGGTCTTTCACTGAAGGAGTTAACTAGGGTTACCTTTAAGTGGGATTTTTTTACGGACGCGCGCTACCAAACATTGCATTTTTTTTGTTTTTGCTTTTTTATTTACATAAAAATTTTGTATTTTTTTAGGGGAATTTTTATTATTTTTTAATATTTTTTTTACAATTTTTTTTAAAAATGCTTGTTTACCTTGTCCTTTATGGGACTTTCATTTCAACATTTTACTTTTGATTGCAGACACAATACATTGCAATGATCCAGCATTGCAATGCATTGTCCCTATGGTGAAAGCTGCTGAGACCCATGTCACAGCGGCTTTCCGTACTAGATATTCGAGGTGTCAGGAAACCCTGGGTCATCAAGGGCAAGATCGGCCCTGCATTACATGCGGACGCCGATCTGAGCCAAAGGTACTCCCGAACCCTCTCCTCTCCTGAGCGCTGCGATCGCGCTTGATCGCAGCAGTCAGGGGGTTCAACGAGCCAGGGCACGGGGGCACCGCTCCTGGCTGTCAGTGCTGGAAGCTTGGCCACTGCAGCGCTAAGCTCCTGCACAGATCGGGCAGGAGAAGCGAAATCTCAGGCTCTCTGCCGTGATCGCTGCTGTGATTTGGTCAGTCACATTGACTGACCAATCCAAATACGCTGGTGGGTGCGGGGACCGACTGTAAAGGTCCCCGCACCGCTTTGCCGAGCCTGTCAGCTTTTGTTGACAGCTGTCGGCACTGAACTACCACTGCGTTTTACACGCAGTGGTATTCAAAGGCATGACGTGCACAAGTCCGTCCTGGTGCCCAAAACTGACACCTTGCCATGACGGACAGTTCACTTCATAGACATTAAGGCTAATGACTAGATGGTGCCCAATTCTAACCATCGGTATTCTAGAAAATGTATTAGTTTTATTTTATGACCATTTGCTCTAGAAACACAGTTCGTGACAGTCCTGTGACGTGCTAAGGCCGCGTCGGGATAGCAAGGCGTCCCGCACCCATCCCACCAGCAACACCCACATCCAATCTGGAGCAGCTGAGCAAGAGGTGGCGCCTTCCAGGCTGATTGGTCACGTCTGCCGGCGCAACAATCCGCGACGCGGATTTCGTTACCAGACGAATTAGACGAATAATAGTAATTCATATCTGACAAGAAGTACAGAGATCAACATCCAAACTGAAGAGCTGTAAAGAATAGGATCACACACGAGCTGTCCCCAACAATACCTATTTTCTTTTAAGTCACCTCTAATGAACATGAAAATTTGGCTAGAAGTCGAGTATGTAGCATGGGGGACAACTGTCACTCTTATATGGAAACAAAGGTGTAATAATGCGGAGTGCAAATGATGGTTTCCCATGGTGCAAAATTATTAGGTCGCAGAAAACTTGAAAGGTAAAAAAAATACATTGTGTCTAGTGCTGAACTTCTAGAGCGTGTGCATGTCCCATTTTTTTAGAGCAGGCACCACTTCGAACTGTAACAATCAGCTTCTTACCGTCATTGTGCCAATAAAGTTGCATCCTGGGTAGAGCAGAGAGTCCATCTGTTCCCCGCCCCACTACTCAGGCCTTCACGTCCAGCACACTCAGCACAATGGTGTCACTGTAAACATCTCTAGTGTCGCCAACTCTGATGCAGGGGAATGAAGATTTGATCAGCTGGATTAGGGTAATTGATGGCCAATGCACAGAAGTGGCGTTATTACTTTTTGGAAGGTGCATTTATTGCACTTACTTCTGTTCGAAACGGGGTACTCAGAGGGCAATGTCATTTAAAATAGGCATCAGTAGAGCATCATTTTGTTCTAAGAAGCACTTAAGAAACATTATGACTTGATTAGGGGCAAAATACTTGCTACTTTAGGACTCTGACCACCCACTCTAAGCCACGGAGGGGAGAAATCCAACCTGTCCTGTATAACCACTGGTTTAAATTACAGTAACATGAAACCTACACTCACCTTTTAACAATTCATATCTGCCCTTGACTTAGGTGGATGAAGGCTGGCCTTCTATACAGCTCTTTAGATAGATAGATAGATAATGGATTCAGGGGTAGGAAAACACGACAATACAGCAACACCACCCTTACAGGTGCATTCTGGTTGACTCACTCGTATGTATACATCTTTTCTTCAACGCTACCCACAAGTGTGCCATTGTGGTTGAGGTCGGGGTCTGTGGGGTCAATCCAGCATCTCTAATTCCATGACATTGAACCTTTTCTTTCCAGTCCGACATATGCTCGAATCCGGCCCTTTCCTCACGCCTCACTGTAAGCATTGATCCACTCCCCCTGGACTACTGCAAATGCTCTATTACTTGCTCCCCCCATTACTCGACTATCCCCTCTCCATTCATCTTAATGCAGCACAGGTGTCACGCTGTCTAATGATATTGTACGATTCAGTAAACAATTCTACAGAAAACACACTCTATACAACATATATTTAAGCAACATCAGCAATTAAATATAGAATAGATTTACCTGACACGATATCCTTGAACTCAGGGTTAATCTTTGAGGACTTGATACGCTGTCACCGGAAAGAGGAGGACCGGGTCTAAACCTACCTAAAAACTGGGTCCTAACAATCCCCTAATCCTACCTTGGCAGGTACGATAATGTTCAAGGTCCTAGTCTTCCAGCCCTAACCTTTCTCCTATCAGCCTGAACCTGTAATCAGTCTAGAAGGACCCTGACTACCACCAAAGGGAATGGGCTGATCTCTGCTAAATACACAGATTAGACATATAAGACGACTGAGAAAACCAAGCGGTTCGCATACACACTCAGAACACAAAGGAACATAAATGTCCTGGATATAAAACTCAAGCACGTTGAGCTTAAAACAACAAGGAGCTCTTTAAACTTAAATCTATACAGATTCCAACCTATCTTGTGGGTCTGCCATGAAATGATCACTGCAACTCCCAAGCAGACAACCAGTGATTTAAAAGAAACCAATCAACAAATAATCAATTGCAGCCGGGAGAAACTGCACCCAGTCCCAGAACCGAGCACAGACAGAATTAACTCCCACACTGCCAAACAAAAAGAACAGCAACTCAGCTGGAGAAGTCAGAATGTGCAACCGCGACGATCTTCGTGCGAGCACAAATGACAGTACCCCCCTTCTACGAGGGCCGCCGGACCCTCAGCAGGCCTGCCCGTGAGAGTTCTGTGAAGGTCCGACCAAACATCTGCTTAATGTCAGACCAGGAACCCACGTCCTCTCATCTGACCATATCCCTTCCAATGCACCAATACTGAAAGGGACCGGCGATTCAAGACGTGAGTCAATGATCTTTGACACTAGAAACTCCAAGTTACCTATTGATCCACCACTGGAGGAGGAGTAGAGGTGGACGTATGACTGGTGCCCACGTACCTCTTAAGTAATGACTTGTGAACACATTGTGCTTTTAAACTAGAGGAGGTCAGACAAATGCCACAGGAATAATTATGAACTGACCTGTCCGCCAAGAATCTGGGACCCAGTTTTCCAGAGGGAACTTAAGTTTTATATTCCTGGTTAGACAACCATACCAGATCGTTCACATTCAGATCTGGAACCATAAACTCTCCTCCTATCAGCCATAAGTTTATAACGTTCCCCATACACTCAGATTATTCAATACACCTCTCCACACTGAAGCAAGTGACGACGAGAAACGCTCCTCCTCAGAACCACAAAGGGCCCCCCCCATTGAAATACAAAACTGGGGGTGAAAACCATATGCCCCCAAAAAACGGGGATTTACCCATGACTCGCTCCGCCTGTTGTAAAGCGAACTCTGCCAGAGGCAAGAAAGAAGAACCAGTCCTCTGGTTCTCTGAGACAAAACACCAAGATATTCGCAAGGCTTTGATCAGAACGCACTGTCTGACCTTTGGTCAGCGATAAAAGCCGAGGAAAATGAACAATTTCATCCCCCACTAAACAAAATGCCCTCCAAAAATTTAGACACAAACTGAGACCCCCCTATCTGACACCACATCAGAAGGCAACCCATGAAGTCTCACAATCTCCCGAAGAATGTACACCTCGCCAGAGTTTACATTAGGAGGGCCGGAAAGCAAGAAAATGTGCCCATCTTAACTGAAACCTTCAACACCACCATATACATTTTCCTGACGACGGAAAGATCCGTATGAAGTCCATAACAAATGATCCATGGACGCTCCGGAAGTTTCAAGGAAAGGGTCCAACGGACTGGTATGCGGGGTCTTAGAGCGAGCACAAACCCACAGACGCGACAAACAGTTATAACAATCTTTATTAACGTTAGGCCACCAAACCGCGAAAAGGAGATCTAACAGTAGCCTTACTCCCTGGAGTCCTGCTAAAGCAGAATTATGATGTGCCTCAATAACCTTTTGTCTCACTGAGTGGGACAAACGTCTCCTAGAAGTCCTGCATGGGCGTCCCCCCTGAGACCACTACTACCTCTCCTCAAGCTCAAACATACCCCGACACACCACCCCCTCCTGAAGGATAGGAATCTCATCCGGGTCCCCGTCCCCTGAAAACTGCGAGACAAGGCATCAGCCTTAACATACTAGACCCCAGGGCAATATTGACGACAAAAATAAACCCTTGGTAAAAAACTACGACCATCGAGCTTGTCTGGACTTCAGCCGCCGTAGCAGAGTCCAAATACAGCATTTTTGTGATCAGTAATGACGGTGACCGGTGGACTGGGCCCCCTCCAAAAAGTGACGCCAATCTTCAAATAGCCCAACTTAATGCCAAAATTCCCTATTGCGATATCATCATTCCTTCCGGACGACAACTTCTTAGAAAAGAAAGCGCAACGGATGCTAATTTACCAGGGACCGGACCCTGGGACAATATTGCACCCACCCCTACGTCAGACCGTCCACCTCCACAATGAACGGCTGTGGATGCAATTCTGGTTGATTGAACGGTGCCGAAGCAAAACATTTTTTCAAAGAGGAAAAAACTTGGCAACTTTTCCACCATTTAGAAAAATCCGTCCTTTTCTGTCATGTCAGTGAGAGGTTTTGACAACAAGAGAAATTACAATAAATTTCCGGTAGTAGTTAGCAAACCCCCAAAAAACGCTGCAGGAGCCTTAGATCCTCGTCTGATCCCATTCCAGCACTGCTCTCACTTTTTCAGGTCCATACGGAAACGGAGGCTTGACACCAAGAAACCCAAAAGAAGTTTCCTGAACGGAAATACAACACTTTTCCAGTTTGGCTTTATAGTTTATTTCTCGCAAATCTGCAACACCTGTCTCACAGCTCCTGGTGAGACACAAACTGGCGGTAAATTAAAATGTCTCCAAATAAACGACCAAAACACCCCACAAGGTGACGAAAAATGTCATTAACAAAAGTTGGAAAAACTGCTGGTGCAGTAGTCAACCAAAAGGCATACAAGGTTCTCATAATGTCCCCCGGGGGTTTTTAAACGCCGTTTTCCACCCCATCCCCCTCTTTTATCCTAATCAAATTATACGCCCCCCTGAGATCCAATTTAGAGAACCATTTGGCGCCAACAATTTGATTGAAGAGATCAGGAATAAGAGGGAGAGGATAACGGATCTCGAACAGTAATCCGATTAAGTTCGGGGAAATCCAAGTAAGGGCGTAGCCCCCATCTTTTTTCTTCACAAAGAAGAACCCCGCGGCCACTGGGGAAGATAAAAGGTCAATATGCCCTTGGCCAGACTTTCCGAAATATAGCCCTTTCATAGCCTGCCTCTCAGGACCAGAAAGGTTATATAACCTACTTTAGGTAACTTAGCATCAGGAAGTAAATTAATAAAAGCAGTCATACACGCATGAGGAGGCAACTCCTGACACCCCCTCCTCAGAGAACACATCCCCAAAGTCCCCCAAAAAAAGGGAGGCAATGTGCGGGGGCACGACCGCACTGATGACTGTGTTTCATGCAGTTATTTTGCAAAACTCACCCCTTGGCTTATCCTCTGGACTGCCAATTAATCACAGGGTTATGTTTAACCAACCAAGGAAGTCCCAACAATAGGAGTAGTAGACCCTCCAACACATAAAAAGAAATTGTTCCCTATGTAATCGCCCCTACCCAATGTCAATGTTATGGCCCATGAACAAAGCTACCTTGGCCAGGGGCCCTTTGGCCCATCAAGGGAAATATAGGGATCGGTTTGGCCAATACACTCAGAGGCATACCTTGACCTGAGCAAACTGAGCGTCAACCAGATTAGCCCCGGACCCACTATCAAGAAGAACAGAAAATCTCTCCACTCTCGTACCAACCACCATCTCCACTGGTACAAGGAACTGAGAAAACTAGCGGACGAAATACATACTCCCCGGTTGTCGTCCCCCCACACAACCTGGGATTAACAGTTTTCCGGCAACTTTTTGCTCAACAAGGCACGGTGGACATCCCCCAACAAAATGTCCTCCCTTTCCCCGCAGAAGAAACACCTTCAGTCCTGCTGCGTACCGCCAATCCCTCCTACAAATGATGTCCCCCCCAACGGGATAGGGCTCCTCCGAACAGACAAGGGAACCTCAACATAAGGAACTTTTGTAAATAGGTGGAGCAACAACCGGTGGCGGGTTACCTCACCCCTCTCCCGAAGCCGTCTATCATACGGATAGCTAGGGCCATAGCAGCCTCCAGATGGAGGAGAATCATATGAGCCAAAACGTCCTTTAATTTTTTCAAAAGCCCAACAAACTGACTCCTAAGAGCTGGGTCATTCCACTGAGTATCTGTGGCCCATCTACGGAACTCAGAAGCAAATTCCTCCGCCGGACGACTCCCTGCTGTATCTTACGTAATTTTGTCTCAGCAAGAGGACCCGATCTGGGTCATCATATACCAAACCCAGGGGAGTAAAAAATCGATCTACAGACTTAGAGCCGGGGATCCCGGAGGAAGGGAGAATGCCCAGATTGAGGGTCCCTTGTAGGAGCGAGATAACAATCCCACTCTCTGCTCTTCACTCCCTGATGATCGAGGCCGAAAGCCGAAAATACAATTTACATGCTTCCCGGGAAGTTTAAAAATTTGTCTCGCCCACCAGTGAACCTGTCCCGGGGGAGCTACTTTAGGTCAAATCTGGTTTGCTCCAGGGAACAAAACTTTTGGGCTTAATGTCCGTCACTCCATGGATAATCCCTGCAACTGCAGAGCCACTGGGCTACGGATCCATGTAACTGGGGATAATTTTATTGGCCAGTGAAAATGTCACGCTGTCTAATGATATTGTACGATGTCAGTAAACATTCTTACAGAAACAACACTCTATACAACATATAGTTTAGCAACATCACATGTAAATATAGAATAATTACCTGACACGATATCCGTTGAACTCAGGGTTAATCTTGAGGACTTGATACGCTGTCACAGGGAAAAGGAGGACCGGGTCTAACCTGACCCTAAAACTGGGGTCCTAACTAATCCCTCACCTTGGAGGTACTGATAATGGTTCAGAGGTCCAAGTCTCCCGCCTAACCCTGTCTCCCCATCAGTCCTGAACCCTGTAATCAGTCCTAAGAAGGACCCTGATTACCACCAAAGGATATGGGCTGATCTCTGCTAAATACACAGATTTGACATATAAGACAACTGGAGAAAAAAACAGACTCGCATACACACTCAAACACAGAAGGAAAATAAATGGTCTGGGATATAAAACTCTAAGCAATTGAGCTTAAAACAACTAAGGAGCCTTTAACTTAAGTCTATACAGATTCAATCCTATCTGTGGTCTCATGAAGAATTTCACTGGCAACTCCCAAAGCAGCAACCAGGGATTTAAAGGAAACCAATCAACAATAATCAATTGCAGCCGGAGAAACTGCACCCCAGTCCCAAACCGAGCACAGACAGAATTAACTCCCTCACTGCAAACACAAAGAAACAGCAACTCAGCTGTGAAAAGTCAGAATGTGCAACCGCGACGTCTTCGTGGCGATGCACACATACACCAGGGCATCCATCGCTAATCGGTATTTCGGACGCGTCCGCTTTTTCGCCAGTCCTTACACTGGCTGCCCATTCATATAGGATCCAATTCAAAGTACTGGCTCTCACCCACAAAGCTCTCCACAGTGCAGCACCCCCCTACACTCCTCCCTTATTCTATCTATCGGCCTAACCGACTGCTGCGCTCTGCAACGACTTTTCGACTAACCTCTGCACTAATCCGTACCCCCACTCCCGAATCCAAGACTTTTTCCCACCGCGCCAATCCTCTGGAATGCTTACCCCAAGAAATTAGGACTATCCAAAATTTTTGCATGGTTCATCGTCCCTCAAAACACATTTGTTCAGAGCGGCCTATCACATTCACTAATCAAAGTCATTCTATGTGTAAGTGTGTGTGTGTAGCCCATTCACTATCTCCATCCATCCCTCCCCCCCTCAAGATGGCTGGACCATCATTGTAAAATGCACCATTGTATATACACACCTGTACTTTGTATCTCCCCCACCTCATTGTAGATTGTAACTATCACGAGCAGGGTCGTCTTTTTGCTTTAATTATTGTATTGTTAACGTTGTTACTTATGACTTGTGTTTTTGAAACTGTTAAAACTTAAAGCGCTGCGGAATATGATGGCGCCTATATAAATAAAGATTATTATTATTATATGCTTCGGGTCATTGTCCTGCAGGAACACTATGTCGTCTGTTATTACGGTAGCTGAGGAGTGCAGGCAAAAAAGGAAATACACCAAGCAGTTGGAATCTATGAAGTGCAGTACCCTGACTAACCACCGCAACTAGAGGCAGCCGTGGAGCGTTCCTACGTTGGTCCTAGACGCCTCGTCACAGCCTGAGAAAACTAACACCTAAAGATAGAAATAGGAAAGCTATCTGCCCCGTAGCAGAACCCCAAAGATAATAGAAAGCCCCAAACATGTAATGGCGGTTAGACAAGAGGAAATACTGACACAGAAAGAAAATAGTATGAGCAAACGCTGGGGCCCAAACTATCTAAATAGAAAAGGACAGGAAGGGTACTTACTGCAATCCCAGAAAACCCTGAAAAACACCAACTCTACTAATTTCAAAATCACCTGAGATCACACGACCTCTACCACCTAAATTAGTCTCTGTGTAACAAAAACACAGCCACTGAAAAAACTGGAAAGAAGCAAAAGTACAAAACACAGTGGCTGAACTAAACTGAGAGGGCAAAAGCCCCCGGAGGGACCCATAAGGCCCCCACAGAAGTGCAGGACCAAATGCAAAAAATATAGCAAAAACACAAAATAAGAAATTGTCTTATCTGATAGCAGGAGATGCAGACACGACACAGCAGGCTACAAGGGAAACTGGAAAGAAGGATTCAGACCAGAACAATTGATCACCGGCAACCCTGATGGGAAAATTATTCCCTTAAATAAGACCAATCAGTAACACCTGATTCCCATCCCACAATCCTCACTAGTACCGCTTGTAACCACCAGAGGGAGGCTCTGCTCAGAACTCATCTCAAACCCATTCACAACAGTACCCCCCCTTGAGGAGGGGTCACCGAACCCTCATTTGAGCAACCAGGTCGGTCAGGATGAGTTCTATGATACCACGGATAAGTCTCCTAGCATGGATGTCCGAAGCAAACACCCAAGAATTATCTTCCTGACCATAACCTCTTCCATTTAACCAAATACTGGAGTCTTCGTCTAGAAAAACGAGAATCCAATATTTTTCTAAACCACATACTCCAATTGCCCTCAACCAAAACAGGGTCAGAGGCACAGCAGCAGGAACCACTGGCTCAACAAACCTCTTCAACAAGGACTTGTGGAACACGTTATGGATCTTAAATGTCCCTGGAAGAAGCAAACGAAAAGAAACAGGATTAATAATCTCCATGATCTTATAAGGTCCAATGAACCTAGGCTTAAATTTAGGAGATGCTACTCTCTTAGGAATATTCTTTGAGGACAACCAGACCAAGTCCCCCACTTTAAACCGAGGACCATCATCCTATGCCGGTTAGCAAACCGCTGGGCCTTCTCCTGAGAGGGACAACCTCTCCACTACCTGGTCCCAATCTGCTGCATACGCTCAACAACAGAGTCAACACCTGGACAGACAAAGCCTCCGTCTGTCCTGAAGAAAATCGAGGGTCAAACCCAGAATTACAGAAAACTGAGACATCAAGTGGCAGAGCTAGCCCTATTATTAAGAGCAAACTCAGCCAAAGGCAAAAAAGAGACCCAGTCATCCTGATCACAGACACAAAGCATCTTAGATAAGTCTCCAAGTCTGGTTTGTTCTCTCAGTTTGACCATTGGTCTGAGGATGAAATCCGAGGAGAAAGACAATTGAACACCCCATTTAGAACAAAAAGTCCTCCAAAATCTGGAAACAAACTGGACTCCTCTGTCAGACACAATGTTCCAGAATGCCGTGTAAACGAACCACGTGCTGAAGGAACAACGGCACCAATTCAGAGGAGGAAGGCAACTTAGGTAATGGCACAAGATGTATCATTTTGGAAAACCTATCACAAATTACCCAATGGTGGTCATTCTCTGAGAAACAGGAAGATCGGAAATTAAACCCATAGAGATATGGTCCAAGGTCTCTGGACACAGGCAATGGCATCAACAAACCACTAGAGCGAGAGCAAGGCTTGGAGCGAGAGCAAGTCCCGCGGGACTGCACAAATTCCCTGACATCGCGAGACAAGGTAGGCCACACCAAAAGGACCGACTAACCAAGTCTCTGGTACCAAAAATTTCCGGATGCCCAGCCAATCGGAACAATGAATCTCAGACATCACACTCTTTTTCCATTGGTCCGGACAAACAATTTTCCAACAGGGCAGCGCTCGGGCCTATCCTCCTGACACCCCTCCAGACAAGTCTCAATTGGGCGAGATGGGGGGAAAAAACTACAACCCTCCTTCAAAAATAACAGAGGGATCAGAATAGCTCAGGAGAGTCCGCAAGGAAACTCCTCGAGAGGGCATCCGCCTTAACATTCTTAGGCCAGGAAGAAAGGAAACCCACAAAATTAAAACGTGTGAAAAACAAGGCCCACCTGGCCTGTCTAGGATTGAGTCGCTTGGCAGATTCCAGATAGACCAGATTCTTATGGTCCGTAAGGACCACCACCTGATGTTTGGCTCCCTCCAGCCAATGTCTCCACTCTTCAAAAGCCCACTTCATGGCCAATAACTCCCGATTACCCACGTCATAATTACGTTCAGTAGGAGAAAATTTTCGAGAGAAAAAGGCACAAGGGTTACTTTTAGAGGTCCTCTGGATCTTTTTGGGACAAAAACGGCACCTGCCCCAATTTCAGAGGCATCAACCTCCACCTGAAATGGCAGAGAAAACATCAGGCTGCCGTAGAACAGGAGCAGAAGTGAATCTCTGCTTAAGTTCCTGAAACGCAGAGACTGCCTCAGGAGGCCAATTCACCACATCAGAACCCTTTCTGGTCAAATCAGTTAATGGTTTAACAATAACAGAGAAATTACCAATAAATTTACGATAAAAATTGGCAAAACCCAAAAATCTCTGAAGAGCCTTTAATGAAGTAGGTTGGACCCAATCACAGATGGCCTGAACCTTGACCGGGTCCATTTCAATAACAGATGGGGACAAAATGAATCCCAGAAATGAGATCTTCTGTACGCCAAAAAGACACTTTGATCCCTTCACATACAGAGCATTCTCTCTCAAAATCTGGAATACAGTTCGAACATGTTTCACATGAGAGTCCCAGTCATTAGAAAAAATCAAGATATCATCCAAATAAACAATCAGAAACTTGTCCACAAAATCCCTGAAAATGTCATTCATGAAGGACTGGAAGACGGAAGGAGCATTAGTGAGCCCAAAGGGCATCACAAGGTACTCAAAATGCCCTTCAGGGGTGTTAAATGCCGTCTTCCATTCATCCCCGTGCTTAATGCGAATAAGGTTATACGCCCCCCTGAGGTCAAGCTTGGTAAACCAAGTAGCGTTTTTCACCCTGGAAAACAGGTCAGAAATCAAGGGTAACGGGTATTGATATTTCACAGTAATATTGTTCAAGAGACGATAATCAATACACGGCCTTAATGAACCATCTTTTTTGGCCACAAAGAAAAAAACCGGCACCTAAGGGTGAAGAGGATGGTCTGATATGACCCTTCTCCAATGATTCCTTGATATAAGACCGCATAGCGTCATGTTCAGGTACAGACAAGTTAAAAAGGCGACCCTTAGGGAATTTACTACCTGGCACTAATTCAATAGCGCAGTCATAGCTCCTATGGGGAGGTAAGGATGCAGATTTACTTTCGCTAAACACATCAGAAAAATCAAACAAAAAGTCAGGAAACATCCTCAGCCTGGGGGAGGCAGAAAAAAGAGGAGTGTTGGCACTAACACATTGGCAGCCCCAACTGGTTACAGACACAGATTTCCAATCCAAAACAGGATTATGAGACTGTAACCAAGGGAAACCCAGCACTATAATGTCATGCAGATTATATAGAACCAAAAATTTGCAGCACTCCTGGTGATCAGGTTCAACCCTCATTATCACCTGAGTAGAAAACTGGGGTTTATTCTCAGCCAAAGGGTAGAATCGATCCCCAGTAAAGGAATAGACTTCTGTAGGGGTATCAAGGAAAACCCACAACGCTTAGCAAAATCATAATCCATCAGGTTAATAGCTGCTCCAGAATCAACGAAAGCCTGAGCAGAAAATGAGGACAGAGAGCATATCAGAGTGACAGTTAATAAAAACTTAGTCTGAACACTACCCAAGACAACTGAGCGTGCAAATGTCTTCCCCGCTTAGGGCAGACTGAAATAGCATGAGAGGCATCACCACAGTAGAAACATAACCCATTGCGCTTTCGAAACTCATGACGCTGTGCCCCAGACACCACTCCATCACACTGCATGGGCTCAGAAGCTGGCTCACAAGGCAACACCACTCCACGCATACTTCTCCGCTCACGCAAACGTCTGTCAATTTGAATCGCCAATGACATAGAATCATTGAGATCAAGGGGACAGGGAATCCCACCATAACATCCTTTACATTATCCGACAGACCCTTCCGGAAAAGGGCCGCCAAAGCGTCGTCATTCCATTTGGTCAGGACTGCCCACCTACGGAATCTCTGACAGTATAACTCAGCGTCATCAAGCCCCTGATTTAATGCCAACAAGGCTTTTTCAGCTTGATCAGTGACATTAGGCTCATCGTACAATAACCCCAAAGCCTGAAAAAATGCATCAACATCACTCAAAACAGGATCCCCAGGTATCAGGGAAAAAGCCCAATCCTGAGGATCGCCGCGCAGGAGAGAGATGATAATTTGAACCTGCTGCGCTGCGTTTCCTGAGGACTTAGATTTTAAGGCAAGAAAACAATTTACAATTATTTTTGAAATTCTGAAACTTAGCTCGATCCCCTAAAAACAAATCTGGCATGGGGATCCTAGGTTCCACAACAGGCAACCTAGCAAGATATGCAGCAATACTCTGAACCTCAGTGGCAAGCTGATCCACACGGCCAGACAACTGTGCAAACTCCATTGGGAGAAAAGATCCTCCCCAGCACCCAGAGATACAGAGGAAAAAAAAAAAAAAATGCAACAAACAGAAAAATATCTCTGACAACTTTTCTTCCTTCAAAATATTTTTTCCCTTCTGTGAGAACCATACAATTTTTATGGCCGGTGATACTGTTATGTTACGGTAGCTGAGGAGTGCAGGCAAAAAAGGAAATACACCAGAGCAGTTGGAATCTATGAGATTGCAGTACCCTGACTAACCACCGCAACTAGAGGCAGCCGTGGAGCGTTCCTACGTTGGTCCTAGACGCCTCGTCACAGCCTGAGAAACTAACTACACCTAAAGATAGAAATAGGAAAGCTATCTGCCCCGTAGCAGAACCCCAAAGATAATAGAAAGCCCCCAAACATGTAATGGCGGTTAGACAAGAGGAAATACTGACACAGAAAGAAAATAGTATGAGCAAACGCTGGGCCCAAACTATCTAAATAGAAAAGGACAGGAAGGGTACTTACTGCAATCCCAGAAAACCCTGAAAAACACCAACTCTACTAATTTCAAAATCACCTGAGATCACACGACCTCTACCACCTAAATTAGTTCTCTGGTGTAACAAAAACAGCAGCCACTGAAAAAACTGGAAAAAGCAAAAGTACAAAACACAGTGGCTGAACTAAACTGAGAGGGCAAAAGCCCCCGGAGGGGACCCATAAGGCCCCCACAGAAGTGCAGGACCAAATGCAAAAATATAGCAAAAACACAAAATAAGAAATTGTCTTATCTGATAGCAGGAGATGCAGACACGACACAGCAGGCTACAAGGGAAACTGGAAAGAAGGATTCAGACCAGAACAATTGATCACCGGCAACCCTGATGGGAAAATGATTCCCTTAAATAAGACCAATCAGTAACACCTGATTCCCAGTCCTCACAATCCTCACTAGTACCGCTTGTAACCACCAGAGGGAGGCTCTGCTCAGAACTCATCTCAAACCCATTCACAACAGTCGTCCTTTTCATACCCATAGTATTCGAGTGTATGAAGTAACTTGTCTTATAGGATACTCCCATATGGCTCAGCATTGAGACCACCATTGTTACTGGTCAGGAATCCAATGATTTTGGCTGTGAAACAACCCAAAATCATTAGACTTCCTCCACCGAATCTGACAGTTCCTTCAATTTCTTGATTGATTATCCTCTTTTTTCCCTTGTTTCTTCCAGACCCATTTGCAGCCATCAGAGCCTATGTCTCATCGCTCCAAATCACCCGTTTCCAATTTTTTACTGTCCACTTTTTGTATTTTTTTGCAAACTCGAGCCAACACTTCTTATGATGATGTAGAAGTCGAGGCTCCTTCACCTTCTCCACCATTCCAGACTTGTGTATTGTGCATTGCACGGTACTTGCATGGACGTCTGTGATCTCACTATTATAAAGCATACAAGCCACCTCCACTGCCGTGTTTGTCACTCCAGAACTGATAGACCTTGTGATGTCATGGCACTCACATGATGCAGTTTGCAATATTCTTAGCTGAGAGACCGCTAACGATGAGCTGGATGATGCCGTTTCTCTTTTCTTCTGAAATCTTCTTCATGGCTGCTCATCAATTCTAACTAGTGACCTTTCACTTGCTTATCAACCTAATAACACACTGAGTTATTAGGGAATGTTAGAACACGTTATAATTTTAGTATACAGGAAGAAAATGATTTTTCCACCACCAGGAGAAAAGCAGTAACAATGCAGTGAAATAACAAGAATCTGCATTGTCAATCAAATGCAAAATAGTTGAAAGTCAAATCTATATGTCACTTAGCCAAGATAATTGTTTATAAAATGATGGTAGTCTAACGTTCGAAGCCATAGTCGATGGTGAGATATGGAGCCTAAAAGTCAAAAGTGCAAAACATTGTTACCCTTTTGTTCACTGGTGTATTTCTAGATAGATACAAAAATATAGATAGATAGATAGAAAGATAGATAAAAGGACAGAAAATATATAGATTGATAGAATATAAATAAATAGTGTGGTAGATCCGCTCAATCAGCTGTACACCAAGGCAGACAAATGAATACTATCTCTTTAAGATTTTCACTGGTTTATTATAAATGTGGCGTAAACCATGATGAAGTAAAAATAAACATTGCTTTTTGGGCAAAAACTGGAAAACAAAACAAAGTGGTAACACAAAGCATAGTCCTTGTGGCAGTAGGATCCACACGCTCAGGGTTAGCAAAACACACAGTTCTGGTTAGCACAACACTTCTCAAGAGTTTGCCTCTCCAGGCACACTGAACACTGAATGCCTCAGAAGGCCAACTATTTAAACCCCAGACCATACTTTGGGGTGGAGAAAAGGTGGACAACCTCCCACCCGCTCTATGGTTGTCCACAAAAACCAAGCCCTTAAAAAAGACCGATTAACCCCTCTCAACTCAGTGTGCTGGAGTAAATTTCTGGGTTTCAAATCCCTGAAGCTAATAGTCTCACTGGAACATATCTCCCCTCCAACACTTTGCCAGAGACTTTGTCACAATAGAGAGATAGATAGATAGATAGATAGATAGATAGATAGATAGATAGATAAACAGAAAAAAAGATATAGATATAGAAATCAATAGATAGATAGATAGATAGATAGATAGATAGATAGATAGATAGATAGATAGAAAGTAGATAAACAGAAAAATGATATAGATTATAGAAATCAATAGTATAGATAGATAGATAGATAGATAGATAGATAGATAGATAGATAGATAGATAGATAGATAGATAGATAGATAGATAGAAAGTAGATAAACAGAAAAATGATATAGATTATAGAAATCAATAGATAGATAGATAATTAAATAGATAGATAGATAGATAGATAGATAGATAGATAGATAGATAGATAGATAGATAGATAGATAGATAGATAGATAGATCGATAGATAGATAGCAGATGTAGGACTAAATCTTCTTTGGGATTTTTGTAACTATACAGGGAGATGTCTGTTAAGTGGAAAAGCTGCCATTGTGCTGAAACCGGCAGCAATGAATCTTCTCTAATTAGAATGATCAGCCAAAGAGCGATTTAGCAAATAACAGCCATTACAAAACACATCCTCAGCGAACATGAAGGCAATGTGCACATATCTGCTGAAATACAATTATACCACAGAACTATGAAGATAAATCTGATATCTTGTTTCTGATCCATTTGCACCCACAGCTTAATTGCAGTTGTTCATCCGCTAAGAATCAATTGCCTGTAGCATTGCAAGGTCATAGACTGTTTTATTTATGGTTCTTCTGCTGGAGATTCATAAAATCGTAGGCGCAGGTTCATTTAACATCGTACAGTAGCAACCAAATCGACCGCAAGACGCTTTCTTTTTCACTGGATTTCAATATCTAATTTAGTTTTCTCCTTAGACAGATCACAGGGGTAATCACAGGCTTCTGGTGCAAGGTTATCCTCTTTGAGCAGATCAATGTAATTATGCCTGTGTACGACAGCATTTATGTGTCAGAGCTGCGCTCGTGTTCTTACTGAAGGAGCTGAGCTGCGTGCATTGGGGACACAACTGTGAAATCTATCAATCATTATTAATGCAGACCCCAATTGTACAAACTCCTCCTCTTTATCTAAAATCACAAGAGAAACAGATGCTGCTATTCATAGGCTGAATAGATGGGGCACAATCTGTGTGATTTCAATGGCCGCTGCAGGCTTATGTGACTGCAGAAAACTCACATTGCTGACTGTTTTCTCATTACATAAGCCTAAAACGTGTTCCTGGTTTATTCAGTATAGTCTGTAACTAAGGAAAAAATTAACATGTAAACCAGCAGTCATCAACATCTGCACCATATGAGCACTGCAGCCAATTAACCGCCGCAATTCACATTTGACACTGTTTCTTCCATTCATGTTAAATAGGAATGCAGCAGACACTGATTGACTGCAGCTTGACTCCCCTGTCACCGTTATCAGTTGTTGGTCACAGTAGACCAGTGGGGAATGCAGTATTGAGTATGAAGTAGAGGTGATGATCCAGGAGGTAAGTACTGGATTTTTTTTCACCTCCCTGGGTCTATTTATACAGGGTTGTGTAGCTGTGAGTAGTGATGGGCAAACCCATGGATGTTGGGGTCCGGCGGGTTCAGCCGAACGGTTAAGATCATTACCGCCGATCAGAGCACTGCAGCTCACATGCTGTCAAATGATGCCGTGAGCCATCAGCTGTGACCTGAGCATGTTATGCCTGCTGTTGCTGATAACAGCGAGAGAAGGTGCTGGCTGATGGGAGTATTGATCAGCCGGTGCCTGCATTCTAAATAAATTTAAAAAAGGCATGGGTTCCCCTCTATTTTTAATAACCTGCATGACAAAACTGACAGCTGCAGGCTGCAATCCTCAGATGTCAGATTTATCATGACTGGTTATCAAGAATAGAGGGGTCACCATGCGTTTTTATTAAATCATTTAAATAGTTACAAAAAACTGCGTGATGTCACCCCCATTTTTTACAACCAGCCAAGCTAAAGCAGACAGCTGGGGCCGGTATTCACAGGCTAGTAAGGGCCCACCCAGCGTAAAAATAGCAGCCCGCAGCCGACCCAGAAAAGGCTCATCTATTAGATGCGACACTTGTGGCTCTTTAACCCGGGTCTTCCCACTTGCTCTGTGGTGGTGTCAAGTGGGGTTCATATTTGTGGAGTTGATGTTATCTTTGCATTGTCAGGTGACATCAAGCCCAAAAGTTAGTAATAGAGAGGAGTCTCCATTACTAACCTCATAGTTAGATTGTAAAAAAAAACACCAGCCAGAATAAAGTCCTTTATTTGAAATAAAAATACACACCATTTTACATTTTTATTTAAAAATAAAAAGTTATACTCATCTAATGCCCATTCCATTGAAGCCCTCGCCCCCCATAAAAAAACTAAAACAATAAACAACAATAATACTCACCTAACGCCCATTCCTTTGAAGTCCTGGTCTCCTGTATAAAAGCAAAAATGAAAAACACGGGAGAATTAACTGCTGCGAGAGCAGTGTCAGTGACCAGATAGGACGTCATCGAGGTTATCTCAAGTTGCTGAGGCTGCGTGAGCTGTGGGTCCGGCCAATGATCTGCTGTGATCTTAGTGAGATAACTGCTAGCACCATGAGAAAAAATCTCACAGTGCAGCTGAGCTCAGCGAGTTCACCGCAGTTCGCAATAAGAAATTTCTGTAGACAATATTAAGTAGACAATCTACATATCTTTTTGTGTAAAAATGATCTAATGTGCATTAGAAAACTGTCTCCAAAATAATATCTCCCGACTCCCCAATGCACAAGGACACTTTGCTTGGCCGAGCGTTCCTCTGTTCTCTTTGAGAGATGTAGGGATGTAGGGATGTGAATTGTCTTACCCTGTTCCTGCCCCTGAAGACAACTATCGTCCCATATGTACACAGTAGTGTCATGCGGTTTTATATGTTATACTGAAGTGTGTCTTATGTAATGTATTATGGTAATGTACAGCATGAGTCATGTAAAGTGTTAATGTATAATGTGAGTAGTGTATAGTGAAAGATAAGTATAGAATTAGCTTTGAGATAGCTTAAGTGTGCTATATATACTAAGTGGCTTAGCAACAGTATAGGGCATAGGATAAGATAGGATATAGTTAATGATAGAACTAGCCCCATGGGTGGGAACTAGTGTTGATAAAAAGGGGGCACTTTTTTTATAGTGTGTGGTTAGAGAAGTGAAATGTTCAGTTGTCAGTGGTCTGCTAGGAGCAGCAAGGGCCAATCGTTTGAGGCAGTGGGAGGCCTTATTGAATTCCCTGATGGACATTCCTGTAATGTCTGGAGGGTAGGGCCCTGGCCCGGTACCAATGAGCAGGCTTGGTCTTCTGACATAACAAGGTCGACAGATGTGGAATTACATGGGGGGCAGGTGGCCATCCTGGGTGCTCTGCCGGAGAGGAAGAGACATCCCTGAGGCTGTTGGAGTCAGTGGGTTTGGGGGTAGTCATTGAAGAACAGGCAGGGCTGAAGAGCTACCGTACTAAGGAAGGAAGAAAAATGAAATGCTTTGACCTATCCCACATGTCACCACCTGATGGACTTGAACTGACTAATAAATTTTGCCTGTTGTAAAGAACTTGATGTCCCCTGAATTGTTTGTGGTTGCTCCCGAGGACGGAATCCTGGAGAAAAGGGAGGCCTGAAGTAAATGTGATGTGCTCCACACCTGACATCACACTGGGACTAGGACATTTGTCTGTAAAGTGTTAAAATGAAACCAAACAGGGACTCGAGCATGAAGACCGCTCTGCAGCTCTTTACAGAGAGTCGCTGCCAGACTCCTCTGGTATCGGCTTATTGCAAGGGAGAACAGTAAGATTGGTCATTGGTATTGAATAGGCCATGTCCTCCTCTTCCCCAACATCGTGTGTTGTGGGAAAGTTGTGAGGCACCCAAACATATTAGGCTGTCCGCCAATGCTGACTTTTGTATAATATTTTGGGGGGCTTTATGTATGTTGTGAACTGTGGGCAGTTCCTCGTCATCAGTATTCTGCTAGCATTATGTGTGTTGGAACGTTTTTTTCCTACCTTTTTCCACCTTTCTTTTATGCCTGTATGCTGTTTGATTAGGAGCAAAGAGACTTGCCTCCACTTTCTGTAATCCATTTTCGGGCTTCTGAGTAGAAAATCAGCCTGTAAAAGCAGCAACCAAAGATTCCTCCAATTGCTGCTTTAATCATTTAAAGGGACTCTGTCAACACAGAATGACTGTTCAAGCCAAGCACAGGCTCTCGGTGCATCACGGAGGGGCCAAACATTTAACTACACCTTTCTACTTGCTTGTTTTCCTCCAATTTCCACTCACTCTTTTTTAAACCAATCTTATTTTATGTTAGTTTGGTGTCGCTGTACTCATATTGACCTGGAGAATCATGTTGGTCAGTTTTACTGTACAATTAACTTCATAAAAATTAAAAAAAACAAAACAATTGTATAATAGTGATTCTTCTTTTTCACCTCACTTTTTCCTGTTTTTCAGTACATTGTATAAAAATGAAGGTCTTCTTTCAAAACTACAACTCGTCCTGCAAAAAATAAGCCCTCATATACCTGGATTGATAACAAAAAATGCTAAGATCCTTGGAACATAGGAAGGAAAAAGCAAAAGAGTAAGGCGGGGGACACACTCACCGTACAAAAATACGGACCATATATTACGGCCGTATTACGCCAAAATGTTGCAGGCACAACAATCCGTATTTCATGCGTTTTCAGGGTGCGGCTGCGTATTTAGCGCATGTAAGCATCCGTATGCAATCCGTATGGCATCCGTATAGCGTATTTTTCTCGCAGCCTTGCAAAATGGACATTTAACGGTTTTTAGCCCTGAAACTCATTCAAATCATCATCAGCAAGGCTATTTATTGCCTCTGCATCCGGGTGCAACCCCCAATCGTGCCATTTTGGTGGTCTGCTTGTGTTGGAGGGCTGCTGCTTGGTTGCTAACATGTCTGACACTCTTCAGTTCACCCCAAATGATAGAGTGTTGTACAACTGGCTTTGGTCCCGCTGCTTTGGCCAACCGTACCCAGTGATCGTTGATCCGCGAAGGATGAGGCGAATGTGGGCTTGTCCGCATTTGAGGCAACCACTCAATAATGGCCATTTTCACCGCCTGCATGCATGTCTGCAGACTCTTTCATATTATTTCACATTATTTTGAGATTGTGCTGCCAGGGATCATGTAGCAGGATGCGGAAAGCTATCTGTGCACAGGAGCTACTTCTACTTACGCAACCGTCTGGATTTCTTACCTTCATACTGTCTATTAATGATGTGTTTTAACACTAGTTTCCATTTACCCTTATAGCTGTTGCAGAAATATCCTCATAATCTATCCCATATATGACCGTCAAATACCTGAACAATGAAGTGAATATTGACATTAGAGTAAAATGGTACTTTGCTTACATGTAACTTATGATTAGTGTTGAGCGATACGATACCGCAAGTATCGGTTATCGGTCGATATTAGCTGTTTCGGCCTTTCGATACTTAGTTCCGATATTTTCGTCTTATCGGATACCGGAATCGGGATTGTCACTGTCACTGTCAGTGTCCGTCGGTCGGGTCTGTCAGGAGTCAGCGGCACTTACCTGGCAGAAGATCTCCGGTGGTCACGGGCTGGACTGCTTGATGGCCGCCATCATCTTTCCCCGGCGGTCACATGCAGTTTCTCGCGATAACTGCAGTGACTGCTGGGTAATCCCGGCCGTAAAGCAGTCAGTCCGATGACGTCACCGCCGGGGAAGCAGGTAATCAGCTGTGCTGCGTCGCGATGACAGGCTCTGCCTGTCATTGCGATGTAGCAGAGCTGGATCGTCGTGGGACTGTCGTTACTATGGACTGCGTCGGACAGGTGGTATACTGTTGGTTTGGTTTTTTTCTTTTTTTACAGGAGATCGATGGCGTCGCAGGAATGAGTGTATAATAAAAGAAATGAAAACTGTGTTGTCTCTTTTATTTCATTAAAAGACATTTTTCTTGCTTTGTCTTTTTTTTATACATTTAAAAACTTTGGGATTAATAATGGATCAGTGTCTTATTGACACCTCTCCATTATTAACCGGGCTTATTGTCACCGTGCAATCAACGGTGACATTAACCCCTTATTACCCCACTTGCCACCGCTACAGGGCAGTGGGAAGAGCCGGGTAAAGTGCCACAATTGGCACATCTTTTGATGCGCCAAATGTGGGGCTGCTGTAGCCTGGTATTATCAGGCTGTTGAGGGCCAAAATCCATGGGCCTTGACAGTCTTTTAATACCAGGCCGCAGCAGTCTGCATTTTACTTGGCTGGTTAACAAAAATAGGGGGACCCCTACGCCGTTTTTTTTTCGAGGGGATCCCCTATTTTTGTTAACCAGCCAAGCTAAGCAGACTGCTGTGGCCTGGTATTATCAGGCTTGCAAGGTCCATGGATATTGGATCCTTACCAGCCTGAAAAACCAGGCCTCAGCAGTCTGCTTCATCTGGCTGGTTAACAAAAATAGGGGGGACCCCACGCCAATTTTTTTCGAGGGGATCCCCTATTTTTGTTAATCAGCCAAGATATGCAGACTGCTGTGGCCTGGTATTATCAGGCTGGCAAGGTCCATGGATCTTGGCTCCTTAACAGCCTGAAAATCCAGGCCTCAGCGGTCTGCTTCATCTGGCTGGTTAACAAAAATAGGGGGGACCCCACGCCAATTTTTTTCAAGGGGATCCCCTATTTTTGTTAATCAGCCAAGATATGCAGACTGCTGTGGCCTGGTATTATCAGGCTGGCAAGGTCCATGGATCTTGGCTCCTTAACAGCCTGAAAATCCAGGCCTCAGCGGTCTGCTTCATCTGGCTGGTTAACAAAAATAGGGGGGACCCCACGCCAATTTTTTTCGAGGGGATCCCCTATTTTTGTTAATCAGCCAAGATATGCAGACTGCTGTGGCCTGGTATTATCAGGCTGGCAAGGTCCATGGATCTTGGCTCCTTAACAGCCTGAAAATCCAGGCCTCAGCGGTCTGCTTCATCTGGCTGGTTAACAAAAATAAGGGGGACCCCACGCCAATTTTTTTCGAGGGGATCCCTATTTTTGTTAATCAGCCAAATATGCAGACTGCTGTGGCCTGGTATTATCAGGCTGGCAAGGTCCATGGATCTTGGCTCCTTAACAGCCTGAAAATCCAGGCCTCAGCGGTCTGCTTCATCTGGCTGGTTAACAAAAATAGGGGGGACCCCACGCCAATTTTTTTCGAGGGGATCCCCTATTTTTGTTAACCAGCCAAGCTAAGCAGACTGCTGTGGCCTGGTATTATCAGGCTTGCAAGGTCCATGGATATTGGATCCTTACCAGCCCTAAATACCATGCCTCAGCAGCAGGGGCGTACATAGAAATCATGGGGCCCCATAGCAAAAGTCTGAATGGGCCCCCCCAAAAAAAAAAACCCAGAGCCATTGTAAATGTAAAGTGCCAGCACAGTGAGGGGACACATTAAACAAAAAAATGTATTATGCCCCCATAGATTGTGCCCCCATAGATGCTCCATAGTATAGGCCCTTATGCTGCCGCAGCTGCTGCAACCAAAAAAAAAAAAAAATACATACTCACCTTTCGTCGCTGGGGGCCAGGTGCCGGTGTCCTGAGCAGGGGGTGACACCAGGTGCCGATGTCACCGCTCGCTCAGGGCCCCGGCACCTGAGATATTTACCTGTCCTCTCTCCACTGCTGAGTGCCGCTGTCTTCGGGGTCCTCCAGCAGTGAATGATCAGGCAGAGGGCGCGGCGCGCACTAACGACGTCATCGCGCCCTCTGACCTGAACATTGCAGCAAGAGGACGCGAGCAATGGTGGAACGGGACAGGTAAATATCCCTGCTCTCCCACGGTCTCCGCCGCCAGTGTTCAGCGGTCACGCGGGACAGCTCATTAAAGTCATGAATATGTGCGTATTCATGACTGTAATGAGCGGTACCACCTGACCGCTGAACACAGGCGTCGGAGACCGTGGGAGAAGAGCAGGGGCTGCATAGACCGCACCAGGAGGGGTGAGTATATAGAAGAGCTGCGCTCCCCCTCCCCCGCCGACCCCCTGGTAGTACTGTGTCAGCACAGCTACCTGACCGTCGAGGGCCCCCTCACCTGTCCGGGCCCCATAGCAGCTGCTTGGTCTGCTTCATTCACGGTACGCCACTGCTCAGCAGTCTGCTTCATCAGGCTGGTTAACAAAAATAGGGGGGACCCGACGCCATTTTTTATTCGAAGGGAACCCCTATTTTTGTTAATCAGTTCCCTCTGACGTCACTGATTGTGTCCCTGGCTGACCTGAAGTGAAAGTGGAAAGCAATCAATTAAGCTTTCCACTTCCTCTCCTGTCAGCCAGGAGAGGAACTAATTCATTTGGGGGTTTACTGTGAGGCTGCAGCATTAGCTGCGGTCCCTGCAGTAAACATTAACCCTTTCTGAAGGATTACACCGTGGGACCTGACTGTGCATGGGATAGGTAAGAATAATTTTGCTTTTTTATTTTATTTTTATTACAGGAAATGGTTTTTGCAGTCAAATAAAAGATGGTCAAAAACATGTGTCTTTATTTCATTAAAATGATTTTAATTAAAGTGTGTGTGTTTTATTTTTATTTCATGCAATAGGATTAATAATTGATAGTTGTCTAATTGACAGCTCTCAATTATTAACCTGGCTTAAGGTCACCTTTCAATTGCAAGGTGGCTTTAACCCCATATTAACCCATTCGCCACCGCTACAGGGCAATGGGAATAGACGGGCAAAGTGCCAGAAAGGGCGAATCTAATTATAGATTTGTCTTTTCTGGGGTGTCTGGGGGCAGATGTTAGTAGCCAGGGGGGGCCAAAAATAATGGTCCCTCTCTGGGCTATTATTATCTGCCCCCATTCACTGGCTTTGTCTGTCTGGTTGCGAAAATAGGGCGGGAGCCCACGCATTTTTTTTAAACAATTTTACACCTCATATATATATATATATATATATATATATATATACATGTCATTGAATTTGTGACACATATATAATATTTATTTTTATAGTTCATACACTTCTATATAGTATAATAGCCGCTAATTCAATTGCCGGCTTTTGTGAAAATGCAGAACCCGACATGAAATGACACTTGGTGTACATAGGGTTAACCATGTCTTTTCATGTCCTTTGCTATCTGATTTGCACAAACAATTACATCAGTCTATGTGTGCAAAATTTCACACCTGTAGGGGTTAATTAAAGGTGTAAATTTGTAGCAAAAAAGTCAGTTTTTTTTACAACTAATTTACACCTTTAATTAACCCCTACAGGTGTGAAATTTTGCACACATAGACTGATGTAATTGTTTGTGCAAATCAGATAGCAAACGACATGAAAAGACATGGTTAACCCTATGTACACCAAGTGTCATTTCATGTCGGGTGCTTCTGTCTTTTCACAGATGCCGGCTTTACCCGGCAATTGAATCAGAGGATATTTTACTATGTAGAAGTGTATAAACTATACATATATGTATATATATATGTCACAATGACATGTATATATATATATATATATATATGTATTCTATGTGTGTATATTTAGTGTTTACAAGGAAATAAAGTTTTTTTTTAGTTGCGATATTTTGTTCCCATAGACTTACATGGGACTGCCGGTATCGGAATCGGATATCGCCGATATTTAGTGATATCGGCGATACCATTCCGATCCGATATTTTAAGATATCGAGCAGTATCTGTCACGACGTATAACAGATATATTCTATGATAGTAACATATATCTAATGTGACAACACTCTATATTTCATATTATAGAAAATATCAACATGTATACGTAGAATCTGCCAGCAATGTCTTACCTGACATAATATCCAATGTATTGTGGGTCTATACTGTGCACGTGAAACGCTGTCTCAGGATAGAGGTGAACCGGGGTCTATGCTGACCCTGAACTGGGGTCCTGACTAGTCCCTCTACCTGGAGGTACTGTTAATGGTACAGAGGTCCAGGCCGCCAGCGTAACCCTGTCTCCTGTAGATCCCTGACCACTGTAATCTAGTCCTGAGAAGGACCCTGATTACCACCACAGGGAATGGGCAGGTAACAGCTTACACACAGTCAAATACAAACGAGACAGACAGGGGTAAAGAAAACACTGCCTTGCATACAAAACTTCCACTACAGAGGAACACAAAAGGTTAAGAAGATAAACAATAAGCGAGGAGAGGAAAAACCACAACAGGCACTCTTAGCTTAAGTCTTCTCAGAAACGATCAGCTCTGCTGGTCTGAATGAATGCTTTCACCGGCAACTTCCCCAGCAGACCAGCAGGTATATGAAGGAAGCTAATTAACAAAACATCAATCGCAGCTGGGCGAGGCTGGTCAGTCCAGTATCGAGAGAGAAAGAATTAACTCCCTCAGTGCTGAAAAACACCCAGCACCAGAAACTCAGCTGCACGAAGTCAGGGTGTGCAATCGCGACGATCTCCGCCGCGACACACCCGTGACAGTATCGCTCAACACTACTTATGATTGTTTTTACATTCAGTCATGTAAGGGTTATGTATAGTGTGTTTAATTCATCTTTGTGCATGTGCATTGATTGTTGTCTGTACATTGGGTTACTTGTCGCTTCTTAACTACTGGCATATCCTATTCCACACTCCATCTGCATTTTTGTATTGGCACGTCCAACATCTCTGCCATTGTTCGTGATACATGCTCACAACTGTGTTACATACTTCATCAACTGTTGATGGCTGAGCCAAAGATAGAAGAGTGGAAGATGATTGCCAGGGGATTTGAGGACCAATGCAACTTCCCATATACTCATAGTCTCTGTCTGGTGTTAATGGTCATAACACATGTGTTTGTGTTTGAGTACAAAGAAGTAATGAAAAAATACTCCAAACTTTTTACAAAAATATATATTTATATGTATAAACTGCCACTTGAGGTAGTGACTACCATATTACTGTAGCTTCATATGGTATATTTCGTTACAGCACAATAATGTAAGTGTGCATTCTTACACAATAAAAAAATAAGGCATGACAACATTACAAATTGTTCCATACATAATAGTCTGTAAAGGCCAAAACCAATAGTGACTATGGGTAATGCTGATCATATGTTACACATATGTTTGGTTGACAAGATTATACTACTTTAAATATGCAGTAGCCAACATGGAGTGATATAACATTTATCCAAATAACCAACTTTCACTACCACTAGTGAGCACCATATCTGCCCCATATGGTTAGGCTAGACTAATGCAATGATGCATTAGCCAACAATTTTTAACAGGGATGGGGACAAAATAACAAACATTGGTAGAAATGATAATATCTAATGAAATAATAATATTTTCCCATATCCCACATACCAGCAGTTAAGTACCATATGGTATTTGTAGGTATTCAGATTAGTGCAAATATGCATTACACAACATGTTGTTAAAATAAATGATAAAAAATAAATAAAATTTCTCGCAATAGGAGCAGATAATGAAAATAATATAGGTTGACTATGCCTAGTGAACAGCATATTGCAAGCATATGTTGTTTACAGGCATCTAAATGACTGCTACTGTCTTGCACACAATGGGAGTTTAAAGTAAATATAAAACCATGACTAACAGATTTTTCAATCAAAAAATTAAATTTTACATAAAAAAATCACAGCTGGTGGTATGTAGGTGGTGGGGTTGGCGGCTTCCCAGCATCTCTTTGTGGTTGGGTTGGATCACCACCTTGACCATCACCCAGTTGGGTTAGATTTTCAGGCCCCTGAGCTAATATCTGGCCATGCTCAGGTTGGTGTGTGGGCACATTGCCATACAGATAAGGGAGAACATGTGACTGAATTTTCCTGTTTTCTTGTGTCTGTGTATGAGAGAAGCAGCCTGCATATATGATGTATAGATTCTGGTGCAAGCAGTCATATGACAAATAACAAGGATTTCTTCACTGACCTTAATGAAAGCAAGTCAGAAAAGTAATCTTAGCTGTTATGATTTGGTAGCTGAGGAGAGCAGGCAAAAAAGGCAATACACCAGAAAGGCTGGAACCCACTGGACCGCAGCACCCTGACCAACCACCACAACCAAAGGCAGCCGTGGAGCGCACCCACGCCGGTCCCAGACGCCTCATCACAGCCCGAGAAGCCAACCACACCCAAAGATAGAAAGAGGAAAACTATCTGCCCCGGAGCAGATCCCCAAAGAACATAGGAAGCCCCCAAACATGTAACGGCGGTTAGACAAGAGGAAACACAGACACAGACAGAAAACAGCACGAGCAAACGCTGGGGCCCAATCTTCCTAGAAAGAAAAGGATAGGAAGGACACTTACTGCAATCCAAAAAAACCCCAAAAAAATACCAACTCTACTAATTGCAAAAACACCTGAGATCACACGACCTCCACCACCCAAACTAGCTCTCTGGTGTAACAAAACCAAGCAGCAGCCACTGAAAAAAAGGAAAAGGCAAATGAACAAACAACAGTGGCTCAGATAAACTGAGAGGAGCACAAGCCCTCGGAGGGGACCCGGCCGACCTCCACAGAAGTGCAGGAAAAAATGCAAAAAGCAAGCACAAAAACAAAAGCAGAAAACATCTTATCTGCTAGCAAAAGATGCAGGCAAGACTCAGCAAGCTTCCAAGTGAACCAGGTACCAAAGTCGAGACAAGAACAATTGATCACCGGCAACCTTGATGGGAGGGAACCTCCCTCATATAAGACCAGTCTGTAACTCCTGATTGCCAATCTTCACAATCTTCATTGAATAGTTTAGTACTGTTTGTAACCACCAGAGGGAGCTTCTGCTCAGAATTAATTTCTAACACATTCACAACAGTACCCCCCTCTTGAGGAGGGGTCACCGAACCCTCATTTGGGCAACCAGGTCGGTCAGGATGAGCTCTGTGATACGCACGGATCAGTCTCCTAGCATGGATGTCCGAAGCAAACACCCAAGAATTGTCCTCCTGACCATAACCTCTCCACTTAACCAAATACTGGAGTTTCCGTCTAGAAAAATGAGAATCCAATATTTTCTCAACCACATACTCCAGATTGCCCTCAACCAAAACAGGGTCAGGAGGCGCAGCCATAGGAACCACTGGCTCGACAAACCTCTTCAATAAGGACTTGTGGAACACGTTATGGATCTTAAATGTCCCTGGAAGAAGCAAACAAAAGGAAACAGGATTAAGAATCTCCATGATCTCATAAGGTCCAATGAACCTAGGCTTAAACTTAGGAGATGCAACTCTCATAGGGATATTTCTTGAGGACAACCAGACCAAGTCCCCCACTTCAAACCGAGGACCATCAGTCCTATGCCGGTTGGCAAACCGCTGGGCCCTCTCCTGAGAGAGGGACAACCTCTCCACTACCTGGTCCCAAATCTTCTGCATACGCTCCACAACAGAGTCAACACCTGGACAGACAGAAGCCTCCGTCTGTCCCAAAGAAAATCGAGGGTGAAACCCAAAATTGCAGAAAAATGGAGACATCAAAGTGGCAGAGCTAGCCCTATTATTAAGAGCAAACTCAGCCAAAGGCAAAAAAGAGACCCAGTCATCCTCATCAGAAGACACAAAGCATCTCAGATAAGTCTCCAATGTCTGGTTTGTTCTCTCAGTTTGTCCATTGGTCTGAGGATGAAAAGCCGAGGAGAAAGACAATTGAACACCAAGTTTAGAACAAAAAGTCCTCCAAAATCTGGAAACAAACTGGACTCCTGTCATGGGTGCATCGCCACAAAGATCGTCGCGATTTCACATTCTGACTTCTCACAGCTGAGCTTCTGTTTCTTTGTTTTTTGGTAATGTGAGAGTTAATTTTTCCTAGCTCTTTGCTAAGGCTAGGTGCAGCCTCGCCCGGCTGCTTTTGATTATGTTCTAATTAGTTTCCTTTATATTTCTGCCAGTCTGGGTGTTAGACGCCGGTGAAAGCATTCATGTAGTTCAGCAGTCTGGATCGGTTCTGAGAATATTTAAGCTAAGAGTTCATTAGTTGTTTTTACTCTTATAGCTTATAGTTTATCTCTGAGACCTTAGGTGTTCCTACTGTGTGTGAGTGTTGTATGTAAGACTTTATTTACTTTATTCCTTCTCTTTCTTGTATGTCTTTCTGTTCATTATCCGTTACCTGTTCATTCCCTTTGGTGGTATTCAGGGTCCTTCTTAGGACTAGAATACAGTTGGCAGGGATTGATAGGAGACAGGGTTTACGCTGGTGGCCTGGACCTCTGTACCTTTAACAGTACCTCCAGGTTGAGGGATTAGTTAGGACCCCAGTTCAGGGTCAGCTTAGACCCCGGTCACCCTCTAGCCGGAGACAGCGTATAACGGATTCCGTTTTGACCCACTGGACATTCTATCAGGTAAATCCATGTTATAATATATCTATGCGCATGTTATATAGTATGTTGCCCTTTTGATATAGATTACTGACATCTCATATATATATCTGCTATACAGCGTGACATTTTCACCGGCCCAAAAAGATTCTCCCCAGCTGTCATGGATCCAGTAGCCCAGCTGGCCCGACAGTTGCAGGGGTTGTCCATGGAATTTGCAGACATTAAGTCCAAGGTTTTGTCCCTCCCAGAACAAACCAGATCTGAACCTAAGGTTGCTCTCCCGGACAGATTCACTGGTGGGCGGGACAAATTTTTTACTTTCCGGGAGGCATGTAAATTGTACTTTCGGCTGCGGCCTCGGTCATCTGGGAGTGAAGAGCAGAGGGTGGGAATTGTTATCTCGCTCTTACAAGGGGACCCTCAATCTTGGGCGTTCTCTATTCCTCCAGGCTCCCCAGATCTCCAGTCAGTGGATCGATTTTTTACTGCCCTGGGTCTGGTATATGATGATCCGGATCGAGTTTCCCTTGCTGAAACAAAGTTACGTAAAATACGGCAGGGAAATCGTCCAGCGGAGGAATATTCTTCTGAGTTCCGTAGATGGGCAACAGATACTCAGTGGAATGACCCAGCTCTTAGGAGCCAGTTTTGTCAAGGGTTGTCTGACAAATTAAAAGATGTGTTGGCTCAGTATGATTCTCCTCCATCACTGGAGGCTGCTATGGCCCTTGCTATTCGCATTGATAGACGACTTCGGGGAAGACGCGAGGTAACTCCGCCCCCCATGATGACTCCACCTACTACTAAAGTCCCTTATACTGAGGTTCCCCTGGTCTGTTCTGAGGAACCCATGCAGTTGGGAGGGACATCATTTTGTAGGAGGGAATCGGCGGTGCGCCGCAAGGCTAGAAGGTGTTTCTTTTGCGGGAGAGAGGGACATTTTGTTGGGGGTTGTCCATCCCGGACCTCTTTGACCCAAGGAGTTAACCTGGGAGTCTGTATTTCGTCCCCAAATCCCTCTCAGTTTATCGTGCCTGCGGAGGTGGTGATTGGTACTAGAACTGAGAGGATTTCTGTTTTTCTTGATAGTGGGTCCGGGGCTAATCTTGTGGACGCTCGGTTTGCCCAGGTGCATGGTATGCAACTGAGTGTATTGGCCAAACCGGTCCCTATACTCTCTATTGATTCTAGACCTCTTGGTCAAGGTAGCTTGGTTCAAGCTGTTCATAACATAGATCTTCGAGTAGGGGCAATGCATAAAGAGCAATTGTCTTGTTATGTGTTGGAGGGTCTACCTACTCCTATTGTGTTGGGACTTCCTTGGTTGGCTAAACATAACCCAGTGATTGATTGGCAATCCAGAAAGATAAGCCAGTGGGGTGAATTTTGCAAGAATAACTGCATGAGCACGGTCATCGGTGCAGTTGTGCCTAGGACTTTGCCTCCTTTTCTGGAGGACTTTGGGGAGATGTTCTCAGAGAAGGGTGTAAAGAGTTACCTCCTCATCGCGCATATGACTGCTCAATAAAGTTGCTTCCTGATGCCTTATCTCGTACTTTCCCAGGACCGGGAGGATGGATGATCCGGTTCCTATTCCTCAGGAGGGAGTTGTGGTGTCAGCTGTATGCTCTGAGCTTGAGGGGGAGGTATTGGGGGCTCAGGGGGACGCCCTGTGGGACTTCCAGGGAGACTGATAGTTCCAGATCAGTTAAGACTGAAGGTTACGGAGAACCGTTACAAACGGATGGCTGATAGGGGGAGAGTTTCTGGTCGAGATCTGAAGGTGAATGATCTGGTGTGGTTGTCTACCAGGAATATTAAACTTAAAGTTCCCTCCTGGAGGTTGGGTCCCAGATTCATCGGGCCGTACAGGATCAGTTCCATAATTAATCCTGTGGCATTTCGTCTGGACCTCCCCCTACGTTTAAAATTCATAATGTGTTTCACAAGTCATTACTTAAAAAGTATGTGGCACCAGTCATACCGTCACCTCTACCTCCTCCTTCAGTGGTGGTCAATGATAACGTGGACGGACCTTTCACACAACTCACCCGGACAGACCTGGTCATGAGGGTCCGGAGGCCCCTCGTAGAAGGGGGGGTACTGTCATGGGTGCATCGCCACAAAGATCGTCGCGATTGCACATTCTGACTTCTCACAGCTGAGCTTCTGTTTCTTTGTTTTTTGGTAATGTGAGAGTTAATTTTTCCTAGCTCTTTGCTAAGGCTAGGTGCAGCCTCGCCCGGCTGCTTTTGATTATGTTCTAATTAGTTTCCTTTATATTTCTGCCAGTCTGGGTGTTAGACGCCGGTGAAAGCATTCATGTAGTTCAGCAGTCTGGATCGGTTCTGAGAATATTTAAGCTAAGAGTTCATTAGTTGTTTTTACTCTTATAGCTTATAGTTTATCTCTGAGACCTTAGGTGTTCCTACTGTGTGTGAGTGTTGTATGTAAGACTTTATTTACTTTATTCCTTCTCTTTCTTGTATGTCTTTCTGTTCATTATCCGTTACCTGTTCATTCCCTTTGGTGGTATTCAGGGTCCTTCTTAGGACTAGAATACAGTTGGCAGGGATTGATAGGAGACAGGGTTTACGCTGGTGGCCTGGACCTCTGTACCTTTAACAGTACCTCCAGGTTGAGGGATTAGTTAGGACCCCAGTTCAGGGTCAGCTTAGACCCCGGTCACCCTCTAGCCGGAGACAGCGTATAACGGATTCCGTTTTGACCCACTGGACATTCTATCAGGTAAATCCATGTTATAATATATCTATGCGCATGTTATATAGTATGTTGCCCTTTTGATATAGATTACTGACATCTCATATATATATCTGCTATACAGCGTGACAACTCCTCTGTCAGACACAATGTTCTCAGGAATGCCGTGTAACCGAACCACGTGCTGAAGGAACAAAGGCACCAATTCGAGGGGGGAAGGCAACTTAGGTAATGGCACAAGATGTATCATTTTGGAAAACCTATCACAAATCACCCAGATAACGGTCATTCTCTGAGAAACAGGGAGGTCGGAAATGAAATCCATAGAGATATGGGTCCATGGTCTCTTGGGCACAGGCAATGGCATCAACAAACCACTAGAGCGAGAGCAAGGCTTGGAGCGAGAGCAAGTCCCGCAAGACTACACAAATTCCCTGACGTCACGAGACAAAGTAGGCCACCAAAAGGACCGACTAACCAAGTCTCTGGTACCAAAAATTCCGGGATGACCGGCCAACGCGGAACAATGAATCTCAGACATCACACTCTTTTTCCACCGGTCTGGGACAAACAATTTCCCAATAGGGCAGCGCTCGGGTTTATCCTCCTGACACCCTTCCAGAGCCAGTCTCAATTTGGGCGAGATGGCGGAAAGAACTACACCCTCTTTCAAAATAACAGCAGGATCAGATAACTCAGGAGAGTCCGCAAGGAAACTCCTCGAGAGGGCATCCGCCTTAACATTCTTAGTGCCAGGAAGAAAGGAAACCACAAAATGAAAACGTGTGAAAAACAAGGCCCACCTGGCCTGTCTAGGATTAAGTCGCTTGGCTGATTCCAGATAAACCAGATTCTTATGGTCCGTGAGGACCACCACCTGATGTTTGGCTCCCTCCAGCCAATGTCTCCACTCTTCAAAAGCCCACTTCATGGCCAAAAACTCCTGATTACCCACGTCATAATTACGTTCAGTTGGAGAAAATTTTCGAGAGAAAAAGGCACAAGGGTTACTTTTAGAGGTCTCTGGATCTCTTTGGGACAAAACGGCACCTGCCCCAATTTCAGAGGCATCAACCTCCACCTGAAATGGCAGAGAACCATCAGGCTGCCGTAGAACAGGAGCAGAAGTGAATCTCTGCTTCAGTTCCTGAAACGCAGAGACTGCCTCAGGAGGCCAATTCACCACATCAGAACCCTTTTTGGTCAAATCAGTCAATGGTTTAACAATAACAGAGAAATTACCAATAAATTTACGATAAAAATTGGCAAAACCCAAGAATCTCTGAAGAGCCTTTAATGAAGTAGGTTGGACCCAATCACAGATGGCCTGAACCTTGACCGGGCCCATTTCAATAACAGATGGGGACAAAATGTATCCCAGAAATGAGATCCTCTGTACGCCAAAAAGACACTTTGATCCCTTCACATACAGAGCATTCTCTCTCAAAATCTGGAACACAGTCCGAACATGTTTCACATGAGAGTCCCAGTCATTGGAAAAAATCAAGATATCATCCAAATAAATAATCAGAAATGTATCCACAAAATCACTGAAAATGTCATTCATGAAGGACTGGAAGACGGAAGGAGCATTAGTGAGCCCAAAGGGAATCACTAGGTACTCGAAATGCCCCTCTGGGGTATTAAATGCCGTCTTCCATTCATCCCCGTGCTTAATGCGAATAAGGTTATACGCCCCCCTGAGGTCAAGCTTGGTAAACCAACTAGCACTTTTCACCCTGGAAAACAGGTCAAGAATCAAGGGTAACGGATATTGATATTTCACAGTGATATTGTTCAAGAGACGATAATCAATACACGGCCTTAATGAACCATCCTTTTTGGCCACAAAGAAAAAACCGGCACCCAAGGGTGAAGAGGATGGTCTGATATGACCCTTCTCCAATGACTCCTTGATATAAGACCGCATAGCGTCATGTTCAGGTACAGACAAGTTAAAAAGGCGACCTTTAGGGAATTTACTACCAGGCACTAATTCAATAGCGTAGTCATAGCTCCTATGGGGGGGCAAGGATGCAGATTTACTTTCGCTAAACACATCAGAAAAATCAGTCAAAAAGTCAGGAACATCCTGAGCCTGGAGAGAGGCAGAAAAAACAGGAGTGTTGGCATTAACACATTGGCAGCCCCAACTGGTTACAGACACAGATTTCCAATCCAAAACAGGATTATGAGACTGTAACCAAGGGAAACCTAGTACAATAATGTCATGCAGATTATACAGCACCAAAAATTTGCAACTCTCCTGATGATCAGGTTCAACCCTCATTATCACCTGAGTAGACAACTGGGGTTTATTCTCAGCCAAAGGGGTAGAATCAATCCCCAGTAGGGGAATAGACTTCCATAGGGGTATCAAGGGAAACCCACAACGTTTAGCAAAATCAAAATTCATCAGGTTATTAGCTGCTCCCGAATCAACAAAAGCCTGAGCAGAAAATGTGGACAGGGAGCAAATCAGGGTAACAGTCAACAGAAATTTAGTCTGAACACTACCCAAGACAACTGAGCGTGCAAAACGTCTTCCCCGCTTAGGGCAGACTGAAATAGCATGAGAGGCGTCACCACAGTAGAAACATAACTCATTCCGTTTTTGAAACTCATGACGCTGTGCCCCAGAAGCCTGTTGTGAATGGGCTTGAAATGAGTTCTGAGCAGAGGCTCCCTCTGGTGGTTACTAGCGGTACTGGACTGTCCAGTGAAGATTGTGAGGATTGGGAATCAGGTGTTACTGACTGGTCTTATATAAGGGAGTCGCCTTCCCATCAGGGTTGCCGGTGATCAATTGTTCTGGTCTCAATCCTTGATTCCTGTTTCCTTTGTAGCCTGCTGTGTCGTGTCTGCATCTCCTGCTAACAGATAAGACATTTTCTTCTTTTTGTTTTTGTGCTTGATTTTTGCATTTTGTCCTGCACTTCTGTGGGGGCCTTCTGGGTCCCCTCCGGGGGCTTTTGCCCTCTCAGTTTAGTTCAGCCACTGATGTTTGTACATTTGCTTTTTCCATTTTTTTCAGTGGCTGCTGTTTTGATTTTGTTACACCAGAGAACTAATTTAGGTGGTAGAGGTCGTGTGATCTCAGGTGTTTTTGAAATTAGTAGAGTTGGTGCTTTTTAGGGTTTTTTGGGATTGCAGTAAGTGCCCTTCCTATCCTTTTCTATTTAGGTAGTTTGGGCCCCAACGTTTGCTCATTCTATTTTCTGTCTGTGTCAGTATTTCTTCTTGTCTAACCGCCATTACATGTTTGAGGGCTTTCTATGTTCTTTGGGGATCTGCTCCGGGGCAGATAGCTTTCCTCTTTCTATCTTTAGGTGTAGTTAGTTTCTCAGGCTGTGACGAGGCGTCTAGGACCAACGTAGGAACGCTCCACGGCTGCCTCTAGTTGTGGTGGTTAGTCAGGGTACTGCAATCTCATAGATTCCAACTGCTCTGGTGTATTGCCTTTTTTACCTGCACTCCTCAGCTACCGAAACATAACAGAAGCCACTCTATCACACTGCATGGGTTCAGAAGCTGGTTCACAAGGCAACACTATTCCAAGCATACCTCTATGCTCACGCAAACGTCTGTCAATTTGAATCGCTAATGACATAGAATCATTGAGACCAGAGGGAGCAGGGAAACCCACCATAACATCTTTTACATTCTCTAACAGACTCTTCCGAAAAAGGGCTGCCAAAGCATCATCATTCCATTTGGTCAGGACTGCCCACCTTCGGAATCTCTGACAGTATAACTCAGCATCCTCAAGCCCCTGATTTAATGCCAACAAGGCTTTTTCAGCTTGATCAGTGACATTAGGTTCATCGCACAATAACCCCAGAGCCAGAAAAAATGCATCAACATTACTCAAAACAGGATCCCCAGGTGTCAGGGAAAAAGCCCAATCCTGAGGATCGCCGCGCAGGAGAGAGATGACAATTTGAACCTGCTGTGCTGCGTTCCCTGAGGACTTAGGTTTTAAGGCAAAAAACAACTTACAGTTATTTTTGAAATTCAGAAATTTAGCTCGATCCCCTAAAAACAAATCTGGCATGGGGATCCTAGGTTCCACAACCGGCAACCCTGCAAGATAGGTAGCAATACTCCGAACTTCAGTGGCAAGCTGATCCACACGGCCAGACAACTGTGCAAACTCCATTGAGAGAAAAAAAATCCTCAGCACCCAGAAAAAAGAGGGAAAGAAAAAAAAAAAATCTCTGACAACTCTGACTTTTTTTTCTTTTCTTTTCACACTATTTTTCCCTTCTGTGAGTACCATATAATTTTCAGTTTGGCCGGTGATACTGTTATGATTTGGTAGCTGAGGAGAGGAGGCAAAAAAGGCAATACACCAGAGAGGCTGGAACCCACTGGACCGCAGCACCCTGACCAACCACCACAACCAAAGGCAGCCGTGGAGCGCACCCACGCCGATCCCAGACGCCTCGTCACAGCCCGAGAAGCCAACCACACCCAAAGATAGAAAGAGGAAAACTATCTGCCCCGGAGCAGATCCCCAAAGAACATAGGAAGCCCCCAAACATGTAACGGCGGTTAGACAAGAGGAAACACAGACACAGACAGAAAACAGCACGAGTAAACGCTGGGGCCCAATCTTCCTAGAAAGAAAAGGATAGGAAGGACACTTACTGCAATCCAAAAAACCCCCAAAAAATACCAACTCTACTAATTGCAAAAACACCTGAGATCACACGACCTCCACCACCCAAACTAGCTCTCTGGTGTAACAAAACCAAGCAGCAGCCACTGAAAAAAACGGAAAAGGCAAATGAACAAACAACAGTGGCTCAGATAAACTGAGAGGAGCACAAGCCCCCGGAGGGGACCCGGCCGACCTCCACAGAAGTGCAGGAAAAAATGCAAAAAGCAAGCACAAAAACAAAAGCAGAAAACATCTTATCTGCTAGCAGAAGATGCAGGCAAGACTCAGCAAGCTTCCAAGTGAACCAGGAACCAAAGTCGAGACAAGAACAATTGATCACCGGCAACCCTGATGGGAGGGAACCTCCCTTATATAAGACCAGTCTGTAACTCCTGATTGCCAATCTTCACAATCTTCATTGAATAGTTCAGTACTGTTTGTAACCACCAGAGGGAGCTTCTGCTCAGAATTCATTTCTAACACATTCACAACACTTAGCTAATGGTCACTATGTAACTTCAGGAGTAGGAGACAGCTACCTCCACTGTACAGTTTCCTCAGCACAAAGCAGAAAGATCCCAATAAAGGATGTTCTCTATGTTCCCAGCCTTGAAAGCAATCTTTTGTCACTTCTGTCAGTAAAGAAGCTCACCCAAAAGGAGAATGTAGTTACTTTCAGAGATAGCAGCTGCATCATCTCAAAGAATGGTCACACTCTTGCAGAAGGAAAAATCCAAGATGAACTATATTAGCTAAAATGTAAAGAAAGAGTGTACAGTGCTAGACAAGATCAGCATAAGAACTGTATCCATGTATGGCACAGAGACCCAGAAGCAGTAAGGAAGCTAGCTCATCTTGCAAATGGTATTGAAATCAACCAGTGTAGTCAAATGATAAAGTGAACTAGCTGTCTTAAAGGGAAAATGTCCAGAAAATCCTTTCCTAAAATAAGCACCACTAGATCTGCACAGCCTCTGGATCTGATACATACAGATGTATATGGTTCAATGAGTGTTCAAACTACTAGCAAGAAGAGATATTTTCCCACATTTATTGATGACTAGAGTTGAGCGAAACAGGTCGGTCAAATTCATAAGTGGCTGACTTTCGCCAAAGTCGGGTTTCGCCGAGCGAAACCCGACCATAGCGTGAAGTCGGCCATGCCTTCGGCAAAACAAGCGCCAAAGTCAGTTTTCTCATAATGCTTGCAGACGCCTTTTTTCAGCCAATGAGCAAGGATGTATACTGTGGGCAACGAGATGACATGGGCAGCGTCCACCACCATCTTAGAGAAGGGCATTGCAGTGATTGGCTTGCTTTGGGGGGCGTCATAGTGTCTATAAAAGCCCTAACCGCCGACCTCCATTTTACTTCTGACGATCTTAACAGTAGGGAGAGGTTGCTTGCTGTTTATCAGTAGGGAAAGAGTTAGGGCTGGAAAGAGAAGTTCTTATGTGCTTGTGCTGATAGCAATTGTGCTGTACAGTTAGTGTGCAGTAACAGGGGAGGATTTTCTTGTGTGCAGCAGCGCTGGTTATTAGGCTGCCTGATAGCTGTATTGCTGTGTGCACACTGCTGTGCAGACTGCTTTTTACAAAGCACTAATACTTTTATTCTTTTTTTCTACACAGTTACCGAGCGTTCATTTTTTCCCACATGGTATAGAGCTGTACGCTCCTCACACACTACCGTGTACCGGCTGGTATCACGGACAAATACATGCTGACTATCTGTGTGTGACTCCGGAAATATATGCAGAGATTTAAATTTACCCCTACACTGTATACAGCTGTACGCTTCTGATACAGTACCGTTTTTCTGCTTTTTGTATCACGGTCAAATCCATACTGAGAGAGCGTTTGTGTGTGACTCCGGAAATATATACGGAGATTTACATTTTCCCCTTCACCGTATACAGCTGTACACTTCTGATACAGTACCATATATCTGCTGGTATTTTTGGTACTTTTTCCCAAACATGGGGAAGTATGGTGGAAGAGGCCACGGACGTGGGCGGGGGGGGCCAGCTGGTACTGATGGTGGTGGTGGTGCATCTGCTGGTAGTGCCAAAAGCACAATAGCACCTAAAGCAGGAGGTGTTGAGCCTGCGTCATCGCCTGGCTCCAGAAGGCCTGGAAGGCTCCCTTTTCTTTGAGTTGGTAAATCGCTTTTAAAGTCGGAGCATCAGGAACAGGTTTTGGATTCCATTGCCGAAACAGCCTCCAGCTCATTGCCAAAATTATGAAGGATGACGACTACTGGTTGGCCAGCATCCTCGATCCACACTATAAAGGCAAATTACAGAACATCATGCCACAGGAGAACCTAGAGCTAATATTGGCGAACAAACAAGCAACTCTGGTAAACCGTTTGTTAGAGGCATTCCCAGCATACAGAAGCAGTGCAGGTTCTACCACGAGCCGTACTGGGCAACATGGAAGAGGTGTTCTTGGTGCACACAGCCGAAGTGGCGTTGGAGACAGGGGTTTCATGACCATGTTGTGGACTGATTTCTCGAGTACGGCTCACACGACTGGTAATACTGAATCGATTGCAACAGACAGGAGACAGCAGTTGTCAACTATGGTTCAAAATTACTCTCCTATCGATGTTCTCCCTCACAGTTCATTCTCCTTTGACTACTGGGCCTGTAAACTGGACACCTGGCCTGAATTGGCACAATATGCCTTACAGGAGCTCGCTTGCCCTGCTGGTAGTGTGCTATCAGAAAGAGTCTTCAGTGCTGCTGGATCAATCCTGACAGAAAGAAGGATCCGGCTGTCGACCCAAACTGTAAGTGATCTCACCTACATTAAATTGAACCATGACTGGGTTTCAAAGGATTTTGTACCACCTTCCCCAGATGACACATAGGTTGCCAGCAAAATGGATAGCTTTGTCCTCCTCTTCCTCCGACTTCTCCAATTCCTCCATTTGCAGCTGCTGAACGTCCAGCATACACCTCAACATATGCCAGTTTTTCCACCTCCCTAACTAGGCTGCACCTCCCCCAGGGTCGGCGTCAGCCCCTGGCGCACCTGGGCAATTGCCGGGGCCCTGAGCAGGTGGAGGAGCCCTCTCGCCGTCAGAGACACTGGCGTACTATGAGGGGCCCTGTGCCAGTGCAGGCACCCATGAGTGGGCCCCCCCTGCTTGCTCAGGGCCCCAGCACTTGCAATACTTACCTCTCCCTGCTCCACCGCTGTGACGTCTTCCGCGTTTCCTGACAGTGACATTCAGGTCAGAGAGCGTGATGATGTCACGTCTGTGCGCCCTTTGCCTGAACAGTCACAGTGCAGAGAGCTGGAAGATGGCGACACTGAGTAGTCCAGAGTAGATGAGTGCCCAGCGAGGAGAGGTATTTCATTTTTTTAATGTTTGGAGCAATATATGGGGAGCATTTTACACTGGAGAATTATATATGGGGCCATCATACACTTGAGCATCATAGATAGGGCCCATTATACATTGGAGAATTATATATGGGGCACATCATACACTGGAGCATTATAAATGGGGCCCATCATACACTGGAGCATCATATACGTGGCCCATTATACACTAGAGCATCATATGGGGCCCATTATATATGGAGCATTATATAGGTCCATCATACACTGGAGCATCATCCATGGGGCCCATCATATACTGGAGCATCATATGGGGCCCATTATATATGGAGCATTATATAGGACCATCATACACTGGAGCATCATCCATGGGGCCCATCATACACTGGAGCATCATATGGGGCCCATTATATATGGCGCATCATATGGGGCACATTATATATGGAGCATCACATGGAAACTATTATATATGGAGCATTATATATGGGGACCAATTATTTGGAGCATTATATGGGGCTCATCATACACTGGAGCATCATATATGGGGCCCATCATATACTAGAGCATCATATGGGGTTCATTATTTATGGGGCATCATATAGGGCCCTTTATATATGGAGCATCATATGGAGCACATATGGGGCCTATTCTGTATGGAGCATTATATGGAGCCCATTTTGTATGGAGCAATATATGTGGCCCATCATATACTGTATGGAGCTTTATATGCGACTCATTATACTGTATGGAGCAATATGTGGGGCTCATTATACTCTATGGGGACAGTCAAATACTGTACAGTCATGGCCAAAAGTTTTGAGAATGACACAAATATTATATTTTCACATGATCTGCTACCCTCTGGTTTTTATGTGTGTTTGACAGATGTTTTTATCACAGACAGAAATTAAATTGCAAACATATGAGTAACAAAAGCTTATATTGACAGTTAGAATGAGTTAATGCAGCAAGTCAATATTTTCAGTGTTGACCCTTCTTCTTCAGGACCTCTGCAATTCTCCCTGGCATGCTCTCAATCAACTTCTGGACCAAATCCTGACTGATAGCAGTCCATTCTTGCACAATCAATGCTTTCATTTTGTCAGAATTTTTAGGTTTTTGTTTGTCCACCCGTCTCTTGATGATTGACCACAAGTTCTGAATGGGATTAAGATCTGGGAAGTTTCCAGGCCATGGACCCAAAATCTCTATGTTTTGTTCCCTGAGCCATTTAGTTATCACCTTTGCTTTATGGCAAGGTGCTCCATCATGCTGGAAAAGGCATTGTTGATCGCCAAACTGCTCTTGGAGGGTTGGGAGAAGTTGCTCTTGGAGGACATTCTGGTACCATTCTTTATTCATGGCTGTGTTTTTAGGCAAGACTGTGAGAGAGCCGATTCCCTTGGCTGAGAAGCAACCCCACACATGAATGGTTTCAGGATGCTTAACAGTTGGCATGAGACAAGACTGGTGGTAGCGCTCACCTTGTCTTCTCCGAATGAGGCGTTTTCCTGATGTCCCAAACAATCGAAAAGGGGATTCATCCACCCCAGTCCTCAGCAGTCCACTGCCTGTACCTTTTGCAGAATATCAGTCTGTCCATGATGTTTTTTTCTGGAGAGAAGTGGCTTCTTTGCTGCCCTCCTTGAGACCAGGCCTTGCTCCAAGATTCTCCGCCTCACAGTGGGTGCAGATGAACTCACACCTGCCTGCTGCCATTCCTGAGCAAGCTCTGCACTGCTGGTAGCCCGATCCCGCAGCTGAAACACTTTTAAGAGACGGTCCTGGCGCTTGCTGGTCTTTCTTGGGCGCCCTGGAGCCTTTTTGGCAACAATGGAACCTCTCTCCTTGAAGTTCTTGATGATGCGATAGATTGTTGACTGAGGTGCAATCTTTCTAGCTGCGATACTCTTCCCTGCTAGGCCATTTTTGTGCATTGCAATGATGACTGCACGTGTTTCTTTAGAGATAACCATGGTTAACAGAAGAGAAACAATGATGCCAAGCACCAGCCTCCTTTTAAAGTGTCCAGTGGTGTCATTCTTACTTAATCATGACAGATTGATCTCCAGCCATGTCCTCATCAACACCCACACCTGTGTTAATGGAGCAATCACTGAAAAGAGGTTAGCTGGTCCTTTTAAGAAAAAATAACCGTGTGCACAACCAAGAAGGTGCCAGAGTAGGTTCCCACACCGTATCTAATAGAAAATGAACTCGGCACTCAACTTTAGTATAGTGAGAATAAAGATTTTTATTCACAGTAGTAACACGAAACGTTTCGGTCCTATATCATGGACCTTCATCAGTCACAGATACTACTGGGAAGGGGGTTGATCCACATAGGGAAGAAAAAAGGGCTGGATATAGCCTGTGTTGGTGGCACTCAGACTAGCGGTGGACACCGCGTCCAATGCAGAGACCTATCCTCACTACCGGACTCCTTCACAACAGGTTACTAGTGCAATAGAGGCATTGTCCTCTTCCTCATCTCACCCCACCAACACAGGCTATATCCAGCCCTTTTTTTCTTCCCTATGTGGATCAACCCCCTTCCCAGTAGTATCTGTGACTGATGAAGGTCCATGATATAGGACCGAAACGTTTCGTGTTACTACTGTGAATAAAAATCTTTATTCTCACTATACTAAAGTTGAGTGCCGAGTTCATTTTCTATTAGCTGGTCCTTTTAAGGCAGGGCTGCAATGATGTTGAAATGTGTTTTGGAGGATAAAGTTCATTTTCTAGCCAAATATTGACTTTGCAAGTAATTGCTGTTAAGCTGATCACTCTTTATAACATTCTGGAGTATATGCAAATTGCCATTAGAAAAAATGAAGCAGTAGACTTTGTAAAAATTAATATTTGTGTCATTCTCAAAACTTTTGTCCATGACTGTATGGCACATTATATGGGGACCATCATATACTGGAGCATTATGTGGAGCTCATCATATACTGTATGGAATATTATATGGGACCAATTATGTATGGAGCAATACATGGGGCTCATTATTCTGTATGGCGCACTATGTGGTTCCCATAATACTGTATGGAGGACTATACTGTCCGGTTTTTGAGCTATTGTAGAATTTACAATAGATATCACTCATGTAATGTAAGAAGTATTTGGCATTGTACTATACCTATCTTTCTCTGCCATATCGGAGCATCATGAATTGTGGTATGTGTTAAAGGGGCCCACTGAGACTCTTTCGCCCGGGGCCCACGAAAACCTGGAGCCAGCACTGCCCCCCCCACAACTTTAGCCAAATAACCCCCAGTTTTCAATGCATTACTATTATTATAAATTAAATTAAGGTTGACAAGCTTAAGTAATAAGAATTGATGTCGTTGGCATTGAAATGGGCACTGTAGGTGTGTTTACTGTCCTCCACTCCCTGACGACTTTTCTTCCCCATTGACTTGCATTGGGGTCGGGTCAAGTTTCAGTCGGACCTTCGACTTTTGCCGATAGTCGGCCGATTTCGTTCGACTCGACTTTTGGGAAAGTCGGGTGGTCTGAAACCCAACTCGACCCTCTCGGAGGCAAAGTCGCTCATCTCTATTGATGATTACTTCAAAAATACAGTTGGCTACCTGCTTCACAGTAAGGATGAAGTTCCACAGAAGCTTGAAGAATAACTTGCTGTAGTGTTTAGCTAATTTGAAAGAATGCCAAAAGTCCTGCTTGCAGATAATGGAACCGAATATACAAGTGGTAAGGTGCAAACCATTTTTAAAAAAGAATGGAATTGTGTTCCAGACTACCATTCCATACAACCCAGACCAAAATGGCATTGCAGAGAGAAAGAACTGTACTCTCTGTGAAAGTGGAAGAAGTATGTTGTTTGATGCAAATCTACTTACAACATATTGGGGAGAAGCCATCATGACAGCTTGCTATCTTCAAAATAGAGTGACATGTAAAGCCACAAATAAAACTCTATATGAGTTATGGAACTGCGAGAAGCCTAACCTGAAGCACCTCAGGATATTTGGAAGCAAAACGTTTATGTATGTTCCCAAAGAAAAACGTTCCAAGTGGGAATCACACGCAAAGCAAGGAGTCCTGGTGTGCTATAGCGAAACTCAAAAGGGATACAGAATCCTGCACCCAGAGACCAACAAAGTAACAATCAGCAGAGATGTAGTTATTGATAAAAATTCCATGAAGTTACACCAGTTATTCAACCTAAGAAGCAAGAACAAGAATCTCAATCACCAAACCCAGACACCAAAAGGAAAACACTGAATTATGGATTAGCTCTGAAGCCACCAAGGAAGAGACAGAAGAACCAAGTCAACTTCCACTCAGGAGATCAGAAAGGCCAAACAAAGGTATCCCAGCTAGACACCTTTCTGATATGGTCAGAACACTTCCTAAACCAGTTGGGAATGTCAGATGACAAAGGTGCATCAACACCAATGGATCGGTCCTACTTAAAGTTGGAAGGAGAAGAAGATCTGCCACCCAACAATGAAAGTTACAGGCGAGCAGTGGGGGCGTTTCTGTATATAGCAACCACAACTCGTCCGGATATCACAGCCACAGTCGGAATTTTGTGCCGACGTGTAAGCAAGCCACGCCAAAGAGACTGGAAAGCAATTAAGAGAATTTTTCAATACCTTAACCCCTTAATGTCCACTGACGTGCACAGTCCGTCATGGCAAGGTGCCAGTTCCGGCACCAGGACGGACTATGCACGTCATGCCTTTGATCTACCACTGCGTGTAAACACGCAGTGGTAGATCAGTGCCGACAGCTGTCACAGACAGCTGACAGGCACGGCAAGCGGTGCGGGGACCTTTGCCGTCGGTCCCCGCACTCACAGCGCTGTGATTGGTCAGTCAATCTGACTGACCAAACACAGCAGCGATCGCGCAGGAGAAGCTGAAATTTCAGCTTCTCCAGCGCGATCAGTGCAGGAGCCGGCACTGCAGTGGCCAGGCTTCCTGCACTGACAGCCAGGAGCGGAGCCCCCACCGCCCCTGGCTGTTAACCCCCTGACTGCTGCGATCCAGCGCGATCGCAGAGCTCAGGGGGGGAGGCAGAGGGTCGGGAGCTCCCTCTGCCTCAGATCGGCACCCTGCACTGTATTTGCAGGGCCCGATCTCTGCCTTGATGACCCGGGGGTTGTCATGACAACCTCCGGGTCATTTAGCTACAGGAAGCTGCTGTGATCATGTCACAGCAGGGCCCACATTGTACAGCAGGGCCCACATAGTATAGGCAGGGCCCACATTGTCCAGCAGGGCCCACATAGTATACAGCAGGGCCCACATTGTCCAGCAGGGCCCACATTGTCCAGCAGGGCCCACATAGTATACGGCAGGGCCCACATTGTCCAGCCTTCATCTCTCCTCCACCCACCCACAGTTCAGTAAAGCACTGACAGCTTTAGAAAAAAAAAAAAAAAAAAAACACTCCTCACCTCATCCTCGTGCCAGCGCTGCTCCCAGCTCCTGTCTCCTGCTCTACCCGGCACACAGTGAGTGCGCTGTGTCAGAGGCAGAGCAGGGAATGATGGGAGAGGGAGCGTCAGCTGACGCTCTCTCCTCCATCATCGCTTTGAACTATACCGGCAGACGCCGGTATATTTCAATGCAGTGGCGGGGGGAGTCGGCACTGGGGGCAGGCGGGCCCCCCTTCCACACAGGGGCCCCCATAGTGGCTGCGTGATGTGCCGCTAGCTGGCGGCCCCTGGGGAGCAGGGGGAGCCTCAAAATGTTGGGGGCCCCCGGGCCCGAGCGCGGACCTGCGTGCTCGGGCGGCGGGACCCCCCTAATCACCGGGCCCCATACAGCAGTATGGGTTCTCATGCCCTGATGGCGGCCCTGCTTGTGGGGGTCTGTGTGTGCTCCTAGGGGGTTCTGCACACTTGTGGGGGTCTGTGTGTGCTCCTGGGGGGGTTATATACACTTGTGGGGGTCTGTGTGTGCTCTTGGGGGGGGTTATGCACACTTGTGGGGGCCTGTGTGTGCTCCTAGGGGGTTCTGCACGCTTGTGGGGTCTGTGTGTGCTCCTAGGGGGTTCTGCACACTTGTGGGGGTCTGTGTGTGCTCCTGGGGGGTTCTGCACACTTGTGGGGGTCTGTGTGTGCTCCTAGGGGGTTCTGCACACTTGTGGGGGTCTGTGTGTGCTTCTAGGGGGTTATGCACACTTGTGGGGTCTGTGTGTGCTCCTGGGGGGTTCTGCACACTTGTGGGGTCTGTGTGTGCTCCTAGAGGTTTGTATATGTTTGAGAAAAGGTGCGTGCAAATGGGTGTGGCTTAAAAATGGGTGTGGTTTAAAAATGGGTGTGGTTTTCCTACACACAAACACAGAACCTGTTGTTAAAAATTTGAATCCCACCCCTGGTCTAAACTATACACTAATGTTACATGTGTCGCGTGACATTGATATTGTAGTGTCACATTGTGACATCACATCTAGTAAAGTCCTATGGTGTCGCAACCCACCCACCACAACTGTGATACAAAGTCTAAAGTTTTCACATGTATTTGATTTTCTGTTGTTGGTTTCCAGTCCCTCGCGTCTCACTGCCCATAGACTGCAATGCAAGTTGTATGTGACTTAGATTTGCATGCACCTCACCTGCGCTTTGGCATTTTTTTTATAGCAAAATCGAAACTCTAAAATAGTCACGTGACAGGAAGTCACAGGTGTTTTTAGTCGTGTGACTTGTCTGAGAGCTGCTGTTGCATGACACGTCGCCCTATAACCTTAGCCTTAGGGCTCATTCACATGTCTAATTTTCACGTACCAGTGCTGTCCATATTTTTCACGGTAGCATTCGTACGTGTCATAATCTGTGGGACCATTCACATATCCAAGATTTTCCGTCGACTCAGAGGTCCTCAAAACTTTGCCGAGACATATCCCATTTTAATCCAACGATTCGCTCCAAATAAGCAATTCAAGTCAATGGGACTGTGAAGAAATCAGAAACATGCTCGGGTGACATTTGATTTTCACTGTCAGAGTGGAGAAGATGGAGACATTTTTCTTTTATTTTCCATGTACGAGAAAAATAGATGATATTCGGACCACTGATCAAACGCTGATCAAAATATTTGTTTAGTTTTTCTTGTCCGTGGGAAATGCGGGTGTCAGAATGAGCCAATAGAGTTACTAAAATGTAGGACAGCAAGGTGGCTCAGTGGATAGCACTGCAGCCTTGCAGCGCTGGAGTCCTGGGTTCAAATCCCACCAAGGACAACATCTGCAAGGAGTTTGTATGTTCTCCGCGTGGGTTTCCTCCGGGTTCTCCGGTTTCCTGCCACACTCCAAAGACATACTGATAAGGAATTTATATTGTGATCCATTGGGGACAGCGATGATAATGTGTGCAAAAAAAACCACATTAAAGCGCTGTGGAATATGTTAGTGCTACATAAAGATTATTATTATTAATGTAGTAAATCTCTTAGGCCTCTCTCACACTTCCGGCGGGCGCCTGACGGCGCCCCCGGCATTTTGCCGCAGCGCCGCATCAGAAAACCTGATGCACCGCCGGCGGCCGCATGCGGTTTTTTTCCGGATGGTTTCTGATGCTTGGAGACATCAGAAACCATCCGGCAAAAACAAAAAACGTTACATGCAGCGTTTTGTCCGGCCGCCGCAATGTACATTTGCGCCGCATCCGGACAAAACCGCATGCAACGCATTGACATGCGGCGCCATCCGGCGCTAATGCATGTCAATGCAAAAAAAGCCGCATGCGGCGCATCAGATTTTCTGATGCGGCGCTGCGGCTAAATGCCGGGGGCGCCGCAGGCGCACACCGGATGTGTGAAGCCTGCCTTAAACTGCGTTTCTGCTTAATCTGTTTGATCGTGTTCAGACATAGCGGAGCTCGTCCACTACGGTGTTTGATGCTTTTTTCACGACATCACAGTCCTGATTTGCTGCACAGTTAAATGATAGTTTATTCTTTACTAACTGCATAGAGATTTTTATTACATTTCTGATGTAAGTCCACGTTCACACGTTTAGTGATTTGGGCTTTTAAATACTGATTAAAATACTGACCCAATTCTTAACGTGTGAACGTGGCCTTAATCTTGGAATCATTTCTCCTCTCATGTGCTTCTCCCTACAGCAGTGCGATGAGATATTCCGCTCATACACATAGTCCGGAGTAGTCGTCCGTGACTATTCTTCCACCCTTTCCTTTCATGCAGATCAGAATAACCTCAGCATCTTTTCACTTTTTGTCGCATGTCTCATTCAATCCTCCTCTCCTTCTTTTCAGGAGCCGAGCTGCTGTCACTCATCTCCCACCCCAGCCAATCAGTCTGGGTGCTGTCAGCCCAGTACCACCCTGAGGAGGTGCAGCTGTTGGGAGAGGAGTGGTGAGGAGGAGTGGGGAGCCTCAAACCAAATACAGTTGAATGATTGAACTTTCTTTTCTAGTTTGTGCAGCTCCCCTGCCTCTTCCCACTGAGTGTTCAGCACAGGGAAGCTCCACCAGCCTCTTCCCTTGATTGATCTCTTGTACAAGATGAAGGATCTCGGCTGTTCCATCACCCTGCTCCTCTGGATTATCAGCTTTCCTGACACTAAGTCAGCTTCTACTTCTCGCAAGCAGGATGAGTCCTTCTCCACAATGAGTGTGTACAGAGCAAGATGCACATCCAGGTGCCTGAGCCTGCACATCACTCGCATCTCTGCCTTCTTCAAACACTTCCAGGTACAGTGTGAGCCTGGCTGACTCCACATTGTGTGCACTGTGCAGATGCAGCAGCATGTGGTGCCACAGAGATACTCATCTCCCAATGGTGGAGTGTCAAAGTCAACCTGCAATGAGCTTTCTGCAATCACAGATGTAGCAGAGTTGAAATTGTCATGTAACTGGAGCTGCAGCTCGCAAGCAGCATGATAGCTGTTGTGGGTGTAACTGCAGTCCCATGTAAAGCTCCCTTTATGGCATTGTCACAGTATGATAAGTTGTATCAAATGACAAACTTTGCTCTGCTACATCTGCACACTACATGTGTTAGTCTCTGGTGGTGAGAGAATATCTTGCATGCCATTTCATGCCAGAAATGTGGTTGTTTATGAGAGTTGTATCATACTAATACATATATATATACATATTATGTGTACACACATATACATTAGTACGACTGAGAGTTCACACTGTGCTAATTTATATATATATAAGCTGTCATACATGTCAGCTTATATAAAATGCATAGATGTAGAAGTGTTGACCATGTCACGTGCAATGTTAATATGGTAGCTCTGCCTGCAGTCCTATGTAAGGGCATTGGAAAGCTGATGCAGTTATCTCCATCTGACAAACTCAGCACTGCTACATCTGAGTGACTCAGCCTTGCTGTCTGACATACTCAGCTCTGCTGTAGCTGACACATTAAGAACTTTCTCATGTAACGTCATTACATCTAACTCGTCTATAATGCGCTATTACTGTACACAGTGATGCTTACAGGACACTGGCCTTGATTAACCTGCTATAAATATATCAGAACTTGATAATGATAGGAAACAACAGAAATGATGGCAATATTTGCCATAATATAGCTAACACAAGGGCAGGTGATTTACAGTGAGAAGAAGTTATTGATATCCACCAATTATGCTTGGGTGAACCTAGAATTGATAATCTGTGATGCTTTTAAGCTTATGTAAGTGTAAGCTTCAGATGTAGCAGTGCTGACTTTGTCACTGACACACATAACATCCCTTCAGGTTTGTTACAGAGGGCTAAATCACAATCTTATCTTAATGAGCTATTGTAATGCACAGATAATTCTTTGCTTCCAAACAATGTATGACAAGTTCAGCTCTGCTACATCTTTGGCTCTTTCTGTCTTCCTTGACCTCACAACAAGCTGAATTGTACTACTTGTGCCATAAGATGCTTGGGTTACACCAGTCTTCTAACACTACATTCATATCTGTCTGAAAATTAGTGTTTCTAACTTTGGGCACAGTCGGTGAGATCAAAAAATTATGAAAATTCTGTAAATTTACCTAATTTTTTAAAAAAAAAACCCTCGCTGGCCATAGACTTTACTGGAGTGTCTGAAAGTTTGTCACTTTGGTGCTGAGCGTGTCTTCTGTCTGCTTCAGTCTGGCCATTATTATGTGGAAGTGAGTGGCACCTGTTGGGTATTACGGTGACAAACGCCACCTCGGAGGGTCCTCCGTCACAGCATGCTGAAGTAATAAATGCTCAGAGGGATGACTTCAGACATGATGTGTTTGCCCCATGCTTCGCTTTCGGCCTCGGGCTCCTCACAGATAAGCCAGCATTGACTTACATCTAAAAAGCACCATTTTAGTTGAAAAAAAATCTCTGTTCACCTATTAACCTATGAAATCCACAGAATTATTAGTCGACCTTTAGAGGGCAATGGCTGCGAAGCCGAGACCAGCGGAGTACATGTGTGATACATTAATTCCGACAAGCTTGGGATATATCTTGGCCTGCTGTGGGGTAAAGTGTCTCGAACCACACACCGTAAACATTGTTTTTTAATAAGTGCGACCGGGAACGCAGATTTTTCTGATATGCAAAAAAATATTCTATACGCTGAGGTATTTCTCTGAAATACTAGACAAGACGCAGGGCATTTCAGTCTGAGTGCTCCCAATTATCCCCATGTGTTTCTTGGCCAAGGAGACACTTTCTATTTACCTCACGTCTTCATGTTTGTCATTTGTGTAGGAGTTTTTGTGCTTTAAAAAAGTTGCAAATCTGTAGCTGCTGAGGCTTGTCGAAAGAAATGTGTGAATCACCTGTTTTTCTTGCGCTATATGGTCGGGTCACACTGAGGAGGTTGTCAACAGCAGCTCCAATTAGAAGGCTGAAATAATGAGTATAAAATCATACAGATTATTCCTGTCACTAATAATGTGAATTTATATATGTTATGCATAGTGGTAATTTTCTGAAATGTTCCATTTTCACGCCCTGGCCTTTAGGGCTCATTCAGACGACCGGTTTTCTTATAGGAGTGCTATCCATGCTTGTCACGAATAGCAATCCTACATATGATAGTCTATGTGGCCATTCACATCTCTGGGACTTTTCATGAACCAAGAGGTCTGTGGAATATTGCGGAGACACGTCTGATTTTGATCTGAGGATCGGATCAAAAGCTGCAATGGAAGTCAGTAGTTCCGGACCACATTTGGATGGCATCCGAATGTGGTCCAATTTTCACGGACTGTCGAATGGAGAAGATGGATTTTTTTTCCTCTTTCTCCATGGAGCACACTCTGAGCAAAGTCTGATCAGACTAATTGGTCCATTTTTCTCTTACGTGGAAAAATCAGAAGCATGAATGAGCCCTTATGCTAAACATAGGACTGCAGAAAGTTGGTATTGGACATGTGATGTTCTTCACACAGAATAGCTGGAAGTCACGGATGACAACGTCATGAAATGTAAAATACATTTTCTGAAGAAAAATTTTATTTTTTCGTTATCTTTTTTCTTATTCTGAGCAAAAGCTGTTAATAGGGTTACACATAAATAGTATTTATCACCTATCCTTCAGATGGGTGCTGAATGTGTGATCGCTGTGGGTTCAACTGCTGAGACACCTGTTGATCACAAGAACAGGCAGCCCATGAACATAGAGCATGTGTGACCTCTTCTCCATTAAAGAGATTGTTTCGTCACATTATATTAATGACTCCTCATACCCAGCAAACCCACTGCACTGATCAGTTGTTATCTGCTCTGGTGGCCACTGGATGTGGACACCATTCGCTGTGTAGTAGCCTCTGCTGTGTACTGCAGTGCAGGTTGCTCCTTTGCTGCTCGATTAAAAGTGTTTACATCCATCGTCGCTAAAGGAAATAAGATTTGATCATAGGGGTGCCGGGTGTCAAGCCCACGCCAATCTGATATTGATGACCTAATCCATGGATAGATCATCAATATGTTGTGACCAGTTAGTGATCACTAAGGTTTCATTCACATGTGGGGACTTTGGTACCCCCATTCTGGTGTTTTCCATCATACATTTATCACCTGTGGAAATGTGATATATGTAATTTATGGGACAACCACTTTAAGGCAGTACTCACACATACATGAGTCGCGGTCCGAGTATGGACCATGATACACAGACATGCATCATTGACCGCGACACAGTGAGTGTGATTATAGCATGTGTGAGAAAAACCTTAGAAAAAAGCTCCAACTAGCTCAACGTTCTAAATCCTAACTAAAATATTTGGAATAACTAGGGTGATACCTCAATTTTCCATTTTTAAGCTTTATTTTTGTGAAGAGAATATCATCTTCACTGGTATCACTGGTGGGCAAATAGCATTGAAGGTGAAAACTTCTATAATAGCCAAAATATTCATGGATTAGATCAATAACATTGCCAGCTTATGATTAAAATGGAAACTTGTCCTATCCAATGAGGTAGTATAAAAAATAAGTATAGATTTTGCAGCCAGGTACTGACTAGAATGACTTTACTCCATAATATTACGGCTTCATTTAAAATCGGTACATTGAAGAGAGTTTTGTGTGAACAGTAGAGGGCGCTGTGACTGAAGAACACAGACTGGAGGCCAGGTGCTAATGTGTTCTAGATACTTTGGGATGGTTTTACTATGGCAGCCAGATGCACAATGTCAGAGAATAGGAATGTATGAAATATTCACCTAAATGAGGAGGAACCACAACAAAAACATCCATGTAAATATGTTTTTTTGTGGTAATACAGAAGTCATTTTTGATATAACTAAAATCATTAACATTTCCAGGATTGTTCCTATAATCTGGAATGACTCCAAACGTGATTGGGTTGCTTCTTTCACTGTATGATACTAGTATAATTTTCCACCACACCACCATTTGAGACCAGAAGATTATTACATTCTCAACGCCCTAATGACCAGACTTCAGTGAGCAGTCATGTATTTTAATTTTTACATCGTTGTCTTTAAATTTTTGCAGCTTTAACTTTTTTTTACTACAATGATGTGGCTAAATAGTCTTTTTCAAGTGTGTAAAAAATTGTATTATGTTTCATGCTACATATATAAATACACTGCTCAAAAAAATAAAGGGAACACTTAAACAACATATTATAACTCCAAGTAAATCAAACTTCTGTGAAATCAAACTGTCCATTTAGGAAACAACACTGATTGACAATCAATTTCTCATGCTGTTGTGCAAATGGAATAGACAACAGATAGAAATTATTGGCAATTATCAAGACACACTCAATAAAGGAGTGGTTCTGCAGGTGGGGACCACAGACCACAATTCAGTACCAATGCTTACTGGCTGATGTTTTGGTCACTTTTGAATGTTGGTTGTGCTTTCACACTCGTGGTAGCATGAGACGGACTCTACAACCCACACAAGTGGCTCAGATAGAGCAGCTCATTCAGGATGGCACATCAATGCGAGCTGTGGCAAGAAGGTTTGCTGTATCTGTCAGCGTAGTGTCCAGAGGCTGGAGGTGCTACCAGGAGACAGGCCAGTACACCAGGAGACATGGAGGGGCCGCAGGAGGGCAACAACTCAGCAGCAGGACCGCTACTTCTGCCCTTATGCATGGAGGAACAGGAGGAGCACTGCCAGAGCCCTGCAAAATGACCTCCAGCCGGCCACAAATGTGCAAGTGTCTGCACAAACGGTTAGAAACCAACTCCATGAGGATGGTCTGAGTGCCCGACGTCCACAGATGGGGGTTGTGCTCACACCCCAACACCATGCAGGATGCTTGGCATTTGCAACAGAACACCAGGATTGGCAAATTCACCACTGACGCCCTGTGCTCTTCACAGATGAAAGCAGGTTCACACTGAGCACATGTGACAGACGTGACTGAGACGGAGACGCCGTGGAGAGCGATCTGCTGCCTGCAACATCCTTCAGCATGACTGGTTTGGCAGTGGGTCAGTAATGGTGTGGGGTGGTATTTCTTTGGGGGGCCGCACAGCCCTCCATGTGCTCGCCAGAGGTAGTAGACTACCATTAGGTACCGAGATGAGATCCTCAGATCCCTTGCAAGACCATATGCTGGTGTGGTTGGCCCTGGGTTCCTCCTAATACAGGACAATGCCAGACCTCATGTGGCTTGATTGTGTCAGCAGTTCCTGCAAGATGAAGGCATTGAAGCTATGGACTGGCCTGCCTGCTCCCCAGACCTGAATCCGATTGAGCACATCTGAGACATCATGTCTCGCTCCATCCACCAGCGTCACATTGTACCACAGACTGTCCAGGTGTTGGTGGATGCTTTAGGCCAGGTCTGGTAAGAGATCCCTCAGGCGCTCATCCGCGTCCTCATCAGGAGCATGCCCAGACGTTGTAGGGAGGTCATACAGGCACAGGGAGGTCATACAGGCACACTGAGGCCACACACACTACTGAGCATCATTTTGACTTGTTTTAAGGACATTACATTCCACTTTAATTTTGTGTGTGACTCCAAATCCAGGCCTCCATTGGTTAATACATTTGATTTCCAGTGATAATTTTTGTGTGATTTTGTTGTCAGCACATTCAACTTTGTACAGAACAAAGTATTCAATGAGAATAGTTCATTCATTCATATCTAGGATGTGTTATTTGAGTGTACCCTTTATTGTTTTGAGCAGTGTATATATTTGTATATATATCTTTTCCTGAAACTAGATTGCAAGTGTGTGCAATGCAGCACAGTCAAAGGACATCTCTGCAAAATTGGGTCCTGCGCCCCTGCAACATTTTTTTTTCTGCTCCTTTTTATCGGCCTGTTTTCTGCAGATATCCATACCAAAATATGTCATAACAGTCATCTTTGATTATTGCATTTTTGCTGCAGTTTTTTAATGTATTTTCCCCTTTATCTGAGGCATATTTGGCGCCTATTTGAAGCAATATTTGTACTGCAGCCGTATTTTTTACATGGATTTTTACAGGCTCCCCATAGAAGCCAATAGAGAAAAAAAATGCACCAAAAAACATACAGTTCAACAGCACAGTGGGTGTGAGAATTTACAAAATCACTTCACCTTTGCTTTAACCATTAAAGGGGGGGTTGTTCACTACTCGGACAACCCCTTCTTAATCTGTATGTTTCCCGCTTTTCAAATAACACTAAGGTTTCGCTCACATGCAAGAGAATTGAGCCGATTATGCTAATGAAAGTCATCTCAAGCTCTAATCAGAGTTTGAGCCGAGTATCATCTGAGTGTGATCCGAGAGAGAATGGCAGCACTAGTGCGGAGAAGATGATGAACTTAAATTCTCCATATCTTCATTGTCTCTGTGCGCGTACATCGGACTGCATTCGGATGTCATCTGAGTGCAGTCCGATGTTTCACGTGCACCCCTAGACTTGTGTGCGTGCGCGTGATCCGATTTATTGCAGGCTGCGATTGTTGTCTCATGCTGAATTGGCATGAGAAAATTATCGCAGATGTGCTCTGCCCGATAGTATAACCTTGAGCCGAGTTCTGTCTGATAAAGCAACCGGCGCTGTTCCAACAGAGTCGTCATTGTCTTTCCCTGCTTTAATGTTTCACTGTGACATCACTCTCCCTGCTTTTGAATATATCACATACATCTGGAGGAAGAGGGAACACTGCAGCGCTCACTTCCTCCGGACGGTTAGCAGCGTTCGTGTGACGCCGCACTGTTAAGCAATCACCAGGAGAGACAGTGCCGGAATGGCATTGGCACCAGAGGGGAGTATAAGCAGGCTCGGACTGGCCCATAGGGTGACAGAGCAATCCCCTGGTGGGCCACCAATCCTCCTGTATGGGCGGTACCTGGCAATAATTCACTTGATTCACTCAGTACAGAAAAAAATCAGCATCTCATTCATTAACCAAACTACCCAGTTCATTATTACATAGGTAAATTTGTGAACAAAGGTAGTGTAATATTTGTATGCAGGTGAAAAGTGGGCCCTCCCCAAAGTCAGTGTTACTGGTGGGCCCTTAGCACCCCAGTCCGACACTGAATATAAGTATTGTTATTTTAAAATGGGTAAACATACAAACTGAGAAGGTGTTAGAGTAGTGAATGACCCCTTTAATTGCAGCAGATTTTCTGCACAAAAAAATGCAGCGGAAAAAAATGCAGTATTTATGCAACATGTGAACACAACCTCGATTACCTTTTTGCACCATATATTGTGATGTATGACTGAATAAACAGCCTAAAACACAAAAAAATACCTTAGTAGATCTAAATAATTCTTTTTCCTATTGTTTAAGAATATTGCCAACATGTTGCAGAGCTGTATAATGTTTATGTCGGTAACAATAACAATTAGTTTGATCTAATGTGGGTCTGTGGGTTTCTGAAGGCCGCAGCCTTCTCCTCTGAATGACTCTCAGAAGGGAGAAATGAAATTGGAGCCGTGCTTGACAATGCAGCCTGCTGACAATACAGCTGTGTTAGGGGTTTCAGCGCACAAATGTCTGTGGTCAGTATTGAGACTAAACTCCCAAGTGACATGATGTGAAATACGGGCTGACGTTTTTCCTTCCAGCCATTTGCTTGTGGCCATTTGTGAAGCACCAAACTGTTCAAGTGCAGCTCTATTCTGCTCCAGAAGCTGCTTAACTTAAATAACCTTCCGAGCAGCGAGCCCTAGATTTCTGCCAGACAGGTCGAGTGAATCATAGGAACGTTTCATCGATGATTTACACTCTCCTGTAGGAGGATACATCCATATTGTACAGATAAATAAACATCTGCTGCATTACGCTCACCCTGGATTACAGGTGAATGGAATCTCAATCTGGAACATAACCAATGCACGTGTTCATCTCTACAAGCTCTAAAGTGTGTTGAACATGGACCTACTGACTGGATGGATCACTGTTATGTAGGAGAGCTGTCAACTATTCACTGAGAATCTGAATTCTTGTTCATTATATAGTATATTGGTGCAGAATCTATACATTGACTGTCATATCATTAACATATGAACCCCTTTTTCTATTAGGATGGAACCAGTAGTTGTCCATGGCACCAAAGAACAATGTGACATAACAGTAGACCTTGAATTTCCCCAATTGGTCAAGTTGTGAGATTCTCCTATGGGTGACATTGATTAAAGGAATCTGTCACCAGGTTTTTATCACCTAATGTGATACCTTATTCCAGTGATGTGTCACTTACTGGGCTGCTTGCTGTGGTTTTGATAAAGTCATTGTTTTATCAACAGGGGATTAACATTAGAGGATAAGTAAACCAGCTTCCTAGTAGTCCTCCATATTCCTCGGCTCTGTATAACCCCGTCCCCACCACTGATTGGCAGCATTCTGCCTATGTACAGTGCACACAGGAAGCTGCCAATCAGTGGTGTCAGTGGGTTATACAGAGCTCAGCATTCAGAGAACTGATAGATCTGCAGTAGATGAAAGTGTTTTTATCAGAACTTCAGAAAGCAGCTCAGTAAGTGACACATTGCTGCAATCAACGTCTCTTTTCCTGCATCATGCTGCTCTCACATTGGGTAGCAAAAATCTGGTGACAGATTCCTTTTAAATCACCCCAACACTAAGACCTGCTGGGAATTGGAGTTGGATGCAGGACCGATCATAAGGCAAAATGAGACATTTTGTGGAGTGACTTATCCAGCATTTTGTACTGATACCTCACCTGTCAAAACATAATGCCCCTAGTGCAGGAAAGGGCACCGACAGAGGAGGGCCCCTGTACAAGAACAGTAAATGGGCCCATTATAGACCCAAAGATTATCACAGTGCCCCACTTTAGATATTCGAGAGAAGCCCCTTGCTGCTTTGGGGAGGTGGGCACGCTTACCTCTTTTTCCCCAGTGTGGCTGCACAGTTTGCACTGATGTTATGTCCGTCCCTGACTGGGCATCTTCGGTTCCCTAGAATTAGTGCTGGGTTAATACTGTAGCCCCTTCAAAATTTTGTACATCAGCTGCCGCCTGCCACCTCTTTATCCTTAAGATTGCTGGGGGTCCTGGCAGTTAGACCCCCTCTGATAGGAAAGTGTTGGAGTACTACATAGTGCACAAGTGATATAGCGTATACGTGAATGATGAAGGCCGCTTTCCTACATCTGCATCATCAGGCTTCACAGTAGCTATTGACTTGATTGTGTGGGTGTAGAATAGCTCCATCAATAAGCTCCACAATTTTCCCTTTTCATTCCAAAATGAGGACAAAATACAACCAAAACAACAGAGTACAGATGATGACATTGTGGCTTTGATCCGGCTGGGGCTGAGCTGTTGGAACACGTTGTACGATTCGTGTGTACACAGCGGCATACACTAAGTACAACTCAAATTGATTTGTCATTATGTTGCTGAAAATCCGCAGGTTTAACTAATATTTGCTTTCTTTTTCTGCAAACACATAAAACTAGTACATGTTTTTTGAAGTTTTCTTTTGCTTTGTTGGGGTAATTATTTTTCATTATACCTTGAGTGATTGATTTTGTCATAATGGGGATTGAAAAAGGTATTTCGATTGTGTGTCTACTGTGTTTCTAGGTTGCATTGGGTTGGATATACTGACTGCTACGCTCAGGCACGTAAAGTTGTCTCCAGGTACAATATTATTCAGGAAATAACTTACTAAGTGTGAGGTGACCTAAACTTGGAGCAGGCATATTACTGACAGGACCATTAATGTAGACCTTTCAGGGGGTCAGAATTGGAAGCTAAAATTCAGATGGTTTTATAAATACTGTCCAAATGTTTAGTGAGTTTATGAGGAAAGGTCATTTTTTTTCTAAATAGCTTTCTCAATACTTTGCTTTTCTTGTACTGATTGTGCCTAACCAGAGAGCCAAGTGCAATATGTTATTTTTCTCTAAAACTCTTGGGCGCTTCAGAGAAAAAATGCTTGAAAGACCCATAGTCAACCAGACTAGTCTGCCTCCGACCTTCACCGACTCTTCCTAGAGCTGCTAGAGGTGATTGACAGGTCTCTCTCATGTACATCGCAAGAGAACTGTCAATCTCCAGCAGCAGCGCAGGGAAGAGCCGGCCAAAAGTGGAAAAGACTAGATTTGTCTAAGGCTATGGTCCAAAGTTAGTTTTTCAAAGTATATTTTATCTGAAATACTGGAACATTTTAAAGAATAGTAAACCTGTCTGGAATTCATGCTGCTCGTGGTTTGAGCAGCTGGAATCACCTGGCAGGTCCCTTTTAAGGTGGGGTTCACATTTTCATTTGCGCATTACATCTGTCTTTTCCACTTAGAGAAACATCAATCAGAATTAATGTGTACTTAACTCAGGGTTCCCCAACTCCAGTCCTCAAGGCCCTACCAACAGGTCATGTTTTCAGGATTTCCTTAGTATTGCATAGGTAATAATTCCATCTCCTGTGCAATACAAAGGAAATCCTGAATACATGACCTGTTGGTGGGCCTAGAGGACTGGAGTTAGGGAACCCTGCCTTAACTGATGCAAACGGAAACAGAGGGACAGCATTGATTACTATGGTGTCTGTCTTGGTTCCGTTTTGTGTCAGTTTTTAGAAAGGAATCATAAGTTTTTTACAATGTATTTTTCCTTTCTTTCTAAAACTGACACAAAACTGGAGCCAGATGGACCCCATAATAATAAGTGGGGTCCCTCTGCTTCCATTCGCATCAGTACTATAACAGGCTCATGTTGCATATGAATTATGGTTATTCCTCTAAGTGGAGCCAGCAACCAGATTGTGCACTAAGCCTAAAGGGGTTATCCACTTTATAATTATTTTTACAAATGTACCGGAAATATGCTGATAACATTTTATTAACCAGAGTTGCGCCAATGTCCTCATTTGATAAATGCTACTCCTCTTGTTCAATAAAATCTAATTAACTGACAGTCCAGAGTATGGGCTCTGATGGAGAGGCATTTGGCTAGCCCATCCCTCAGTGGACACCATTTAAAGGGAAGCTGTCACTAGAAAAAATGCTAATAAGCTGCAGATATGGGGTTAATAGCATTATTAATCTGTCCCTCATTTTCACTTACCTGAAGGCTCCAGGGAGAAAATTAACTTTATCCCCCCTGTAGCATTTGTCTTTTAGTCACGGGGTGGCGCCAACTCCGGTTCAGTCACTACTCTGAGTATTGAGAGCGGCGTCTGTAACCGTGCCCCCGGCCCTGACTGACGCTCGCTCTGCATATATGAACTGATAGGTGCGTATATGACTGGTGGTCGTGTAACTGGAAGCTGGCAGGTGTAGATACATCTTTTCTCAATGGAGACTGCTGATGGATAGTCTACTCTCATGCCCACCCATATAGTCTAGTCACATGCCCACCCACAAGAAATGATGTTCTGGATAACAGATATGCGTACAAATGGAGAAAGCAACATGAAACAACCACAAATTGATGCAAAATGTCTGATACTTCGGTTTTTCCAATCAATATGACCACACACCTGTAATAATGTCACATTATGAAAAAGAATGACTGTGCTGATGAAATCAGTTACCCCAGTATTACATCCATATAGTCCTGATATTATACTGCCATATGATGCCCAGCGGAGCTCTATAGCTGCCCATTACTGCCTCTAAAATAAAGCTATGATTAATAACATAACTGAAATGTAATTAATACGGAATTAAAAGAGATTAATGGTCCTATGTTTCATGGGACTAAATTAGTTGTAACACAATATAGATATGGACATTAATAAATGTACATTTATTTGGCTTATAAAGACATGGACCCACAACTGTACAAGTTTTTAAGTACTTGATGTAGAGTTATTGATCTGCAATCGGTCTTTTTAGAAACCAAGGTGCCGTAATTTGCTGCTAGTACACAGAGAGATAAATGAAGGAGAAAGTGGAGTAAATAGGTTTAAAAGGAATTTTATTATATAGATACAATTATAAATAACAGGTAGAAAAAGTAGATAAAGTGCATAAAACACCGACAAGCAGTGCATCTACCAGAAGCTGGGTATACACATGATTAGTAGCAATGCGTATATCATTAGCTCTCAGGTAAGAGATGCCCTGTACCTCAACAGTGGTATTAGTGAATGTCGCCAAGACACATCCAAGTCCACAGTGAATGGCGTCCCCTCCCATCACACCATTTCCCTGCAAAGCTCTAGTTCTCTGTCAGGTCTCTTCCATGTCTGTTCAAAAAGAAATGTTTGTCAATTACCTGTAGTGATAGGGGATATGTCTGTGGGGGTGCCAAGTGATAATTTTGGATTCTGATGTTGTTTTTTTTCTCATTTTCATCCACCTTCTACCTGTGTCCATTTTTTATGTCCTTGTTATATCTGTGAGACTTCCGCTTGCTATCCATGTGTGATCTGTTTTTATACAACTACATAAAAACATGTGCATGATCACATTTACTTTCCTAGGTTTATAATAGAAATATTTCCATCAAAATGGGTTGCCACTCTGATGTACTGCGTGTGGGATGTAATTTTTTTCCCCTCACCCATAGACTTGAATGTGTGAGTCTCAACAGAGAAACAGTTGAAAGTCATTTATGCTGTGATTTTTTTCCTCATACTCAGACTGAGAAAAAAATGATTAATCTGAACAGCACTATTGAGTAACACAACCCCTGAGGGCTCATGCAGACGAGCGTATAAATCGGATCCGTCCTATGTGATTTTTCATTGGACAGGACACTGACCCATGTTATTCTGGACTTTAGGGGAACTATTTTTTTTCTCAGTCCAACTATCCATCGAAAAAAAGACTGCAGCATATACTACTTTCTTCCGAGAAAGAGAAAAAATCGGATCTCACACGAACCATCAGAGTGGCTTCCGATTTTTAGTAATAGATTTTTATTACAAACCTAGGAAACTGCATGTAATCATGTAAATGTTTTATTGTATTTGTGTGAGAATGGATCGCACATGGACGTCACATGAACATCATATGGATGTAGAAAACGGACACATGGATGGCACATGAATGAAAATCTGACAGAAATTAGAAAAAAAAAACTTCAGATTTTCATACTTTTGTCTGCAGAAACCCTCAAACTATGTTTAGTCTGAAACACCAAAGTAAAACATACTTGGCTGCTATCGTGCTTCCAGGTTCTGGTTCGTGCTGATCCATGGTTTGTCATGGATTGACTGATTGGACCTCCTTAAGACATCCCACTATTTTATAGACTGGGGACAATTAATCTACCATGTCAATGGAATATGCTGGTGATAATCTCTATCCAAATCCAATCTCCCTCACTTCATATTGTAAATTATGACTTTGCCTCGACCAGCAAATTATACATCGAGTGAAGACCAAATCAATATTACACATTTTCTCAATGATATATTCCGTATGTCATTTCTCATGTTCTGTCCAAATGTCGAAACGCTACTATATATACAATGTGTCAGCGCAGCACAAAATAAGAACTCGTTATATCGCAGTACAGCCAAGGGGCGCTGCACTAATTCATTATCCAGATGTTTTATTGCCTTGGATCTAAGTTTAGGAAATCATATAAAACATACGCCATGTGTGCAAAGTAATGATATATTTACTGAGTGTATGCATTCTGAATATGTATGTTTTATGTCCTTGATTGTACAAGTTTGTATATATAGATGCACAGAACAATGTTTTATGGCTGCTCAGTATTTCCACCAGTTCTCGGTATGATATTGGCAGCCATCTTGGTATTCTGAATCCTGGCTGCCTTATCAATGACCGTGTTATATAATGAAATCACTAAGCTGATTTACCAGTGCTTGGCACGACATGGTCTTCTGAGGTCTATTGTTATAATTACTGTACGAATTAGATTTGATAACTGAATCTCAAGTAGGACAAATTACATTTTAATTACAGCGATGAGCTCTGCCAGCGAGGACATGTCTCTACCTGACTGGAAGGCCCAGATCGTATATTAATCATCGACTCATGTTACTCCAAACTGAAATGATCTACGTTCACAGCCAACAAAAATCAGATTATGATTAAAATGCATTAGGCGGTGAGGGCACGGGGAGCGCGGCTGCCTCAGTGTGGTGTAAACATCCCGCTCATCGCAGTTTACAGAGTCCCCTATGAATTAAGTACATTTTACTAGGAGGAAATATTTCTTCCTTTCATGTAGAAATACATGAAGAATCTTAAATAATGCAGAACACAATCATTCTGCCTAAGAACGAATCCTCAATTGGAAACATTAACATCAAAGCAACTTACAGGCATCTCTCTGTAGATTCTGATTTCACCAGACTATGATATGCACTAAGTGTCTGTCAACACCCGCTGTGATATCATATTAATGGTTAAAGATTTCCAGATTTCTATTACAATATTGTCAGAAAACTTTAGAGAACAATCATATAGCAGGAATCGTCAAATGAGCTGTTTTTAATTTCCGGACATTCTTAAAGTGGTGTGCTCCTCTTCTGTCTTTAGGACCAACGCCTCATGGCTTTCAGCTTGCCGGGGGACGGTACGCTCTTAAAGATTGGCAGTTCTGACCTAAACTGGTTTAACTCTGAGCTCCCCTATGCTGCTATTTGGGGCAGCTTTGCCTCTAGTCTATAGCATGGAATTAGCACTGAAGGTCTGTAGCCTTGGCGAAAAGCAGTAAACTATAGAATTAAGATATCACTCCAGAGTTAAAATGAAAAGTTGCTTGTTTTTACAAGAACTTTGAAATTTTAACCATTAACAAACATGGGATAACCCCTTCAAGAATAACTGAATGAGACGCTATACTGCAGTTGTGCTTGACGTGTGGTCAGCAGAGCTAATACTTTACCAATTTGTTGGCTTAGCTGCTCATGTCACATTAAGTAACTATTTGTTTCTGTGGAAAATTGCAGGCATGTCCATCCAGTAAAATAAAATATCTTAATTTAGATATCCATAAAAGCAGGTGGAACCACATAGCATCTTAATAACTGATGCGTTTCTGGTGCGATAAACGCCCAATGACGTGGCTTCTGGACCAGGGTTCCACAAATCTTCATGTGCTTGCCAGATTGTTGAATTTTTTTGCACTAAAGCTTAAATTCACCCAAAACCTGAACCTTCTTGTGACAGAAATTAACAGAGACAAGACAATTCACATCTCATCTAAGCCTAACAGGATATATGGGTTTGTATAAGACCTCATTCAGGCATCCGTTTTTCACAAATGTGTTCTGTGTTTTTCACGGATACATCATATATATTCATTAAAGTCTGTAGTGCTGTCCTCATGTCCGTGTGTTTCAGCTGATCTTGTGTCAATGAAAAAATGACTGAGACGTGTCAGCCTTTGGTCACAATCAGAGATTAGCCAAACAAGTCTATGGGTGAGAATCACGGACAGCGCACGGAGGGCATCAGTGTAGAATCCGTGTGCTGCCTGTGATTCACATTGGCTTGGATAGGAGAAGCTTTTCAGGTTATATTTTTCACTGATATACTGATGTGTCAAACAGACAAACTGACCAAACACTGGTGAAAATCAGATCCACAACATTGATGATGTTCGGAAGGATTTTTTGTATGTGAAAAATCACAGACGTCTGAATGAGGCGTAATGGATAGGTATAAGATTGCACACTCTAAAGGTACATCAACTAAATTGTTCTGTTATTGTGGTGCAAGCATTTTATTGTCATTAAGTATCCATTGTTGAGTTTGACATTTAGTATTCCCTATGGTCCTCTGTTATCCAAACATTGTCTAATATGTGATACATGTTCTAAACCAGGTGAAGAAACACCATTTATTTCCTTCCTCCCATGTCTCTACCATCCCACATCACAGGGAGACAGGAAGACTATGGAATAATAATGACATTTGTACAATAACATGGCATGAAGAAGAATTGTACTTTGTAATGACACCTGAGTCAGCAGATGAATCTGAGTGGCCTTACACTTGCCTCATTTCCCTTTTTGTGTTTGTTGAAGATCTTTAATTTTTCACTATAACAGACCAGTATCTTGTGCGGAAGATTATCTTTAATATTGGCTGCAACTGGGACTCTAATCTAATAATGTCCCCTTAGTAGATTCTTGGGGAAATTATTATCTTTTTACTTTATTTTTCTTGAATTACTGATATTGCTAAATTGTTTACGTGTACAACTACTGTCATGTAAATCATATACATAACCTGAAAACAAAGCTACCAAATGGTAATGGTATGACAGGCCCTGCCAGCAATTTGACTGCACTAAGTCAACAGAGCAGCTCTTCTTTTGGATGGTTCTGTTGACAATGCGTGTATTCCTATGTCATGCTGATTGACAGCCAGCTCCCCATAGTTAGTGGGGAGCTGGCTGTCAATCAGCATGACATCGGCAGTCATGCACCGTCAACAGAGCAGAATGGAAGAATAGCCGCTGAATCAGTGGCAGGAATTGTCTGTGACCAATCTGCGCTGACAGAGAAAGGTGCTGGGCGCAATAGACAGCAATACCTTCCTGTTAGTTATTGGGCCCATAGTAAAAAAATTAAATAAATAGTCCCGGATAACCCCTTTAATGTCTCAAACCACAAACACTGCAGCATTAGTAAGATTCAAGAAGCAACTTATCTGATTAATAAAATTCCCATGCATAGTGCTATACTAGCAGTTGGGAACCTGACTAGTTTCCTTTTAAGAAATTCCTGTGATTGTCACATTAATGTGAAGGGAGATCCATGTTCAAAATAACCCCTTTTAGTTGAACAGAACTGATTTCCCTTGCAAATGTTTCTCCAAGAAATCTGGAAAGTGTGAGCATACCCTTAAAGGTGTTTCTTGGTTTTGGAAAATCTGTCTTCCCAGGATGCAGTTTGTTTAAAAAACAAACAAACTGTTTTTACTCATCTTCCTCACTGAGTCTTTACCGCTACTGCCAATATCTGTTATTGCTTCCAGCAGTGAAGTCACATCAACGGTACTTCAGCCAATCAGCGGAGCTCAGCGCCTCATGTGGTGAACTCAGGCAGAACCGCTGAGCTCAAGTATTGTTTTCTGCGCTGTCGACTTGACGTTAACGTTGCAAATAATAACAGACACCGGGAACGACAGCGGATGCACAGCACTGGAACTAGGGTGAATGAATAAAACACAGCCGGGAAAAAGGATTTCCTGAAAATGGAAAACTCATCTAAGTGTTCTAGGCAGATTTTCATTAACACTGATTGTTTCTACTAATCAATAACAACTTTTATAGGGCACAAATAAATTATAACAGGGTGATGTAATAAGTATACAAAAAAGTATTAAAACCAATTTACAATTATAAAAAAAATTGGATAAATGAGAATGGACTCTGCTTATAGAGTTTACAATCTAAAGACAGAACAATTCTCCTTTGGAATTTCAAGGATAATCTATGTATTTATGGACAATTCTAGTTCTAAAATCTTCCAGTCAAAATCTTCTGTGACTCAGAAGTTGTTGTTCAGTGTCCACAGCAATTTACAGCCCCAAATAGTCTGTTTAAATAGTGTGAAAGTCTGGCCTCCCCAGAGATTAGCAGGCTGAGCGGTACGGGATGGATAGGTGGACAGCTGGACTGTCATCTCAGATTTCAGGTAGCATCTTCCTAGTGTGGACAAGGGGCTAGTATTGTTTTACCTAGTTATCAATTGATGGAAGGTCACAATGCTCTGTGAATTATGGATATATGTTAAACGCTGTGTTTTCACATAGTTCACCTTGTTATTTTAGGAAACATAAAACTCATATTGATGTTCACTTGCGGTTGTTCATACTTGTGGCCTAAACTTTTGTTCAGGCCCCTAAGAATACTTAACACCTAGTAAAATAAGTTATATCTAAACATCTGTTACAAAATGATCCAAAGGTCCCTTGTTGTTTCACTCTGGTCCCATTTCATTAAATATTTCAGAATGTGTTAATGAAAAGAAGATCCCATAAAATCTGTTCTTTTAATAATAGATATAGTTATAGTCCATCTTAATTAATTTTCCCATCTCTGTAAAAAGTCTCATTAGGAAGATTTCATAATTGTATTTTTCTCATATGTTACTCATAAATTTCTATGTTAAAGTTTTCCACAATTGCCCAAAGAATGTAATAAGAAGTAAAATCATTTCCAAAAGTCAGTGCTGATCATTTTATTGACGGCTTTGCCTTTTCTCTGCGGTTCTACTCATTCCAAACCTTCTCAATTGGGTTGAGGATCAATGATTATGGAGGCCCTATAATTTGCAAAAGCACTACATCAATCTCCTCCTTTGTCCTTAGTCACATAGCCATTATATAGATAAAAAATATGTTTTGCAACACAAATGATGATCCCATTAAGTTCAAATCAGATGGGTGACATATCATTGCAAAGGGTTGTAGTAGTCATGCTGGGTAAGTATTCCAATGGTGAATTAATTAAATTAATTTGATTAATCGCCAAGCCCTAGTACTGAGTGTATAGACATACTCATTCATGGTCAAAATACATTTACATAAAATAGCATATCGGACCTAATATGGATGTAACACTCCTGTAGCTCTCCTGAACCAGACTTGGATAAACCAGGGGTGATCTACATTCAGTTCAGAAGAACCATGCATGTTACTGGTGTTACAGCTGCTCTGTAGACATTTATATGCAGCCACCTACATTCAGTATTAGGCTTTATGCAAATGGACATATTAAAGGGAACTTGTCACCCCCGGCCATTTTGAAGTAATAGAGCCACCTTCAGCAGCACTAAGGCAGCAGTCTGTGAAGGTGGCTCTTTTTTTTTGTACCCCTGCAACGCAGAAATGTTCACTTTTAAAAATTGGTCCTCATACCTTCTATGTGTCCTTGAGGTGTGGCTTCTGCCCAGGACTCCTCTTCCCCCCAGCCATTTTTTTCACTTTCCTTTCAGTTGTGTGGGGCGCCTGTGCTGTAGTAACAGTCCTCGGTCATGCGCAGTGCGCGCTGCCCGAAAACTGTCAGAACACTATTGCGCCTGCGTCTCTGTGGTTCCCCAGCTCCCTTCCTGCAGTGTGTTTTCATGTATTCACACTGTGGGGAGGGAGCTAGGGAACCACAGAGACGCAGGCGCAATAGTGTTCTGACAGTTCCCGGGCAGCGCGCACTGGCATGACCGAGGACTGTTACTACAGCGCAGGTGCCCCACACAACAGAAAGGAAAGTGAAAAAACACTGTTGGAGACGCGGCAACGCTGAAGTGCCTTGATGGACGGCTGGGGGGAAGAGGAGTCCTGGGCAGAAGCCACACCTCAGGGACACATAGAAGGTATGGGGACCAATTTTTAAAAGTGAATATTTCTCCGTTTCAGGGGTACAAAAAAAAAGTGCCACCTTCACAGACTGCTGCCTTAGTGCGGCTGAAGGTGGCTCTTTTACTTCAAAATGGCCGGGGGGTGACAAGTTCCCTTTAAGAATCCATACAACCGTCAGTAATGCAGCCTCATACATTTCTGTGGGGCTCTATTGTATACTCACATGCCTCTTATTTTATATGTAGTCGTTTTCAGGATAATAGATTTATAAGGCCTGTGTATGGTGACACATTATAATCAGGATTTGTTAGTGTCCAAACAAACCATACAGAAGGTGGAGTGTATAATTGCTGGAAAAAAAGAACCAAAACTATAAATAATATTTGATCTTCACAACTGGTAATGAAGCCATAATTTCTTATCATAAGTGCATTTATAATAGGAAAGTGCTGCCAAGCACACAACCATTGATGATAATGATGGAGATGTCTGATCTTTAAAAACAGCTTTATACACCAGAAATCAGTGGTTTAAACAGTTCCACCATAACAGTTTGAGACCTCTCTTAACTTCTATGGGATGAAATGGTAACCAGAACAAAAATGTGTAAAATTGTACCTTACGAATAAGCATGCATTATGGCATTACGCTCCTGGCAAGGGCATAACAATAATAGGTACAGGGGTTGCAGTCGCACCCAGCCCTGGAATCCAAGGTGGTCCAATGGGTCCCTTTGGCCCAATAGGAGAAGAATAGTACTATTAAATAACCCTATTAGTTGGTAACCCCTGTTGGAGATTTTGTATTTGAGCCCACAAGCTTAATGTTATGCCATTGGCTCCTTGAGTTTAAGTCCAACATATCTATTGGCCTCCATTCATCTTAATTAAGCTGAAAGAGTAACTTTTTGGCCTTCATCATTTTTTTCCCCAGTATAGCATATAATAGTCAAATAATGTTTATCGAGGCACTAGGTAAAAAGATATTACTGTATATACTCGTGTATAAGCCTGGATTTTCATCACCTTTTTTTGTGCTGAAAATGCCCCCTCGGCTTATACACGAGTCATAGGGCGAAACCAGCGGGGGAGGGGATGCCGCGGCAGGAGCCGGTGGCTGGGACATCATACTCACCCCTCCCTGTGCCATCGCTGAACGTCCCTGCAATCCTGCGTTCTCCCCGGCTTCCTGCAGCTCTCCAGCGCTGAGCGGTGACGTAATACCCGCTCATTAAGGTCATGTAATATGGACGCGACGCCACTCCCATAGGCGTGGCGTCCATATTCATGGCCTTAATGAGCGGTATTACGTCACCGCTCAGCGCTGGAGAGCTGCAGGAAGCCGGGGAGAACGCAGGATTGAAGGGACGTTCAGCGATAGGGACGGGGAGGGGTGAGTATGATGGAGGAGAGGACAAGGAGCACGGAGCAGGACGGGGGGGAGAACGGTGGATGGGGGAAGCATGGAGGACGGGGGGGAGAACGGAGGACGGGGGAAGCATGGAGCAGGACGGGGGGGAGAACGGTGGACGGGGAAGCATGGAGCAGGACGGGGGGAGAACGGTGGACGGGGAAGCATGGAGGAGGACGGGGGGGAGAACGGAGGACGGGGGAAGCATGGAGGAGGACATTGAGCACGGAGCAGGACGGGGGGAGGATGGAGGGCACAGAGGAGCACAGAGCAGGATGGGGGGAGAGGATGGAGGGCACAGAGGAGCACGGAGCAGGACGGGGGCACAGGAGGACGGAGAAGGAATATGGGAGCACAGCGGAGGATGGAGCAGGAGGGGGGGAGTACAGAGGAGAATGGGGGAGCACAGAGCTGGATGGGGGAGCAAGGAGCAGGACGGGGGCAGCACAGAGCAGGAGGGCAGTTTATACACCCGGCTTATACATGAGTCAATAAGTTTTCCCAGTTTTTTGTGGCTAAATTAGGGGGGGCGGCTTATACACAGGTCGGCTTATACACGAGTATATACAGTAATCATAATATAGATTTTTTTTTAACCTGGGAACCTATGGACGATGAATGCTACTGAAAACCTATGCGGTGGCATATATCATAGCCATCCGTTGGGAAATCCTCCCGAAGCACTGTACACTGATTATGCGTTGTGAATGCGCCCTAGTTTAGAGTCTAATTAGAATTTAATTGCCAAAAATTTTGATAAAACAAACTATTACTTTTTCCTTTTTGTGTTACATTTTCTGATCATTTTTACATAATTGTTTGTATTTCCGAATCGTAAACTAAAATCAGTGTCCTGGCTTTTTGACTTCAGGTACACGTTCTAAATTCATTTCTATGAAAGGCACACTTGTAAATTGGAAGGCTGGTGTGACGCTATATGGCTTTTACAAGTTTTATATTAAATAAACTGACCCCATAGTGTGAGCTCTCACTTAGTGTTACTTCATACTTCTCAGGTATGTAGTGACCGCCAGAATGCTTCATGTTACATATTGCACCTATTATAAAGTATTCTGGGAACTGCTGTTTTTCTCTAGGTGTTTCCTTTCAGCAAAACACGTTTCTTCTAATTGCATGAGATGCAGTTACTTAATAGTATTTCATTTGGACACATTGCTCTGCTATAAAAATATTATATTATCAGAAGGAATTTTCCATGCAAAAAAAAAATGGTGGTTGACACCTTTTCTTACAAGCGCTTCATTCACAGTCGAGTTGTTACTGTGTGGAATGATATTTCGCAAAAACATTAATCTATCCAAATGTTAATATTAACGATCAATGCAGTAAGCTGTTCACAGTCTGTATGTAATAGCTACAATATAGCGATATTAAGGTGTATGCCAAATGTTCCTTCAGCAAGTGGAAGAACATGGAGATTTTTGGAACATGAATAGAGAAAAAAGTTTTTGTAGGGTTAAACATCAGTGATCATAGCTAGGTTGTGTAATGCACAAATGAGGATATTTTAAGGACGTTTGTTGTCCGAGTGCACCACAGACCATATAGCCAATGTGCCAGTGACATGGACGATTTTCTAAAAGGACCAATGGTCTATATGTAAAAATTTGCAGCATAAACTATTCTGGCCCAATTTGCATGTAAATGTCACTCAGCTCCTGTCCTTATCTGATATGCGGGTGAACACATTGATCTGAAAAGTACTGCGGAATATGTTGCTGCTATAGAAATAAAATTATTATCTGAAAGTCATGACTGCAATTTGTTGACATAATTGGCTGACTGACTGGCCTTCTGATTGTGGCTAGGCTAGAGATATCCCTGCACATATGAGTTGTAAGGTCACTGGGACCTTACGAGCAAAAAATTAATGAGGTATTAGTTTTTTTTTTATTTACTTTTTTGCCAACACTCTACTACTGTTCAGGGCTAAAGCCTCGCTGTGAAAATATAGAAAAATCTGTATTCTGGTCAGTATGGATTTTTGTAAAATTTGAGTAGATTTCAATTCTACTAGAACGAATTTGACCAACTCTAGTTATTAACCCCTTCACCCCCAAGGGTGGTTTGCACGTTAATGACCGGGCCAATTTTTACAATTCTGACCACTGTCTCTTTATGAGGTTATAACTCTGGAACGCTTCAATGGAACTTCGCGATTCTGAGATTGTTTTCTCGTGACATATTGTACTTCATGTTAGTGGTAAAATTTCTTCGATATACCTTGCGTTTATTTTTGAAAAAACGCAAATATGGCAAAAATTTTGAAAATTTTGCAATTTTCAAACTTTGAATTTTTTTTCCCTTAAAACAGAGAAATATGTCACACAAAATAGTTAAGAAATAACATTTCCTACATGTCTACTTTACATCAGCTCAATTTTGGAACCAAAATTTTTTGTTTGTTAGGAAATTATAAGGGTTAAAAGTTGACCAGTGATTTCTCATTTTTACAACAAAATTTACAAAGCCATTTTTTTAGGGACCACCTCACATTTGAAGTCACTTTGATGGGTCTATATAGCAGAAAATACCCAAAAGTGACACCATTCTAAAAACTGTACCCCTCAAGGTACTCAAAACCACATTCAAGAAGTTTAATAACCCTTCAGGTGCTTCACAGGAGCTGAAGCAACGTGAAAGGAAAAAATTAATATTTAACTTTTTAGCCACAAAAATGATCTTTTACAAACTTTTTTTATTTTCACAAGGGTAAAAGGAGAAAATGGGCAGATAAAGTTGTGCAATTTCTCCTGAGTATGCCAATACCCCATATGTGGGGGAAAACCACTGTTTGGGCACACGGCAGAGCTCGTAAAGGAAGGAGCGCCGTTTGACTTTTTCAAACCAAAATTGGCTGGAATTGAGATTGGACGCCATGTCGTGTTTGGAGAGCCTCTGATACACCTAAACAGTGGAAACCCCCCACAAGTGACACCATTTTGGAAACTAGACCCCCTAAGGAACTTATCTAGATCTGTTGTGAGCACTTTGAACCCCAAAGTGTTTCACAAAAGTTTATAATGCCTTGGTGTGAAAAAAAAAAAAAAAATTTCCACAAAAATGATTTTTTAGTCCCAAATTTTTGATTTTTCCCAGGGAAATTGGACCCCAAAAGTTGTTGTCCAATTTGTCCTGAGTACGCTGATACCCCATATGTGGGGGGGAACTGTTTGGGCGCACGGCAGGGCTTGGAAAGGAAGCAGTAACGTTTTGGAATGCAAACATTGATGGGGGTCATGTTCTGTTTGTAGTGCCCCAGATGAGCCTAAACAGTGGAAACCCCCCAAAAGTGACCCCATTTTTGAAGCTAGACCCCCTAAGGAACTTATCTAGATCTTTGGTGAACACTTTGAACCCACAAGTGCTTCACACAAGTTTATAATGCCCGGGCATGAAAATAAAAAATCCTATTTTTTTCCCACAAAAATTATCTCTTAGTCACTAATTTTTTATTTTCCCATAGGTAACAGGAGAAATTGGACCACAAAATTTGTTGTCCAATTTGTCCTGAGTACGTTGATACCCCATATGTGGGGGGGAACCACTGTTTGGGCGCATGGCAGAGCTCGGAATGGAGGGAGCACCATTTGACTTTTTCCAACCAAAATTGGCTGGATGCCATGTCATGTTTGGAGAGCTCCTGATCTGCCTAAACAGTGGAAACCCCCCACAAATGACACCATTTTGGAAACTAGAACCCTCAAGGAACTTATCTAGATGTGTGGTGAGCACTTTGAACCCCAAAGTGCTTCACAGAAGTTTATAACAAACAGCCGTAAAATAAAAAAATCTTTTTTTTTTTTTACAAAAATGATTTTTTCGCCCCCAATATTTTATTTTCACAAGGGTAACAGGAGAAATTGGACCCAAAAGTTGTTGTCCAATTTGTCCTGAGTATGCTGATACCCAATATGTGGGAGTAAACTACTGTATGGGCGCACGTCGGGGCTCGGAAGTGAAGTAGTGACGTTTTGGATTGCAGACTTTGATGGAATGGTCTGGGGGCATCATGTCGCATTTGGAGAGCCCCTGATGCGCCTAAACAGTGGAAACCCCCCACAAGTGACCCCATTTTGGAAAATAGACCCCACAAGGAACTTATCTAGATGTGTGGTGAGCACTTTGAACCCGAAGTGCTTCACAGAAGTTTATAACGTACAGCCGTAAAGATAAAAAATCCTTTTTTTTTTTTACAAAAATTATTTTTTCGCCCCCAATATTTTATTTTCATAAGGGTAACAGGAGAAATTGGACCCCAAAAGTTGTTGTCCAATTTGTCCTGAGTACGCTGATACCCAATATGTGGGAGTAAACTACTGTATGGGCGCACGTCAGGGCTCGGAAGGGAAGTAGTGACGTTTTGGATTGCAGACTTTGATGGAATGGTCTGGGGGCATCATGTCGCATTTGGAGAGCCCCTGATGCGCCTAAACAGTGGAAACCCCCCACAAGTGACCCCATTTTGGAAAATAGACCCCACAAGGAACTTATCTAGATGTGTGGTGAGCACTTTGAACCCCGAAGTGCTTCACAGAAGTTTATAACGTACAGCCGTAAAAATAAAAAATCCTTTTTTTTTTTACAAAAATGATTTTTTCGCCCCCAATATTTTATTTTCACAAGGGTAACAGGAGAAATTGGACCCCAAAAGTTGTTGTCCAATTTGTCCTGAGTACGCTGATACCCAATATGTGTGAGAAAACGACTGTATGGGTGCACGTCTGGGCTCGGAAGGGAAGTAGTGATGTTTTGGATTGCAGACTTTGATGGAATGGTCTTAGGGCGTCATGTCGCATTTGGAGAGCCCCTGATGCGCCTAAACAGTGGAAATCCCCAACAAGTGACCCCATTTTGGAAAATAGACCCCACAAGGAACTTATCTAGAAGTGTGGTGAGCGCTATGAAGCCCCAAGTGCTTCACAGAAGTTGAATAACATACAGCCTTAAAAACAAAAAAATCATTTTGTTTTTTACAAAAATGATTTTGTCGCCCCCAGTTTTTTATTTTCCCAAGGGTAACAGGAGAAATAGGACAAATTGCACAATAACTCTTGTGGTCCAGAGTACGCTGATACCCCATATGTGGGGTTAAACTACTGTTTGGGCGCATGGAAGAGCTCAGAAGTGAAGGAGCACCGTTTGACTTTTTCAACGCAGAATTGGCTGGAATTGAGATCAGACGCATGTCACATTTGGAGAGCCCCTGATGTGCCTAAACAGCAGAAACCCCCCAATTCTAACTCCAACCCTAACCCCAACACACCCCTAACCCTAGTCCCAACCCTAACCACAAACCTAACCCTAACACACCCCTAACCGTAATCCCAACCCTAACCCTAATCCTAACGTTAGCGCCAACCCTAACCCTAGCTTTAGCCGCAACCCTAAATGTGGGAAAATGAAAATAAATACATTTTTTTAATTTTATTATTTTTCCCTAACTAAGGGGGTGATAAAAGGGGGGTTTGATTTACTATTTATAACGGGTTTTAATGATTGGCAGCTGTCACGCTAAAAGACGCTTTTTATTGCAAAAAATAGTTTTTTGCATCACCACATTTTGAGAGCTATAATTTTTGCATATTTTGGCCCACAGAGTCATGTGAGGTCTTATTTTTTGCGGTATGAGTTGACGTTTTTATTGGTACCATCTTTGAGCACGTGACATTTTTTGATCGCTTTTTATTTCGATTTTTGGGAGGTTAGAATGAACAAAAATCAGCAATTCATGAATTTCTTTTGGGGGAGGCGTTTGTACCGTTCCGCGTGTGGTAAAATTGATAAAGCAGTTTTATTCTTCGGGTCAGTACGATTACGGCGATACCTCATTTATATCATTTTTTTATGTTTTGGCGCTTTTATAGAATGAAAACAATTTTATATAAAAAATAATTATTTTTGCATCGCTTTATTCTGCGAGCTATAACTTTTTTATTTTTTCACTGATGATGCCGTATAATGGCTCGTTTTTTGCGGGACAAGATGTCGTTTTCAGCGGTACCATGCTTATTTATATCAGTCTTTTTGATCGCGTGTTATTCCACTTTTTGTTCAGCGGTATGATGATAAAGCATTGATTTTTTGCTTCGTTTTCTTTTTTTTTTTTAAGGAGTTCACAAAAGGGGTTAACTAGTGGAACAGTTTTATAGGGGGGGTCGTTACGGATGCGGCGATACCAAATATGTGTACTTTTATTGTTTTGTTTTTTTTATTTACAGGAAAAAATGAATTTATTGGGGAATATTTTTTTTTTTTTTATGATTTTTTTTACCACTTTTTACTTTTATTTTTTTTACTTTTTTACTTTGTCCCAGGGTGGGACATCACTGTATTTTAGCAGATCGCTGGTGTGACAGTGTGCACAGCACTCTATCACACCAGCGATCGCTCTGGCATCGCTGCAGGCTTCCTCAGCGCCTGCTCTCAGGATCCGGGGAGCTGGAGGGAGGACGGACCCTCGAAACAGCGCGACACATCGCGCTGCTCTGAGGGTCTCAGGGGAGCACGCAGGGAGCCCCCTCCCTGCGCGATCCTCCCCTGTGCCCCCCGGTACACCGCGATCATGTTTGATCGCGGTGTGCCAGTGGTTAATGTGCCGGGAGCGGTCCATGACCGCTCCTGACACACAGTCACGGGTGCGCAGCTGATCGCCCATGACGTACTATTCCGTCCATGGGAATTAGGTCCAGGGTCACATGGACGGAATAGTACGTCTGATGGAATAAAGGGGTTAATATCAGATCGATGAGCGTCTGCCACCTGCAACCCCCACCGATCAGCAGTTATTACCTCTGAAAGAGGTTACATGTAAACATTAAAGTGAGCGGAAATGCTCTATTCCCTATAATGTGCAGCAGCCGCTGCTGGTTACTGCAGATCAGTTACTATTCAAACAACTACAGTGGTATGTAAAAATATGGGCACCACAGATCAAAATTACTGTCATTGTGAACATTTAAGCAAGTTGAAGATAAAATGAATATGATCTCTAAAGGCCTAAAGTTAAAGATGACTCGTTTACTTTGTATTTTAGGCAAAAAATATATTATATTTTCATCTTTTACATTTTAAAAATTACAAAAAATGAAAATGGCCAGTGCAAAAGTCTGAGCATCCTGCATGGTTAGTACCTACTAGCACCTCCTTTTGCATGTATCAAGGCTTGTAACCACCTTTTGTAGCCAGTCAAGAGTCTTTCAATTCTTGTTTGAGGGATTTTCATCCATTTCTCCTTGGAAAATACTTTCAGTTCTGTGAGATCCTGGGTCGTCCTTGATGCACCGCTATTTTGAGGTCTATCCACAGATTTTCAACGATGTTCAGATCAGGGGACTGTGAGGGCCATTGAAAAACCTTCAGTTTGCACCTTTTGAGGTAATCTATTGAGGACTTTGATGTGTGTTTAGGATCATTATCCATTTGTAGAAGCCATCCTCTTTTCAACTTCAGCTTTTTTACAGCTGGTGTTATGTTTGCATCAAAAGTTGATGAAATATAATGGAATCCATTTTTCCCTCTACCCTTGAAATATGCCCTGTGCCACTAGCTTGAAAACAACCCCACAGATGATTAATCCACCCCTATGTTTAATGGTTGGTGAAATGTTCTTTTCATTAAATTTTGTGCCCTTTTTTCTCCATTTTTCTCTTTTAACCTCATCGGTCCACAGGATTATTTTCCAAAATGTATCAGGCTTGTTTAGATGTTTTTTGCAAACTTTTGATGCTGAATTTTATGTCAGGACGCAGGAGAAGTTTTCTTCTGATGACTCTTCCATGAAGCCATATTTGTGCAGATATCTCTGAACAGTAGAACAATGTACCACAACTCCAGAGTCTGCAAATTTATTCTGAAGGTATTTGGCTTTCAAGCAGGGGTTTTGATTTGCCCCTCTAGCAATCCTACGAGCAGCTCTCACTGAAATTTTACTTGGTCTTCCAGACCTTATCTTGACCTCCACTGTTCCTGTTTATAGCCATTTCTTAATTACATTTCGAATTGAGGAAAGGGCAACTTGAAAACGCTTTGCTATTTTATCATAGCCTTTTCCTGCTTTATGGGCTTCCACTAGTGATGACTGAGTATGCTCGTTGCTTGGGTTTTCCCAAGCATGCTCGGGGGTCCTCCGAGTATTTTGCCGTGCTTGGAGATTTAGTTTCTGTCCACGCAGCTGCATGATTTATGGCTGCTGGACAAGCCTGAATACATGTGAGGAATGCCTGTTTGTTACGGAATCCCCACATGTATTCAGGCTGTCCAGCAGCCATAAATAATGCAGCTGCATCGACAGAAACTAAATCTCCGAGCATTCCAAAATACTCGGAGATGACCCGAGCATGCTTGGGAAAACTTGAGCAACGAGTATACTCACTCATCACTAGCTTCCACCATTTTCATTTTCAGAGTGCTAGACAGCAGCTTAGAAGAACCTATGGCTGCTTTTTTTTGGCACAAGTTTAGAGGAGGCTGGGTTTTTATAAAGCGGGGAAATTTGCATCAGCTGGCCTATCCTAACGATGATAGTAAACAAGCCATAACCCTAACAGGCTAATTAAAGGGAATCTGTCACCCTAAATTGGCGGGATATTTAAATGATGGCAGTCAGGTCAGATGGGCGGTGTTTTGGGTACTTGCCTTAACATGTTGTTCGCCGCTGTCTCCATTATTTCTGGGAATTGTAGTCGTTGCCCTCCATATAACGCGCCTGCACATTGCAATCTTGAATTGCGCACGTGCAGTATGCTTTGCCCGCAGATTGCAATGCGCAGGCGCGTTATATGGAGGGCAACGACTACAATTCCCAGAAATAATGGAGACAGTGGCGAACAACATGTCAAGGCAAGTACCCAAAACACCGCCCATCTGACCTGACTGCCATCATTTAAATATCCCGCCAATTTAGGGTGACAGATTCCCTTTAAGGACTGAAATCTTGGACAAAGTTATCTGAGTACACAAATCTCCAAGGGTTTCCAAACTTTTGAATAGGCCCTTTTTCCTTTTTGTAATATAAAAAATGACAATGTATTTTTTTTTTGCCTAAAAGACAAAGGAAATGTGTCATCTTTAATTTTAGGCCTTTTAGAGATCATTTCATTTTCAACTTGCTTAACTATTCACAATAACAGTAATTTTGACCAGGGGTGCCAAACTTTTACATGCCACTGTATAATTGCTGGAGCCCTACTGAACTCATATTGTGAGATTTTCGAAATTATATGCCTTGACAATCCCCTTAAGTAGTCATGTACAGTATAAGAATTTACACACTGAGATAAAAGTGATTATTGCAACTATTAGAATTATACACATTACCGAAGTACAGTATATACAAGAGACATCACATAAGGGCTTTTTCTTACCTGTTTTTGCAGCTTACAGGAAACGCAAAAGTAACATCAAAGCCGTAGGTTCGACATTCACTGCTCATGAGCCTATATTCCACTAATTTTTGGAGAATTTTGGAAACTTTTTGTATTAAGAAAATGAGTGATGGTAATGATCAATGACAGTATCATTCTCATATATTTTTTCTTTCTACATTAAAGTATCTTTTACTGAAAAATAGTCTCAGAACTTAATTAAGGAAATGTCGGAGGCACAATTTATGCCATTAATCTTCTTCCATCCATAAAACATAAAAGTTTTATTTTCACAAATGATTTAAGTGAAATAATTCCAATTTCAATCTTAATGATATATGAGGATACTGCATGTCTAGTACATGGTCTCGTAACCCGTTCTGATTCAAGTTATCTTTTAATAGTGTACATGCATTAGGCAAGTGTTAGACAATGTGTTGATGCACAGTTGAATTCTTCCATGAGAACATCATTAGATAGGAATGTTGTCTGTAAAGAAACATTTGCTCGTTGCTAGTAAAAAGCTGTCATTGCGATAAAGCCAAATGATATTCACTACATAAGGACATAACCGGCGGTTTATACAATGACAGCATCTTATTCTCTTTTCATGTGGTTAGAGGGTTGTATAAGCTTGCTGGTTAATAGTGCATACAGTACATGGAAGATTATATTTTATGTGTATAAATATTAGTCATGTTTGTATGCTTTATAAAGATGTCTCCAAGCAATGTGGTTCTCCAAGATTCCTTGACGCTTAGAAAAGTAGATCCTGAAAGTATTAAAGGGGGGAATTTCCAAAACTCTGATATGTAATATGTCTTAATCCCTGAATAAAATAACATTAGGAGCACCTGCTCAGTCTAAAGAAATGTTAGATTTCGTCCTACAATGATTAACTTTAAGGGAAGAAAAGCCCAGAGCATAGAGCTATATTAATACTATGAAAATTAAAATTTTCTTAAAAATATCATATTCTCCAAAACCCAAACCATTGTATGAGTAAGTTTTATTACTCCAAAAATGAAAAAATGAGACAAGTCTACTAATAGGTTGAGTGTTCGCAGACTGTCCTATATTTTCAGTAATTATTTCGATTTTTTTCGAAGGATTGGTTACAGACATTGATGGCATATCACTAAACATGCGATTAATGTTTGATTAGTGCAAGTCTAACTGCTGTGACCCCTACCGATCACTTTCTGGAGGAAAGACTGGCAGTACTTCTCCTGAAGTGTATGTGCTCGCACACAACCGCATGTACCTGGTTCTTTTTCAATTTAAATGTTCTTCATAAATACCGTTATTGGTCGAAATCTTGGACCTATGCTTGCTGGATCAAAATGAAATATTCTCGTATTGCATCAAGATCTTCATTCTTTATCATCATTTTGGTGCAGAGGTGTTTTTTTCCCACTGATCACCACAGCCAAGTGCCAGCCACTCTAGAAAAGCTTAGTACTTTTTCATCTACTCTTCGCTCTACTCCACAGGCTGTATGTTTTGGTCCATCCCATGTCACATGTGGAAAATGCTGTGCCACATCATTCCTCCAATCAGTGCTGGTCACAGCATTTAGGTCCCCACGTCTTCGAGACATATGGCTTAAAAATATAAACATAATCAACATATTGGGCCAGGATATTATTCTGTCTGCATAAAATGTTCCAAATTTACGGGACAGGGTTCCATCATTGATGGTTTTATTTTGGGAGAAAGTTGAACGTACATAGCAAGTTACCTGGTCAAATAACACATTGAGGAAGACATTAACCTGCATAAACTCAGGCTCATAAACTAGCAGCTATCTCCAACATGAGCATGTAAACTGATTATTTGGAATAAATTATTAATATCATTGTGCCTTTTATTATATAATTTATCAGCATTAGTATGAGCAAACTAAAGGAAAAAATTGTTGTTATCTTGACCTGTTGTTTCTTCAGAAGATTTGTTGTTTTCTTGTGTCTTAGTAATGATTATGCAAATTGCCTCTTCAAAAAAAGAGGACTTGTACTCTATAGCGCCACCTATTGGAAGTAGCGATCCTACAAGTCACAATCAACCCTTTAACGAGTCTTGTAATATGACTTAGGATAAAAGCCTAATCAGTATCTCCATTAGTAATGATTAGTAATTAGGTGAAGCAATCAATCAACTTGTTATGTGAGGCACCTTGTAAAGGAAATGGTTGCACAGACAGAAGATAAGAGACTGGTAACTTTTTAATTCCTTCCTATATCACTTATATCTGACAGCAGGAATAACTGTGATGTCATATACTCTAATTTTAGTCATCATGAAGTTAATATGGAGGTGTCTAGTCTTAATTGCTCAGGAGCGAAGAACAGGATATTGTTCGAATAGATTCCATTTCTACCAGACATGTTATTCCCTATTTGAGTTTACTTTGTGGATCATTATATACAATTGGATATAGTAGTATCCAGAACATTTTCTCAATCTACATCAGTCTAATAACTCCCAGGACCATGTGTCAGTTTAAATGAGGCTTTAATTGTGTTACCTGTCATTGGGTATTTTTGAGTGTTAAGTTTGAAACATATTGTGACTAGAGATGAGCGAACTTATTCGGACAACATTCGCCAATCTCAAATTCATCACGAACGTAGCTCATTCAGATTCATGTTCAGATTCCTGAGCATTTTTCCTAAAATCAGCAAAAATCTGCCAAAGTTCAGTAAATGATCGTGTTCACTGAGGCTCTTTCAGACATCAGTGTTTCCAGTAGCAGCACGGGCCGAAAAATGTCCAGCACATGTGCACACTGATAACACTTGGATGTCATCCCTGTGTCATCAGTGTGACACTTACTGGTGACTGGGAATCAGCAGTACTGTTCAAGCTGTTCCCCAGCGCTGAGTGCTGAAGTGAAGACAGCTCTCATCACTGTACCCTGCTCGAGCTGCGATCAGCACTAGCAGAGGACAATGTTGAGAGTTGTATTCAACAGCTGATGAGAGTATTCATGAGATGCCGGCTGCTCTATAAATAAATAATAATGAAAAAATGACATGGGTTCGCCTGTATTAGCCAGGAAAAGCTGACTGCTGCGGGTTTCAACCCTCAGCTGACAGCTTCAGCAGAGTTGGTTATCAAGAATAGAGAGGTCCTCATGCCGTATTTTTTAATTATTTAAATAAATACTTTTAAAAAATGGTGTGGGCCCCCCCATTTTTGACAACCAGCCAAGCTAAAGCAGACAACTGGGGGCTGAAATTCTCAGGCTGGCAAGGGGCCATGGATATTGGCCCCCAACCTAAAAATTATTAGATGTGCCAATTTTGGCTCTTTGCCTGGCTCTTCCCACTTGCCATGTGGGGGTGGCAAGTGGTGTTCATATTTTTGGGGTTGCTGTCACCTTTGTATTGTTTGGTGACATCAAGCCCACGACTCAGTAATGGAGAGGCGTCTATAAGATGTCTATAAGATGTCTATCCATTACTAATCTTAGTGTTATATATTAAATAAACACTCAGCTAGAATAAAGTCCTTTAATTGAAAGAATGACACAGACTCCTTTAGTGAATCTAAATTAAACCATACTCACTTTATCAACCATTCCACTGAAGCCATGGTCTCCTGTAATAAAACAAAAGTAAAATACAACCATATCTCTTATCTGTCTGTTGTTCTATCCCACGCCGTAATCCATGTCTGGAGATAAACAGTTTTCAAAATGGACAGTGCCAAGATGCACGATGATCACTGCTTCATGCTAATTCTCCTGGATCTCTCTGCAGCCTTCGACACTGTGGATCATCAGCTTCTACTCACTATGCTTCGCTCCATCAGCCTCAAGGACACCGTTCTCTCCTGGTTCTCCACCTATCTCTCTGACCATTCCTTCACTGTATCTTTTGCTGACTCCTCCTCCTCTCATCTTCTCCTTACTGTTGGGGTTCCTCAAGGATCAGTCCTAGGCCCCCTCCGCTTCTCTTTGTATACTGCCCTTTTTGGACAAATAATCAGTAGATTTGCTTTCCACTACCATCTCTATGCTGATGACACCCAATTATACACTTCTTCGACTGACAGCATGCCTGCCTTTTTTAGAAAACACCAGTGTTTGTCTTACCGCTGTCTCTAACATCATGTCCTCCCTCTATCTTAAACTGAACCTGTCAAAAACTGAACTCCTTGTATTTTCTCCCTCTACTAACCTACCTATGCCTGACATTGCCATTTCCATGTGTGGTTCCACCATTACTCCCCAGTAACCTGCCCGCTGTCTTGGGGTCTTACTTGATTCCGAGCTTTCATTCACCACATCCGATCACTGGCTCGCTCTGGTTATCTGTATCTCAAAAATATTTCTAGAATTTGACCCTTTCTTACTTTCGACTCTGCAAAAACTCTTACTGTTTCTCTTATTCATTCTCATCTGGACTATTGTAACTCCCTACTAATTGGTCTCCCTCTTACCAAACTCTCCCCTCTCCAGTCTGTCTTGAATGATGCAGCCAGGATCATATTCCTCACCAATCGTTACACCGATGCCTCTACCTTGTGCCATTGTGTGTAGCAGAAATTCTCATCTACAATGAACACCAGCCACTTGACGGCACTCATTGCAGAGCAGCAATGACAACCACAGGGGTCTCCTGCAGATCCCGGGTTGTCATGCCAACCCATCGGTGCTGCAATCACGTGACAGGGGCGCCGATGGGCAGGTCTTATGACATGATTCCGGCGCAGCCATGTTAGATGACGCTGTTGGATAGTGTCAGTCGCATTTATCATGTTAACAGCCAAGGGTGGTGATGAAATCAGCTGTTATGTGCTAGAAAAGATGAGGGCTCAGCGCCAGAGCCCACATCAAATGAGCAGGTGACCTATGACGTACCTATACGTCATAGGTCGTAAAGGGGTTAAGGTGTACACATAACCATAGAAAGCTTTCACTTTAGACCTCATGTGATAGTTCCAATTATCAGGATGAGTATAAGGTAATAACTAGCACAGACCCCATGGTGCTTTTGGTTTTATCACTATTTCTCCACATGTCTATTGACCTGTTATATATGTAATCCATCAAATTTTCCGTTTAAGGATTATATGCATACTCTTAATCGGTAATACAGCATTTCTATATTAAAGAAAAAATGATGGAGCTAATAAACTTAATGCAACAAGTGCCAGTTGCCTGCTGCTCGTGAGCGTCTTGTTATAGATTACACAGCTAAGATCTCTTTTAAGAGCAGCTTGTGGTCATGATCTATTTTCTTATGACATATTATCCTAAGGTTTCATGTGTTTCTCCCCTGATGAGTGGGGAAGATTGTGAGAGCATTACATCCGCATATATGTGATATTTCATCTTCCTTGTGGAGCAATATCATTTCCATTCATAGCTAGATCTCACTTTGAGTCTGCTACTAAATGACAATGACTGATTTAGTGATGACTGTGGTTCAAATACTTTGGTTTGCATGTACTGTAGGATGACTCTGTTATATCCCTGTGGGAAAAAAATTTCCTTTCTGACTTATTTATATGTAATAGTTTTCCTTGTAAATCTGTTATATTACACTTTGAACAAAACATGTTTATCACAATTTTCAAGGAGTTTGACATCGAGGAGGAATTTTAATCCAGATGGTAAAAACCCAGAAAACTTGTACTATTTTAACTGAGAGTTTGCCACATTTGATCCAGTAGAGGTCAATACATCAGATGAACAAAACTCTTCAACATCCTGATGGTTGACCATAATATGTCAATTGTAGAGTTCTGACTCCTAACTAGAAGAAGACTCATCAGGATTTATATGGCATTGGAGTCTACACTTGGTCTCTGTGGTTTTTGTTGTTCAATTTGGGCATAAAATGCTCTTTTGAAATCTTAGTTTGGATGTAACGATACTCTAAAAGCTGCTGTATGGTGCTTTCTTACAACACCACAAATCCAATAGAAAAACCTCAGGATGCTTCCATATAAAACTGGATGCACAGAGAGGTAACTATGACAGCAAAGAATGCTGAGTGACATATGATACATATATAATTTTTTTTTCCATGATCCTGTTGTCAACTCTAGTTTTAAATAAAACTTATACAAATTCATACTACTGAAACCTATGCTACTTCATGGCAAACATGCAACACAACAGTGGTCAGAACATAGACCTACTGGTAACCGGTTTCATGTTGTCACATTTGCAGGGTATGTTAGGGAAGATGAATTCCCCAAAGAAATGCAATTTTACAATCTATCGGAGTTGTAAAGTGAGCAGCGAAGATTATATGTATATATTAACGAAAACCTATTTATGCATATTTCTAATACAGTCTAAGTCGAGTCTAGGCATATTAGCATACTTTGCCTAGAATATTAGTCTAGATTGCCCCACATTTTAGCATACTTTTTCTAGAATATACTGTTCTACATATTTTCAAAAGTTGTCAGGTTCAATAATGAAATGATCCATTTCTGAATGATTTTGACCTCCTGAATTCAAATCTGTCAATGAAAATTTTTAGTTGGCTCTTGTTTCTATGATATCAGAGAGTTTTCCTTTTGCTGCTACATATAATTAATGCATAAAAGTTTCAGTACTTTGAAAATATTATTATTTTTGCAAATATAAAGATGCAGAATATTTTGTTAGAAATTGCAATTTTTTTGCTTGTCTCTTGTACTCTTGCATTGGATCATCTCTTACAATTGTCCAACAGTAATCTCCACGCAGTGATGGATTCTATTTTCCTTTATATCATTTCTCCATAGCCACAATATCTTGGTGAAATCACCTGCTCCGCAGTTTGGTGGAAAAAAGTCTAGATGTGAATATAACAAATGTATCTTTAAGGACATGTTACAGGCAAGATCCTTTTATGTTTTGAGGAGATTTTCCACCAATTCTTCTTAGTTTCCCGCTATTCATTTTCCCAAAAAATTAGTTACCACTAATGTGAATGCTACCCATGCAGGCTTTTCCTTGCTCTGCAATATATGGAAAAAAACTAATTTTGAAGAAGCTTATGAATCTGAGGTCCAGTAAAGACTTCTTTTATTTTTGCTTCACTCAATCTTGGAAATGTATCAATAATATACTTGAATACTTTTTCATTTCTATCCATTGCCTTTACAGAGTTCTTCATTAGACCCAACGTAATATGTAATGGAGGTAACAAAATCTTATGTGCGTCAACAAGTGCTGGCTGTAGAGCATTTTTACTCCCTGGCTGAAGTGAATGTCAGAGAGGCCAGTCTCTTTTATTGCAGTGATATTCTCTTGCATGACTATCCCCTTCATAGCTACAACATCAGTACTTTGCGTATCCACCCTCGAGAAAAAGTAAGAGGAAAACCGCCTTAAGTCACCACAGAAGGGCCACAAATGTTGGTCACAGTTCAGGCACCTCAACAGCTTTTTCATGTTTTCATGTTGTCATAGGTTTCATTCCTGTTGACTGCATACCCAAGTGGAATTGAAGGTAGTGCATTGCCATTATACTGCAAAATGGATTTTAGGCTTGTTTTGGATGCATCTATGAAGAGTCTCCATTCCTCTAGATTATGACTTAAACTATTGATATTGTTGTATGCCACAAAATAACCTTCCAAAAAGAAGTATTGGACAACATCTTTATCACGGTTGAGGAACAAAGAAATCCGAACATCGCATGCTAGGAGATTCCAATGCTGTAGCCTTGAACCTAAGAGCTCAGCCTTACTTTTTAGCAGATCCAAATCTCTAATTTTGTATTATAAGGTGTGGTTCAGTTGAGGTTGCTGACAGAAAGACTGGGTCACAAAAGGAAGATGCTTCATGACACCAAGTGCCCTTTTCTTCCTCAGTTGACTGAAAATGTTTCTGGTGCTTTTGGAATTGGCAGTTCTTAATGTGGTATCGGGTGTATTGAAGATGGAATGTTTGGATACTGTGAAGTCCACTTCCTTGAAACTCCTTTCCTAACCGGGGCACCATGCAGAAATAGTGTGATCAGTTGGCTCTCTCTGCAAATCATTGGGACTGCAAAAGACTGCATCTTCCCATGCAACCACTTGGTAAGATGTAATTTCCATCTATTGCAGCATATGTGTGGAGCACAACTCTTGTCCTGATCTCCTTTTCTGCAGTCAAAATAAAGGTTGTTGGCTTTCCGTATCATGGTAGTTAAGTTTCGTCTTGTGACTCAAAAGTGACTTCTCCGCAAAACTATCCACTTTGTTATTGCAAGAACGAGGCATATCTGAAAAAAACATATAGAAACATGTCAATATGCTAGGAAACTAAACTAAAAAATCCTAAAACTGCATACCTTGCCCAGAGAGCATTTATATAAGTAAGTGATGCAAATTTAATTAGGATTACATCATCAGAGCTGAGTTGGCCCTAAGATGATAGAATAATGAAGGCTCAATAGGCTAAACAGCTGCTGTAAAGGACTAGCTACTAACAATGCAATAATGATAATGAAATAATAAAGTCGCAATTTTTCTATAAGTCGCCTGCATGAGAGGTGACATAAGTAATTAAAACTGCCTCTGGATCTTGAAAATTAGAGCCAATCAGCAAATTTAAGCATGATATTCATTTTCAGCATCACAAAATTAGTTAAGTTAAACTGTTTTCATCTCTGAACCAGTTTGGCTGTGGAACAGTAATATTAGCCTAGTTTCTCCTAGATTTTGCCATACTTTTTCTAGAATATTAGCCTGGTTTTTCCTACATTTTAGCATACTTTCTGGAAAATACTAGTCCAGTTTCCCCTACATTTTAGTGTACTTAAATATATTCCCAATAAGACCTTTTTAACAACTTAATGAAATTATGATTTCTGCTTTGGACAACTTAAACCAGCAAAAATTTTATTTTTCTTTCCAATTTAGAATTTCATGCTGTTGGACCATTTAAACATTATTTTTAATGTTTTAAATCAATCCTTTGATGTTAATATTGGTAGATGTTCATGGTTTATTCGTCTTGAGCAATTTGTTTCCATTCCAGCAATAACATTTAGTTGAGTCCTGGTTTGGCAATTACTGACAACAAAATGGAGCCAAATTCTTAACTACTACACTAATCTCTTCTTAACTATTAGACTGTTGGCCTGTAACGGCCTTCCTCTGCCAAGCCTTGTGTGGCTGCTTCATGCTGCTGAAACACAAGCTCATATGATGGATTTGGGTGGGTATAAAGTTACTTCTGTAATAAAATCACCACTTACCATTGAAGCCAAGGAGTCTTAATAACAGTAGAAGAACAGGGAGAAATAGCACATTCTGGATTTAGGTTTTCGTTAGTTTATTTCCAGGGATTGCATGGGTTATTAATCAATATAATTACCATCTCCTAGTTCACATTCACCAATGGACTTTGCTCTCCTTTGTAGGTGTTGAACATCTTTTCTTGAATTGATTATCCTTGTAACAGATCCATTTTTACTAGAGTTCTAGGGTTCTGGTCATGCGCAGCTCTGAAACACGGATCTGTTAACTGATGAAATGATGTATAACCATTCATTAGAATCTATTTCTCATAAACTGCAATGTTTTTTAAAAAAATCCAGTAGCTTATTTTTGCCGGACAAAAAGGTTGTGCAGACTACATTACTTGATTCAGTTAAAAATAAATTTCAGTTGGATTGTTATGAAATTTAAGACATTTAAGTACATTTCCATCCCAATTCAAATGAATTGATCCTGTACTGTATGATTTTATCTCCATTTTTATCATCCCAAAATGGATACAAAAACAGGAATAAATTGATAGTGGAATAACTGTTGAATCAATAAACATCAGTTGAGTGATTGCCACCCTGATATAACCTTTCACATCTAATCCAAATTGGACTTTACAGCAGTTCAGAATAGCCATACATGTTCAATGACACTTGGCAAGGAATTAAATATCTTTCTGGGAAATTATGGAAAAGAACATTCATGTGTTACTGACTACTGGACAAAATATTGAAAAATGGCTTTTTTTCTAGTTAATGACGGTCTGTGTTCGGTTTAAGAAAAATTATTGTTGGCTGTTATGGTTTATCCCATTTAAGGAATTATCCTTTTTATTGAAATCATTCACTTTGATCAACTTTAGACCAATTTGTATGATCACCTTAAGGGCTATAGAGTCATATTATGTGTTCTAATGTGAGGTCTGACTGTTGGGACCCTTATGATCACTTATGCAGTCCAGACAACTACTACACATCTCCGTTCAAGTGAATGGAGCTGTATTGCCATACCTGAACATCACTAGTTTTAGCAGCATAAATATGCTTTAGGGCCACATGATCGGTTGGGCCCTGACCTTCAATATCCTTTAGATTGAATTTAAGGCATGTTTCCTCATGTGCATATAAGTCCACTAAGCTTGTCAATTTTGGTGGGATGATATGACCACCTAATGTGTATGGAGACCTCCCCACTTTTCCCTGACAGATAATGTTGGTCAAGATATGGACCACACAGTTTGAATCTAAACGTCTGAGTCTTTTGTTTTCATAGAAATACTTTAACCTTTTCACTATATAAATTTAAATATTAATCCTTGTGTCTTAAAGCTAGAAAGGACATAATGAAATGACATTGAACTATTTACATTTTGACTAGTCTTCTGTGTGCTCAGAAAGAAAGATTGATCTGCCCGTGGCTCTACCATATTACGTCAGATCAAATGATTATTCTCAATCAAAAAGAAAAAAACAAGACTCTGGAAACAGTGTTACTTCACAGTTCCATTAAGGAGCACAGTTTTCTTGATGTTGTGTTTATACTAACTGATCTCTCCATTTTTTGCAGAACAATGGTTCCTTGATTTGGTGCCAGAATCACAAGCAGTGCTCCAAGGTAAATACATGTTTTTTGTCCCTTTAATGCTCAATGATTGTTTTTTCTTTAAATAAAAAAGTGAGACAAATGCACCATTAATAGATGATGTGGAAAAATGTTCTCTCTTTGTGTGATTCACTCTTCTGTTGTTACTCCCAGGGCTTTATAAGTACCATAATAACTCCTTCACTGTTGAGGGCTCCATTTAAACATTGCTTTTCAGTGATAGTGCTTATTCAAGACTTGACAAGTCGAGAATAGAAGTAAGAACTCTTGTTCGTTTAAACCCTTGTCTCTATAGGAGGGGCAGCAAAGTTGTTCAAATCCTTAGATGATTTAGGGGTTGAAGGAGCCTCATTATTTAGTGTAGCTCTGCCATTAAAAACCCAAAGAGCAAATAAACTTATGACTAATTAATTCTATTAGACAAAAATCTCATTAAGCTGTATCAACGAAAGATGCATTACATAAATGGCAAAGTAATTCAGCCTCAGTTATTCTCACACAATGATGAGACTACTCTGTAATATGTGTATGAATAGTTATCATCTGTCTGTCTATCTATCCATCTATCTATTTAAATATCTACCTTGTATTGATTTATAGTATTTAGATGAAAAAACATTAGAATTGAGTAAGAAGATGTGTGCTGCCTTAGTTCTGGTCCTCCATGGCAGCCTAACCACAGCATTATTCACTTTTGCACTTTTTGTGCTTACTATGCCTCTCAGTGTCATGACATGCCTCGTGCCGCTACATCATGAATTTATGAGGGTCAAGTCAGGGTCGGTTTTAGACAAATTGAGGCCTTAGGCAAAATTTTAAAGTGGGGCCCCAAATTCTCACATATTGCACCATCACACACAAACATTTCTGTTGCATTTAAATGCGCTGAGGTCAGGCCGCTAACGAGCACAATCGACAATATTGAAGTCGTTTGACACTTGTTTCCCGGCCTCTTTACTCCGACTGAGGAAGAATGATGGGTACAGATAGTCCTCGATACAGTATAATTCAGGTCCCATATAGTACATATAGTAGAATGCACTCCCCTTGGTCTTTGATGGAGTATAATGCAGCCCCCCTCAGAGTATAATGCAGCCTCTTTCAGAGTATACTGCAGCCCCCTCATAGAGTATAATGTAGTCCCCTCAGAGAATAATGCAGCCCACCACAGACACAGTATAATGTATCCCCTAAGAGTATAATGCAGCCCGTTCACAGTAAAATGCATTACCTTCAGTGTATAATGCAGTGTCACACACACAGTATAATGCAGTCCCCCACAAACACACAGTATAGTGCAGCCCCCACACACAGTATAATGCAGCCCCCATGCACAGATTATAATGCAGCCCACGCACAGTTTAATGTAGGCCCCCACACACACAGTATAGTGCGGTCTCCTCACACAGTATAATGCAGCCCCCCACATACACAATATAGTGCAGTCCACACACAGTATAGTGCAGTCCTCCCACACACAGGATAATACAGCCTCCACTCACAGTTTAATTCAGCACCCCACACACACAGTATAGTGCAGTTTCCTCACACACAGTATAGTGCAGCCCCCCACATACACAGTATAATGCAGCCCCCCACTCACAGTATAATGCAGCCCCCCACACACAGTATAGTGCAGTCCACACACAAAGTATAATGCACCCCCCCACTCACAGTACAAAGAGAAAATACAGGCATCCTTTGACATGTTTTGAGCGACATGCACTCTTTGTCAAAGATGCTACAAAGGATGCCTGTATTTTCTCTTTTGTGAACACACAATTTTAATCTTTGCCTCATGTACCTTGGAAAATAAAATGCACTCTTTTGGATTTCATCTGTGAGCTGGATTTTTCTTTCTCCATTGAATGTTGCACCCTGCCCAGGTGCTATCCGGGCTCCAGAAGTGTGGAATCGCTGGTGGTGAGCTGGATTTTCTTCTGTGATATAAACTGGAGTTCTCCTTTTAACATCAAGCCACAGATTAGATGAAAGGTCAGAAATTCCCCAATAATTATGCAACTCCTTCAAACACCTGATCGCAGGGAGTGCCAAGTGTAATACCCCGACTGTTCTAATATTGATGGCTTATCTTAAGAATAGGTCATTACCTTAAAAAATACAGGTCAATAAATCATGTTTTAGTTATTGCTGCCTTTTTATTCAATTTGTCTGGTTTTGATAGGAACCTGGCCAAGATCCTTGGGCCTACTCGCAGATACTCTGTTTCTTCTGTATGTTGCTGCTGACATTTTTTTTGCTGTGGTCTCTCTAAATATACTCTGAACGTATTCCTATATTGGACAACAAGGATCAAACAATATTGTGAAGACTTTACTTCTAGGAAGTGGATATTTTCAATACTAACTGTACTAACATGCATAAAAGTCTCATTATGTCCTTTTCTTGTAGAACATTATCTAGGCCCCTTATCTACAATTTACAGCATTGCAGTATACATTACTGCTAGCAGTCTTGGTCTGATGTTAGTAGTATGAATGTACATCTGCCTCCATTTAATAGGACCTATTCAGTCATTAAATCAACGAGATTAATGGAGAGAACATTTTGCATTCTATGGCTATGTCCCACTTGACAATTTAATACATCAGTAGATTATATCTAAAACAGTTAAAGACTTGGCCACAATTTAAACATTTAGACTAATCTGATTAGAGATGTCCAAATTGCATAAGTGGTCTGCAGTTTATGGATCATCTTCCTCCTTTATGATCCTCTTGAGATTCCTGGTCTTTAGCTTTTGACCGAAGATCATAACTTAGAGTACAAGTAAGGTAGATGATCATTCCACATTATTGGAGTTTTCTCTGCCATGGGAAGATTGATGTCAGTGTTGGCAGTGCTTTCCAGCTGGGCCAAATCCAGTTTAAATGATTAAAATAATAAAATAGTAGTCAAGTGTTCTGTCTGCATGAACAAAGTCGCTTACTGTTTAATTCGAAGATTTCTTTTTGTGCGTACAAGTCAGGATTATTTATTATGTATGCCAATAGAGTAGGGACAGTGCACATAAGAAATGCTTTATCTTCTGCCTGTTTAGCAGATTTTTTTCAAGAAATTTATCTGTGCAATCTGTGTACTCATGAAAATGTCCCCAAACATACTATGAAATAAAGTAAATACTTCTTTATTAGTTCAAAGAAGATTGCAGTTTTGACCCTGCAAATTTCTGACAGTTTTAGATAGGAAATGTGGACAGGTGTCAAAATATATCTTTCTGTAGGGTTTTACAAGCTGAAGAGGACAAAGGGGACAAGCTCTCATACGGCAACACTGTATGAACCGAGTTGGAAAGGTGGATAAGGATAAATCTCCTCACCTATAGGTATTTTTGTCATCTGATGGTGTTGTGTAGAAGAGTTTGCAGGCAAGTGAAGCTGCTGCCACCGTCCAGTTTAGATGAGCTCTCCATGGAACTAAGATGTCAGGAAGATAAGAAGCATTAGTGACATGACAGTCAACTACGCTACTGCTCACATATCAATTCAGGAACAGTGAAGTGATGGTAGAAGATTTTATTGAGATACAGTGCAGTACATCAACATGTTTTGGGGCCAGACTGATCTCTTTATCCAGGACAATCTCAATGTAAATATACACATTGAAATTATCATGCTAAAGATGGTCAGTCCTGCCATGAAACACATTAATGTAATGCATTGTATGTCAATAAAGTCTTCAGCCATCACTTCATTATTCCAGAGTTTGTATGTGAGCAGCAGATAGTCATCTGTCATACCACAAATGATTCTCATCTTCCGTTCTGTAGGGTTTTAGCATCATTAAAGAAGCATTTCCATCAAAATTTGTATCCTCATAATATATTGCAATCATCATATTACATGGCACTGTGTATTTACAATTGCTCATTTTGTCTTTATAGCCAACTAATTCTTCTCTTTTCTCTGCTATATGTAGAAACAGGAAGTCTCTTGTCCCTGTTATCATCACTCTCATATCCTCCTGACCCAGCTTATCCACTCCTTCCCCCTGCCAGGGACTTTTGCAGTGACTTATGACTCATACAGGAAAAATTGACCTCCTGTTTCTACATAGTGCTTAGAGGGATTCATCTCATCAGTTTCTAGTCATTTGATGTCATAGACCTAATGGAAAAGAGTAGGAAGGAAAAAATGAGCAATTGTAAGTACATAGTGTCATATAATATGATGATTGCAATATGGTAAGATGATAAAAATTTTGATGAGAGTGCTACTTTAATAAGAAAGTAATTTCAGGGTGGTCCTTACATCTCTTGCTCCTGACTCTTGACTATGTACTGCTCAGACCCTCTCCCTTTGCTTATGAGTGTTGGCTGTAACAATGCCTATTTGGATGCTAGACCATCATTCAGAAACAGAGGGAAGAGACTGTGAAGGAATTAAAACAGAGGTAGCACCCTGTGAGTGCACACCAGTTTAAAACTACTTTTTCCTACAGAAAGGTATGTTTAAAATATAAAGAGCATGTGTCATCTTTAACGTTGGGCCTTTTAGAGATCATTTCATCTTCAACTTGCTTAACTGGTCACAATACCAGTAATTTTGACCAGGAGTGCCAAACTTTTACATACCACTGCATATTACAAAGTTACTTATTTTCATGTGTGCTATTGATTTATGAAAAAATATAACAGTTACTCTTTAAACACCTCAGTAGAGTCAACTTTCTTGTCAAAACTGCTCATCAAATTACTATAAGGGGACAAGCAGTCAACGTAACAAGATTCATGTGAGAAGACCACGTCAATAAAGCTTGTCATCTGGATCTATCACTGATTTTCAGTGTAAAAGGGGTCTGCAAATTGCATAAATGTCAAATACTGTTTAGATAATTTTTTGGTAACATCAGTGATTTTGTTTTCCAAAAACTTTTATTAGGGTTTTATATAACAATGGGAAGGGAAGATAAAGAAGGGAAGGGGCAGGGAGGGGAAAGACAGAAAGGGAAAAAGGGACCATGTGGTCCTTGAAACCCATAGGGTAGAAAGCAACAAGTTAACTTTTACAAACATCTCAATAACTCAATATCAACAAAGGCATTGAATACAAATAGATAAAAAAAAAAAATAAAAAATTAAAAAAAAGAACAGAGTAAGGTAATGCTGTATAATACCTTTGGTAAGCATTAAGGAAATAGAGTAATCCATCTGGACCATTTTCTGGTATATTTGTCAAACTTATTATTCACCTGAGCTATTTTTTGTTCGAAAGCTTTATGGAGGGTAATTTTTTCGATAATGTCTTGGATTTTGGGAGGATCTGGTCTTTTCCAATTAAAGGCAATAGAGTTTTTAGTGACTAGTAAGATGTGGATCACTAAAGGAATAGAGAAATGCTCAATGTCTCTGAGTTTAATGATAAGAGGGCTAGTTGAGGTGACAGAGTAATGGGTTTGGGAAGTAGTGAATTGATTAAGGCTGATATGTCATTCCAAAGGGCTTTGATTAGAGGGCAGTTCCAGAATATATGAAGTAAGTTACCATATTGGCCGCATCCCTCCAGCAAGTTGACAGATTTTCCGGATTTATCTTGGAAAGTCTAGCTGGAGTATAGTACCATCTAGTCAACATTTTGTGATGGGCCTCCTGAAGAGACATGGAGATAGTGGCGGCATAGGAAATGGAGCAAGCCTGTTCCCAATCTGCTGACTCTGGGGCTATATGAAGTTCTTTCTCCCATCTCAGCAGATTATGGGATCTGACAAACACTTGGCTTTTATTTAACCACATGTATATATATGAGGTGCTCCAAAAAATATTATGGTTTATGTTGATTATGAGGTTAGCTGCGGGTTCTGATAAGTTTGGCTTGGTTGAAAGAAATTTTTCAATTAGGTCTTTAAGTATAATGTACTGACAGAATGAAGAAGATGAGACATTGAATCTCTCTTTTATTAGGGTGAAAGGGATGTGGATGTTTTCATTATAAAGGTCTTTAACTCTTCTAACGCCATGTGTTGCCTAAATGGAATCAATATCTTGATTGTAAAGGGTGCAAATTAATTGGAGTGGGAGATTTTTAAGGAAAGTAAATTTGTTTGAGCCCCGTTTTTGTTTGGAAAGTAATTTCCAGGCGTCCAACGTAGCACTAAATATGGGGTGGGAAAGAGAGGGTGTTTTTTAAGTAGGATTGCATCTAGGATTAGGTGATAAGGTGGGATATTTTTATTAAGAAATCGTTCCAGCTCACACCAAGCTGGGGGATCTGGAAGGGGCCACCAGAATAGACTCTGTTTGATTAGAAAGGACTGGTAATATGCCGAGATGTTAGGCAAGCCTGCACCACCAAATCTTTTGGTATTATAAAGGATATTGGTGGCAATCCTCGCCTTTCTATTGCCCCATATAAAGTTATTGGTGCGGGTTTGTAAACTTGTTAGGTAAGGGACTGAGATCGGTAATGGCAATGATCGAAATACATACAGGATTTTTGGGAGGATGTAGGATTTAAAAGTGATAATCCTCCCCCACCATGAGAGGCCTTTGTCTCCAAATGAGGACATGTCTTTGGAAATAGATTTGTGAAGAGAGGCTAAATTAACCGGGATCAGGGAGGAGATAGAACTAGAAAATTTCAAGCCCAGATAGGTTATGTAGTCATATGACCAAGACCAGGGTGTTATTTGTTTAATGTTGTTGATGAGGGAAGGGTTTAGATTTAATGGCAGGATTTTCGATTTGGATTCGTTTATCTTGAAGTAAGATACCTTGGAGAAAGTTGAAAGCAAGCTTTGAATTTTCATAATTGACGTGGAGGGATTTGAAACTGTTAGGATTATGTCGTCCGCAAAAAGGCTAATTCTATACTCTCTAGAACCCGCTACAATGCCTTGAATGTCTGGGTCATCCCTTATAAGCTGAGCCAAAGGCTCTATGGCTAGGACAAAGAGGAGGGGTGAAAGTGGGCATCCCTGTCTAGTGCCATTGGAGATTTTAAAGGACGGGGACAGGTGATTATTAACGTATATCTTTGCGGTGGGGTTGGAATAAAGGGCTGAGATGCTAGACAGAATTCTTGATTGGAAGCCGAATTTATGAAGGGTTGCAAATAAGTATACCCAATTTAGGCGGTCGAATGCCTTCTCGGCATCGAGGGAGATGATAGTTGCTCTAGATTTCTTAGAATTAATCAATTTTATAAGATTAATCAATCTCCTTGTGTCATCGACGGATTGCCGGTTAATAACAAATCCAATTTGATCATTATTTATTAGGTTAAGGAGGGAGTGATTTAATTGGTTTGCTATAGCCTTGGCGTAAATCTTAATGTCGGTGTTGATCAAGGAGATCGGCCTATAATTTTTCATATGGGATGGGTCGGAATTGGGTTTAGGTATGAGGACAATCGTAGCTTCTAGCATCTCTTTTGGGAAGTTTCCGGAATCTGAGGCTGAGTTAAAAATTTTTGTTAGGTGCGGAGCCAGGAGGTTACTAAAAGTTTTATAATAGTCATTCGTGAAGCCGTCTGGACCAGGGGCTTTGAAGGGTTTTAGGTGCTTGATGGTATCTAAAATTTCTTTTTCTGTGAAAGGGGAGGAAAGGGAGTCCAAAGTGTCTTTGTCCAATTTAGGTAGGTTAGCTGAATCCAAAAAGCATTGGATGTTTGCCTGATTTGGTTGAGATTGGGGTGAATCTTGGTTAATGTTATAGAGGTTATAAAAGAATTGGGCAAAAGAGTTTGCTATGTCCTGGGGGTGAGATAAGAGGGTACCGTTGGGGGAAGTTATGGCATCAATTCTGTGTTTACGTCTGAGGTATTTAAGTCTATTTGTCATATATGAGGACGGGCGGTTTAGGTTGGAATACTGTTTAAACTTAGAAGATTTAATTGCGAAGTCATAAAATGAAAAAATCAATGTTCTGAGCTCTAGTCGAAGTCCAGAAAGCTCCGATTGTAAAATGGGACAGGGGCTGGACATATTGGCGAGAGACATTTCTTTAGTTCTGATTAGACTTTGTAGATTTGAGATTTTTTCTCTGTTGGCTTTTTTAATCTTTGAGGATATTTGGATAAATATACCTCGCAGAACTGCCTTGTGGGCGTTCCAACATGAATAGGGGCTAGAAAGGTTGGAACCATTTTCTTCGAAGTAGTTGGAGATGGCCAATGAAATTTCTGATTTTATACTCGGATTGTGGAAGAGGGAGGAATTGCACTTCCATAAGAACTGCCGATTGGAAGCTGGGCCGTCTAAAAATTCTGCGATAACTGGGGCATGGTCGGAGACCGTCTTGGGAAGGATGGATATTGAGGTGCATTTTGGGAGGGAGAAAATATCTGTTAGGATCAAGTCTATCCTGGAAGCTGAGTGATGGGGATCAGAGAAGTGAGATATTCTACTGAGGTGGAGTTCAGGCAGCGGAAGATGTCAAATAATTCATTGGAATATAGCCACTTGTTAAGTGTTTTCGATTGGGATCTGTTTGGGGATGAGGAATCCATTAGGTGATTGGGGACCATGTTGAAGTCACCTGAAAGAATTAGTGAACCTTTTCTAACTTTATTAATTTTTTTATTGAGTTTATTTAGGAATTTAATTTGTCTTTTTACCGGGACATAAGTATTGACTATTGTGTACTCTGAGTTATTTATTTTACATATTAAAATGTGATAGTGTCCTGCTTCGTCCTTAACTTCATCTATATAGTCAAATGAAACTGAATTCCTTATAAGGGTAAATACGCCTGCTTTTTTTTTTGGACCAGAGGATTCATAAGCAAAAGGAAAATTTTTATGTCCGAAATTGGGGTGGGAGTTGGATTTAAACTTTGTCTCTTGGAGACATACATGTTGTGAATGGGTTTGAGATGAGTTCTGAGCAGAGGCTCCCTCTGGTGGTTACAAGCGGTACTAGTGAGGATTGTGAAGACTGGGAATCAGGTGTTGCTGACTGGTCTTTATAAGGGAGTCATTTTCCCATCAGGGTTGCCGGTGATCAATTGTTCTGGTCTGAATCCTTCTTTCCAGTTTCCCTTGTAGCCTGCTGTGTCCTGTCTGCATCTCCTGCTATCAGATAAGACAATTTATTTTGTGTTTTTTGCTATATTTTTGCATTTTGTCCTGCACTTCTGTGGGGGCCTTCAGGGTCCTCTCCGGGGGCTTTTGCCCTCTCAGTTTAGTCCAGCCACTGTGTTTTGTACTTTTGCTTTTTCCAGTTTTTTCAGTGGCTGCTGTTTTCATTTTGTTACACCAGAGAACTAATTTAGGTGGTAGAGGTCGTGTGATCTCAGGTGATTTTGAAATTAGTAGAGTTGGTGTTTTTTCAGGGTTTTTCTGAGATTGCAGTAAGTGCCCTTCCTGTCCTTTTCTATTTAGATAGTTTGGGCCCAGCGTTTGCTCATACTATTTTCTTTCTGTGTCAGTATTTCCTCTTGTCTAACCGCCATTACATGTTTGGGGGCTTTCTATTATCTTTGGGGTTCTGCTCCGGGGCAGATAGCTTTCCTGTTTCTATCTTTAGGTGTAGTTAGTTTCTCAGGCTGTGACGAGGCGTCTAGGACCAACGTAGGAACGCTCCACGGCTGCCTCTAGTTGCGGTGGTTAGTCAGGGTACTGCAATCTCATAGATTCCAACTGCTCTGGTGTATTGTCTTTTTTACCTGCACTCCTCAGCTACCGTAACATAACAGTATCACCGGCCATAAAAATTGTATGGTACTCACAGAAGGGAAAGGAAGAAAAGTTGTCAGAGTATTTTTCTGTTAGTTGCATTTTTTTTTTTTTTTCCCTCTGTATCTCTGGGTGCTGGGGAGGATCTTTTCTCCCAATGGAGTTTGCACAGTTGTCTGGCCGTGTGGATCAGCTTGCCACTGAAGTTCGGAGTATTGCTGCATATCTTGCTAGGTTGCCTGTTGTGGAACCTAGGATTCCCATGCCAGATTTGTTTTTAGGGGATCGAGCTAAGTTTCAGAATTTCAAAAATAATTGTAAATTGTTTCTTGCCTTAAAATCTAAGTCCTCAGGAAACGCAGCGCAGCAGGTTCAAATTATCATCTCTCTCCTGCGCGGCGATCCTCAGGATTGGGCTTTTTCCCTGATACCTGGGGATCCTGTTTTGAGTGATGTTGATGCATTTTTTCAGGCTTTGGGGTTATTGTACGATGAGCCTAATGTCACTGATCAAGCTGAAAAAGCCTTGTTGGCATTAAATCAGGGGCTTGATGACGCTGAGTTATACTGTCAGAGATTCCGTAGGTGGGCAGTCCTGACCAAATGGAATGACGACGCTTTGGCGGCCCTTTTCCGGAAGGGTCTGTCGGATAATGTAAAGGATGTTATGGTGGGATTCCCTGTCCCCTCTGGTCTCAATGATTCTATGTCATTAGCGATTCAAATTGACAGACGTTTGCGTGAGCGGAGAAGTATGCGTGGAGTGGTGTTGCCTTGTGAGCCAGCTGCTGAGCCCATGCAGTGTTATGGAGTGGTGTCTGGGGCACAGCGTCATGAGTTTCGAAAGCGCAATGGGTTATGTTTCTACTGTGGTGATGCCTCTCATGCTATTTTGGTCTGCCCTAAGCGGGGAAGACATTTTGCACGCTCAGTTGTCTTGGGTAGTGTTCAGACTAAGTTTTTATTAACTGTCACTCTGATATGCTCTCTGTCCTCATTTTCTGCTCAGGCTTTCGTTGATTCTGGAGCAGCTATTAACCTGATGGATTATGATTTTGCTAAACGTTGTGGGTTTCCCTTGATACCCCTACAGAAGTCTATTCCTTTACTGGGGATCGATTCTACCCCTTTGGCTGAGAATAAACCCCAGTTTTCTACTCAGGTGATAATGAGGGTTGAACCTGATCACCAGGAGTGCTGCAAATTTTTGGTTTTATATAATCTGCATGACATTATAGTGCTGGGTTTCCCTTGGTTACAGTCTCATAATCCTGTTTTGGATTGGAAATCTGTGTCTGTAACCAGTTGGGGCTGCCAATGTGTTAATACCAACACTCCTGTTTTTTCTGCCTCCCCCCAGGCTGAGGATGTTCCTGACTTTTTGTTTGATTTTTCTGATGTGTTTAGCGAAAGTAAATCTGCATCCTTACCTCCCCATAGGAGCTATGATTGCGCTATTGAATTAGTGCCAGGTAGTAAATTCCCTAAAGGTCGCCTTTTTAACTTGTCTGTACCTGAACATGACGCTATGCGGTCTTATATCAAGGAATCATTGGAGAAGGGTCATATCAGACCATCCTCTTCACCCTTAGGTGCCGGTTTTTTCTTTGTGGCCAAAAAAGATGGTTCATTAAGGCCGTGTATTGATTATCATCTCTTGAACAATATTACTGTGAAATATCAATACCCGTTACCCTTGATTTCTGACCTGTTTTCCAGGGTGAAAAACGCTACTTGGTTTACCAAGCTTGACCTCAGGGGGGCGTATAACCTTATTCGCATTAAGCACGGGGATGAATGGAAGACGGCATTTAACACCCCTGAAGGGCATTTTGAGTACCTTGTGATGCCCTTTGGGCTCACTAATGCTCCTTCCGTCTTCCAGTCCTTCATGAATGACATTTTCAGGGATTTTGTGGACAAGTTTCTGATTGTTTATTTGGATGATATCTTGATTTTTTCTAATGACTGGAACTCTCATGTGAAACATGTTCGAACTGTATTCCAGATTTTGAGAGAGAATGCTCTGTATGTGAAGGGATCAAAGTGTCTTTTTGGCGTACAGAAGATCTCATTTCTGGGATTCATTTTGTCCCCATCTGTTATTGAAATGGACCCGGTCAAGGTTCAGGCCATCTGTGATTGGGTCCAACCTACTTCATTAAAGGCTCTTCAGAGATTTTTGGGTTTTGCCAATTTTTATCGTAAATTTATTGGTAATTTCTCGGTTATTGTTAAACCATTAACTGATTTGATCAGAAAGGGTTCTGATGTGGTGAATTGGCCTCCTGAGGCAGTCTCTGCGTTTCAGGAACTTAAGCAGAGATTCACTTCTGCTCCTGTTCTACGGCAGCCTGATGTTTCTCTGCCATTTCAGGTGGAGGTTGATGCCTCTGAAATTGGGGCAGGTGCCGTTTTGTCCCAAAAAGATCCAGAGACCTCTAAAAGTAACCCTTGTGCCTTTTTCTCTCGAAAATTTTCTCCTACTGAACGTAATTATGACGTGGGTAATCGGGAGTTATTGGCCATGAAGTGGGCTTTTGAAGAGTGGAGACATTGGCTGGAGGGAGCCAAACATCAGGTGGTGGTCCTTACTGACCATAAGAATCTGGTCTATCTGGAATCTGCCAAGCGACTCAATCCTAGACAGGCCAGGTGGGCCTTGTTTTTCACACGTTTTAATTTTGTGGTTTCCTTTCTTCCTGGCACTAAGAATGTTAAGGCGGATGCCCTCTCGAGGAGTTTCCTTGCGGACTCTCCTGAGCTATCTGATCCCTCTGTTATTTTGAAGGAGGGTGTAGTTCTTTCCGCCATCTCGCCCAATTTGAGACTTGCTCTGGAGGGGTGTCAGGAGGATAGGCCCGAGCGCTGCCCTGTTGGAAAATTGTTTGTCCCGGACCAATGGAAAAAGAGTCTGATGTCTGAGATTCATTGTTCCGCATTGGCTGGGCATCCGGAATTTTTGGTACCAGAGACTTGGTTAGTCGGTCCTTTTGGTGGCCTACCTTGTCTCGCGATGTCAGGGAATTTGTGCAGTCCTGCGGGACTTGCTCTCGCTCCAAGCCTTGCTCTCGCTCTAGTGGTTTGTTGATGCCATTGCCTGTGCCCAAGAGACCATGGACCCATATCTCTATGGATTTCATTTCCGATCTTCCTGTTTCTCAGAGAATGACCACCATCTGGGTAATTTGTGATAGGTTTTCCAAAATGATACATCTTGTGCCATTACCTAAGTTGCCTTCCTCCTCTGAATTGGTGCCGTTGTTCCTTCAGCACGTGGTTCGTTTACACGGCATTCCTGAGAACATTGTGTCTGACAGAGGAGTCCAGTTTGTTTCCAGATTTTGGAGGACTTTTTGTTCTAAACTGGGTGTTCAATTGTCTTTCTCCTCGGCATTTCATCCTCAGACCAATGGTCAAACTGAGAGAACAAACCAGACATTGGAGACTTATCTAAGATGCTTTGTGTCTGCTGATCAGGATGACTGGGTCTCTTTTTTGCCTTTGGCTGAGTTTGCTCTTAATAATAGGGCTAGCTCTGCCACTTTGATGTCTCCGTTTTTCTGTAATTCTGGGTTTCACCCTCGATTTTCTTCAGGACAGACGGAGGCTTCTGTCTGTCCGGGTGTTGACTCTGTTGTTGAGCGTATGCAGCAGATTTGGGACCAGGTAGTGGAGAGGTTGTCCCTCTCTCAGGAGAAGGCCCAGCGGTTTGCTAACCGGCATAGGACTGATGGTCCTCGGTTTTAAAGTGGGGGACTTGGTCTGGTTGTCCTCAAAGAATATTCCTATGAGAGTGGCATCTCCTAAGTTTAAGCCTAGGTTCATTGGACCTTATAAGATCATGGAGATTATTAATCCTGTTTCTTTTCGTTTGCTTCTTCCAGGGACATTTAAGATCCATAACGTGTTCCACAAGTCCTTGTTGAAGAGGTTTGTGGAGCCACTGGTTCCTGCTGCTGTGCCTCCTGACCCTGTTTTGGTTGAGGGCAATCTGGAGTATGTGGTTGAGAAAATATTGGATTCTCGTTTTTCTAGACGAAGACTCCAGTATTTGGTTAAATGGAGAGGTTATGGTCAGGAAGACAATTCTTGGGTGTTTGCTTCGGACATCCATGCTAGGAGACTTATCCGTGCGTATCATAGAACTCATCCTGACCGACCTGGTTGCTCAAATGAGGGTTCGGTGACCCCTCCTCAAGGGGGGGGTACTGTTGTGAATGGGTTTGAGATGAGTTCTGAGCAGAGGCTCCCTCTGGTGGTTACAAGCGGTACTAGTGAGGATTGTGAAGACTGGGAATCAGGTGTTGCTGACTGGTCTTTATAAGGGAGTCATTTTCCCATCAGGGTTGCCGGTGATCAATTGTTCTGGTCTGAATCCTTCTTTCCAGTTTCCCTTGTAGCCTGCTGTGTCCTGTCTGCATCTCCTGCTATCAGATAAGACAATTTCTTATTTTGTGTTTTTTGCTATATTTTTGCATTTTGTCCTGCACTTCTGTGGGGGCCTTCAGGGTCCTCTCCGGGGGCTTTTGCCCTCTCAGTTTAGTCCAGCCACTGTGTTTTGTACTTTTGCTTTTTCCAGTTTTTTCAGTGGCTGCTGTTTTCATTTTGTTACACCAGAGAACTAATTTAGGTGGTAGAGGTCGTGTGATCTCAGGTGATTTTGAAATTAGTAGAGTTGGTGTTTTTTCAGGGTTTTTCTGAGATTGCAGTAAGTGCCCTTCCTGTCCTTTTCTATTTAGATAGTTTGGGCCCCAGCGTTTGCTCATACTATTTTCTTTCTGTGTCAGTATTTCCTCTTGTCTAACCGCCATTACATGTTTGGGGGCTTTCTATTATCTTTGGGGTTCTGCTCCGGGGCAGATAGCTTTCCTGTTTCTATCTTTAGGTGTAGTTAGTTTCTCAGGCTGTGACGAGGCGTCTAGGACCAACGTAGGAACGCTCCACGGCTGCCTCTAGTTGCGGTGGTTAGTCAGGGTACTGCAATCTCATAGATTCCAACTGCTCTGGTGTATTGTCTTTTTTACCTGCACTCCTCAGCTACCGTAACATAACACATACAATATCAGAGCGTATCTTGTTGATCTCATTGCGAATAGTAAAGCGTTTTCTAGGGCTGTTGAGACCTCTAACATTATATGTGACCAAATTGAGCTTCATGATAGGTAAAAACTATCCCAGGGAAACAAGATCAGGAAAAAATGAAAAAGGGAAACAAAAAACAATAAAAAGCCAATGTAGGCACAAGTTAACTTATGGTTAGTAAAGAACAGTTAGAACCGTGAGTGTGAGACCAAGGTAATGTAAATGCAATTATAAACTTAAAATAGAAAAGTATTGGAACCAACTTAGTTGTTGTTCCAAGGGCCACTAGAAGGAGGCCGCTTTAACGGACTCTACTTGAACTTGGGGGGGAAGTTCGTGTAAGAGCACACCATGAGACATCCTCAAACATGCTGAGGAAGGGGTTTTAGAGGACCAACAAACGGAGAAAGAACTGAAGATCTATATTAAACAAGTCAAACAGAAAGTCACTGAAGAGACCGAAGCCTACAGAGAGAGAAAAAAAGATTAACATCATGCGAAACCAAAAAACAAAGGGTTACCCACAATTGGTTCCATATGAGACGACCAGTCAAGTAGTAGGTCTTGCGTCAGTGAAGAAAGCAGGTTTGACCTTTTGCTTTATGTGTAAGGATTTAAGGAATTTACCGCCTTCCTCCGGGGTGAGCAGGACTGAAGTCTTTCCATTATGATGTACCAGGAGTTTCAGAGGGAAGCCCCACTTATACTGGATGTTATTGTCTCTTAGTGGAGTAGTGATTTCCTTGAAAGCTTTTCTGCCATCAATGGTGGCTTTGGAGAGGTCTGCATAAAATTTCAGATGAGAATAAGGGTCCGGAAATCCGCCATTGTTTCTCACTTTAGCCTGGAGAAGATCCTTAATGTGGAAAAAGTGGATCCGTAGAATGGTGTCCCTCGGGGAATCCTTAGGGATATGAGGAGGCTTTGGCAACCTGTGTATACGGTCAATAATTAGGTCATGGGCGGACAGAGTAGGATCAATTTTTTTGAAGACTTTCCTGACATAGTCTTCGAGGTTGCCAGGTGATATTGATTCAGAGATGCCCCTTATCTTAATATTATTGCGCCTGGACCTGTCTTCCAGGTCGGCCAATTTGTGCTTCATTTGGAGCAATTCCACTTTAATCTTGAAATTTTCCTTTTGAATATCCTCTGATTTCTCTTCTATGGAGACTATTCTAGTCTCATGATTGTCCAGCTTGTTATTAAATGACTCAAAAGTTTCCTTGAACACCTGCATTTGAGAGTCCAATGTGAGTTTGAGGCTATTATTAATTTTCTCTGCGAGAGTGGACATATAAGACTCTATAGTTTCTTGACTCAATTTAATGGGGGCATTGCTCTCAAGGTTGTCAAGTTTGGGCCTAGACTTTTCAGGGCTTGGGTTTGAGGAAGACCATGAATTTTTTGAGCTGTCTTTTTCATGGACATCTTGTGAGGCAGAGTGGTCCCCCCAATCCCCTGGAGTTTTCCTTTTAGTGGAGACCGAGGTATCCATATCACTAGAATTTCTGATGGGGGACCTGGACTTTTCCGGACTTAGTAAGTTAATAGAGTCCGAGGAGGAGTGGCGATCCAGTCCTCTTTCTCTGTCAGCCCTGACAGGGATAGATGAGGTGAAAGGAGTGGACTTGGTTTGTTTATATTTTGTTTGCTTGTATTGGCTCATTTTGTTGGCATATATGGCAACAGAAGGGGAGGGTTCTGAGTTAATATGTATGAACTATGACTCCCAATTAGCAAGAAAGTCAGAGCCACCAGGTAAAGTCACGAAAATGTCAAAGAGAAATCAAAGTTTACTGAAAAATCGCATATGTAATTGCCAGCTAAGAGGTAAAAGTGGTTTCAATATAATTGACGCTTGTGAGTATATACCAGATACCCTCTTGGGGTATATAAGATTTTCTAAGACCTCTGAGTTGCGCTGATATCCAGAAAACTTGAGGGTTAGTCTTAACAGAAGTGTAATATAAGCAAACGTCCTGAGGCAACTGAAGCGGTTTATGCAATGGGAATTGCTGTTTCGTGTTTTTTATTAATAATATTAAGGGACCGCGGGATCTCCACAGGTAGTGTCAGGGTTAAAAACCTTGGAGGGTTCTGTGGACAGAAGACGTGAACCCCTTTGTATTTCCCAGGATGACGGAGCTGAAAAGAGTGAAGCTGAAGCAGACCTCGCCGTTAGTGGTAAAGCAATGGAGGTGCTCTCATGCACATATAGTGAGTAAATCTAGCTGCAGAGCCGAGAATGCAGATTCGCCTGTGATCGTGTTATTTTTTATTTTTTTACCGGGCTATGACTGGGTAGAATTCACTGGCGGATGAGGGTACCAGGACCTGTAGAGACCAGCAATGAGTGCGGGCAGTGAGGATACCGGCCTCGGTTACTCGCTATTATCCCAGGTAGCTTTGCGTCTGTAAGCGGAGACAGGAAGCAACTACATCTGCGTGTGCAACTCTACCAGTAATGACAGTTCTTACCGGAGGTGTCTGAGTGGATATTCCAGCCCAAAGGGAACCCTTGGGTTCTGTATAGGAGTGCTTTCTTCACCTTTCGTTGCTGCAGGACCCCCAGGGAGTCGCGAGGTGGGCGGGAAGCGGGTAAAGCAGGTAGATGAAGCGTCTGAGGTAACGGTACCTGGTATTTACCTCAGGTTTTCGCTGAGGCGGAACCTGGGCTCCTAGGAGATGGTCAATAGAAGGCAGGCAGGTTACCGGAAGATTATAATCCTGGGTTCTCTTGGAAGGGTTAAAGTCCTGAGGCAGCGGGCTTAGCAAGCCCGGATTACCTCAGGCGTGCGGTCCAAGTTAAATAAAACTGACTTAGGTCTTAAATAAAGTTAATAATGACCTGATATTAATCTGTATGGATAGTTTGTTGGAACTCAATGATAAGAAGTCCAAAATAAGCTCAATAGAGTGGGTGTGAGTTGATTTTTAAGAGGATTCTCAGGAGCTCTCTGACTGCACGTCCTACTCCATGTGCAGTCTAGGCCACGCCCCCCAACATCAGTGATTTTGGAGTACTCTTTTCATCCAGTATGGAAAGTATCTTGACCACCTGGGTAATAAATTACTGTTATTGAAAATCTTACTAAACTGTCTATAAACACTGGTATAGAATTTATGATGTTTAACTCAAAATGTTGGGAGGGCCAATACCCCTGTGGGAATTTATTTGTTCTTATGGAGTCAGAAAATCTCTCAAAGTAGGTGCCATTCATTAGTGGCCTAACTTGACACTCCTGGATCCCAATGCAGCATCTCCAAAGAGATCCCAACTATCATGGATCTTCAATAATACTGGTCTTCTGATATAGGCAAGAAGGACTTTGTATCCCGCTCGTCTCCAAGGCCCTGACATGACTGCAACCCCTGCACCCAGTGTAGTTGTGTCTCTGCAATGGGCTTACTGCTTTAGGTTTAATATTAGTAGAAACTTGTGTTCTTCATGGATAGTAAAAGTTGAAGAAATGGCAAAGTACTTGTCAACCATGGCTGGGAATATGCAACCTGTGTGGTCTTAAAGAGCACATCACTTTTTGATCTAGAAGAGGGCACCATTGGTCATGATAGACTGTGTACATGGAACTTGCTTCCTTGATCCAACACTTTGTGTATGAATCTGTGGGAAGGCAGAAGATGCAGCTTCATTCTTTAATTTACCAATAGGATTTTTTGAATACCTTAAGGCAATGGTACGTTTATTTGAATGCCGTTTAATATGGGCATTATATAGTGTAACATACTGGACATCAACTGGCACCATCCACCTTATGGCTGGCTCTACTCCCAATATATATGATCTTAAGGATGGTATGTATAAAAAAACAACAAAGTTACCAAGTTTTTAACTGGATGAAAAGGAGATTTCTGTTGTGATATGAATACAATTCCGTTTACCTGGCAGAAATATATTAAGATATGAATATGAAAGCCCAAACACTGCAAAAACCACAGGCAGATATCACTCTGCGGGAGGTTAATCCTCCCTATGATATGTGTTAATAAGGCGCAATAGGCAGAAGATAAGTGCACTGATTGAGTACATGACAGTATGGGCCTTGTTGTGAATATATGTCTTCTGCTGCTGCTTATTTCATTATTGCCTTAGGCCGTATGCCGAGACAAAGCATTTACTTAAAACAACTACAGGATAGTTATAAAGTGTACAAAATGCTCTTGTTTACCTGGCTACTTTTCAGCGCCCTAAGTTGTAAATTTCCCTTGTGCTTTGACAGCAGGAAATGGTTTGCTTGTGTTTGTTCTTTGAACAGATGCTCTAAGCCGACAGGCTTCATTACATTGTTTGTCATGATGAAATATTAGCTACTATGCCTGCAGTCGGAGGTGGAACATACTCTGTGCCCTGGTTGCTTGAGAAAGATAAAAATCAGGCAGTAAAGCTATTAGTTGGAAAATCTTGGAAAACAATTCCGGTAACAGTTGGCTGACGACATTTTTCTTCTTCGTGATGGTAACAGTTTATGTAGAACTAATGGGCAATATCTAAGGTGGATTTCCAGCCAGCATCTCATACAATCCAATTTCTAAGTCTTGCTGGACAAAATAACATTATAGGTATGTGTCAAAAAGTCAACATGCACAGGAAGACAGTGACCGTCCCCTGGCAACCGCTGTTGGGAAACATCGATCAGACATGTTGGAAGAAGCATCTGGCACCATGTATTCCCCACCATTTGTGGCGGTACTGTGCAGTTTCTGCAAAGTTCAGTATACACAGGTCATTTATTTTAATTAGTTTACTCTTTTATATAGCACCATTAGCACCGCAGCGCTTTACATACATCAGCATCACGGTCTTTATTAGGACTCGCCATCTAAATTCACTATCAGTATGTTTTTGGAGTGTGGGAGGAAACTGGAGTACAGTGAGAAAACATATACAAATACTGCAAAAATATACAAACTCCTTGTAGATATTGTCCTTGGTAAACCCAGGTCCTCAACGCAGCAAAGCAACAATGCTAACCACTGAGCCACCAAGCTGCCCTATGGGCAAGTAAGGGAGGATACTCATTGCTTACACCTACATAATGGGCATGGCCAGAGAAGGATATATGGTGTATACCTGATTGTAATGTCTTACAATGATGCATTTGAGTTTGTTAACCATCCTAAAATTAAAATAGAGAAATTAAAATATGCATTTGAGCTGCACTTGTCTAGCATATTCACAATGTCCCATTTGCTCGATGGAGTGACCTTTTGGTCTTCATTGTAGCTAGTCAATATGCCTTTTGGATTTTAAATGAAGTAACATTGCCTCCTGAGTTTTCCATACAGAACAACCCACAAAAATATGTATATTGGTCAGTATACCTCTTTTAAACAAGGGATCCTATGAAAAATACAGTGAAGGAAATAATTATTTGATCCCTTGCTGATTTTGTAAGTTTGCCCACTGACAAAGACATGAGCAGTCTATAATTTTAAGGGTAGTTTAATTTAAACATTGAGAGATAGAATATCAAAATAAAATCCAGAAAATCACATTGTATAAATTATATAAATTTATTTGTATTTTGCAGTAAGAAATTAGTATTTGATCCCCTACCAACCATTAAGAGCTCTGGCTCCTACAGACCAGTTAAATGCTCCTAATCAACTCGTTACCTGCATTAAGGGCAGCTATCTTACATCACCTTTATAAAAGACTCCTGTCCACAGACTCAATTATTCAGACTCTAACTTTTACAACATGTGCAAGACTAAAGGTACTGCCACACTAAACGCTCCCGCTAACGATCACAATAACGACGCATACTAATGCGATCGTTTTTGTGATCGTTTTAATGTCGCTAGTAGCTGCCACATTTAGCGATCTCGTTAACGACGCATAAGCAGTTAGCGATCTCCTTAACGACTTTGCGATGTAAAAAACAGCGCAAATCGTTCACAAAACGTGCCAGACACAGCGATATAGGCTCACCAGCGGGACGCCAACGATCTAAATACGGTCCAGAACCTAGTGAACGATCAGCGAGATCACAGCAGGGGCCACGTAGTTGCTACATGCCTGTCACGCGGTCTTATGATATGTGTACGATGTCAGTAAACTATTCTTAAAAGAACAACACTCTATACAACATATAGATTAGCAACATCAGCATGTAAATATAGAATAGATTTACCTGACACGATATCCGTTGAACTCAGGGTTAATCTTGAGGACTTGATACACTGTCACAGGAAAGAGGAGGACCGGGGGTCTAACCTGACCCTAAACTGGGGTCCTAACTAATCCCTCACCTTGGAGGTACTGATAATGGTTCAGAGGTCCAAGTCTCCAGCCTAACCCTGTCTCCTATCAGTCCCTGAACCCTGTAATCAGTCCTAAGAAGGATTCTGATTACCACCAAAGGGATATGGGCTGATCTCTGCTAAATACACAGATTAGACATATAAGACAGACTGGAGAAAACACAGACTTGCATACACACTCAAACACAGAAGGAACATAAATGATCTGGGATATTAAACTCTAAGCAAGGTGAGCTTAAAACAACTAAGGAGCTCTTTAACTTAAGTCTATACAGATACAATCCTATCTGTGGTCTGCATGAAGAATTTCACTGGCAACTCCCAACACAGACAACCAGAGATTTAAAGGAAACCAATCAACAAATAATTAATTGCAGCCGGAAGAAACTGCACCCAGTCCCAGAACTGAGCACAGACAGAATTAACTCCCTAACTGCCAAACACAAAGAAACAGCAACTCAGCTGTGAGAAGTCAGAATGTGCAACCGCGACGATCTTCGTGGCGATGCACACATGACAGTACCCCCCTTCTACGAGGGGCCTCCGGACCCTCAGGGCCAGGTTTGCCCGGGTGAGTTCTGTGGAAGGTCCGCACCAAACGATCTGCGTTAATGTCAGACGCAGGAACCCACGTCCTCTCCTCTGGACCATACCCCTTCCAATGCACCAAGTACTGAAGGGACCGGCGATTCAGACGTGAGTCAATGATCTTTGACACTTGAAACTCCAAGTTACCATTGACCACCACTGGAGGAGGAGGTAGAGGTGATGGTATGACTGGTGCCACGTACCTCTTAAGTAATGACTTGTGGAACACATTATGAATTTTAAACGTAGGACTGAGGTCCAGACGAAATGCCACAGGATTAATTATGGAACTGATCCTGTACGGCCCGATGAATCTGGGGCCCAGCTTCCAGGAGGGAACTTTAAGTTTTATATTCCTGGTAGACAACCATACCAGATCGTTCACATTAAGATCTGGACCAGAAACTCTCCTCCTATCAGCCATACGTTTATAACGGTTCCCCATAGCACTCAGATTATTCAATACACCTCTCCACACTGAAGCAAGTGACGACGAGAAACGCTCCTCCTCAGGAACCCCAGAAGGGCCCCCCCCATTGAATGTACAAAACTGGGGATGAAAACCATATGCCCCAAAAAACGGGACTTACCAGTGGACTCGCTCCGCCTGTTGTTAAGAGCGAACTCTGCCAGAGGCAAGAAAGAAGACCAGTCCTCCTGGTTCTCTGAGACAAAACACCGAAGATAAGTCTCTAGGCTTTGATTCAGACGCTCTGTCTGACCATTGGTCTGCGGATGAAAAGCCGAGGAAAATGACAATTGCATCCCCCGACGTAAACAAAATGCCCTCCAAAACTTGGACACAAACTGAGACCCCCTATTTGACACCACATCAGAAGGCAACCCATGAAGTCTCACAATCTCCCCAATGAACACCTGCGCCAGAGTTTTAGCATTAGGGAGGGCAGGAAGAGCAATGAAATGTGCCATCTTACTGAACCTGTCAACAACCACCAGTATGACAGTCTTCCCTGACGACGGAGGAAGGTCCGTAATGAAGTCCATAGATAAATGAGTCCATGGACGCTCCGGAAGTTTCATGGGTAAGAGGGTCCCAGACGGACGGGTATGAGGGGTCTTAGAGCGAGCACAAACCCCACAGGACGCGACAAAAGTTAAAACATCTTTATTAACGTTAGGCCACCAAAACCGGCGAGAAAGGAGATCTAAAGTAGCCTTACTCCCTGGATGTCCTGCTAAAGCAGAATTATGATGTGCCTCAATAACCTTTTGTCTCAACTGATTTGGGACAAACAGTCTCCCTGGAGGTCCTGCAGGGGCGTCCCCTGAGCCTCTAACACCTCCTCCTCAAGCTCAGAACATACAGCCGACACTACCACCCCCTCCTGAAGGATAGGAATCGGGTCATCCATTTTCCCGGCCCCTGGGAAACTGCGAGACAAGGCATCCGCCTTAACATTCTTAGATCCAGGGCGATAAGTGACAACAAAATTAAACCTGGTAAAAAACAACGACCATCGAGCTTGTCTGGAATTCAGACGCTTAGCAGATTCCAAATACAGCAGGTTCTTGTGATCAGTAATGACGGTGACCGGGTGGACTGCCCCCTCCAAAAAGTGACGCCATTCTTCAAAAGCCAACTTAATGGCCAAAAGTTCCCTATTGCCGATATCATAATTCCTTTCGGCGGACGACAATTTTTTAGAAAAGAAAGCGCACGGATGCCATTTACCAGGGGACGGACCCTGGGACAATATTGCACCCACCCCTACGTCAGACGCGTCCACCTCCACAACGAACGGCTGTGATGCATCTGGTTGGATGAGAACGGGTGCCGAAGCAAAACATTTTTTCAAAGAGGAAAAAGCTTGGCAAGCTTTGTCCGACCATTTAGAAAAATCCGTCCCTTTTCTTGTCATGTCAGTGAGAGGTTTGACAACAGATGAGAAATTACAAATAAATTTCCGGTAGTAGTTAGCAAACCCCAGAAAACGCTGCAGAGCCTTAAGATCCTCTGGCTGATCCCATTCAAGCACTGCTCTCACCTTTTCAGGGTCCATACGGAAACCGGAGGCTGACACCAAGAAACCCAAAAACTGAAGTTCCTGTACGGCGAATACACACTTTTCCAGTTTGGCGTATAGTTTATTGTCTCGCAAGATCTGCAACACCTGTCTCACATGCTCCTGGTGAGACACAAGATCTGGTGAGTAAATTAAAATGTCATCCAAATATATGACCACAAACAGCCCCCCCAGATGACGAAAAATGTCATTAACAAAATGTTGGAATACTGCTGGTGCAGTAGTCAGACCAAAAGGCATGACAAGGTTCTCATAATGTCCCTCCGGCGTGTTAAACGCCGTTTTCCACTCATCCCCCTCTTTTATCCTAATCAGATTATACGCCCCCTGAGATCCAATTTAGAGAACCATTTGGCGCCAACAATTTGATTGAAGAGATCAGGAATCAGAGGGAGTGGATACGGATCTCGAACAGTAATCCGATTAAGTTCGCGGAAATCCAAGCAAGGGCGTAGGCCTCCATCTTTTTTCTTCACAAAGAAGAACCCCGCGGCCACTGGGGAAGATGAAGGTCTAATATGCCCTTTGGCCAGACTTTCCGAAATATAATCTTTCATAGCCTGCCTCTCAGGACCAGAAAGGTTATATAACCTAGCTTTAGGTAACTTAGCATCAGGAAGTAAATTAATAGAGCAGTCATACACGCGATGAGGAGGCAACTCCTGACACCCCTCCTCAGAGAACACATCCCCAAAGTCCTCCAAAAAAGGAGGCAAAGTACTAGGCACGACCGCACTGATGACTGTGTTCATGCAGTTACTTTTGCAAAACTCCCCCCATTGGCTTATATCTCTGGACTGCCAATTAATCACAGGGTTATGTTTAACCAACCAAGGAAGTCCCAACACAATAGGAGTAGGTAGACCCTCCAACACATAACAAGATAATAGTTCCCTATGTATTGCCCCTACCCGAAGGTCAATGTTATGAACCTCATGAACAAAGCTACCTTGGCCGAGAGGCCTGGCGTCAATGGAGAATATAGGGATCGGTTTGACCAATACACTCAGATGCATACCTTGAGCCTGAGCAAACTGAGCGTCAACCAGATTAGCCCCGGACCCACTATCAAGAAGAACAGAAAATCTCTCCACTCTTGTACCAACCACCACCTCCACTGGTACAAGGAACTGAGAAGAACTAGCGGACGAAATACATACTCCCAGGTTGTCGTCCACCACACAACCTGGGATTAACAGTTTTCCGGCGACTTTTTGCTCAACAAGGCACGGGATGGACATCCCCCAACAAAAGTCCCTCTTTCCCGCAGAAGAAACACCTTCTAGTCCTGCGGCGTACCGCCAATCCCCTCCTACGAAATGATGTCCCTCCCAACTGCATAGGCTCCTCCGAACAGACAAGGGGAACTCAACATAAGGGACTTTAGTAGTAGGTGGAGTAACAACAGGGGGCGGAGTTACCTCGCACCTCTCCCGGAGCCGTCTATCAGTACGGATAGCTAGGGCCATAGCAGCCTCCAGTGATGGAGGAGAATCATACTGAGCCAAAACGTCCTTTAATTTGTCAGAAAGCCCATGACAAAAATGGCTCCTAAGAGCTGGGTCATTCCACTGAGTATCTGTGGCCCATCTACGGAACTCAGAAGCAAATTCCTCCGCCGGACGATCTCCCTGCTGTATCTTACGTAATTTTGTCTCAGCAAGAGAGACCCGATCTGGGTCATCATATACCAAACCCAGGGCAGTAAAAAATCGATCTACTGACTGTAGAGCCGGGGATCCCGGAGGAAGGGAGAAGGCCCAGGATTGAGGGTCCCCTTGTAGGAGCGAGATAACAATTCCCACTCTCTGCTCTTCACTCCCTGATGATCGAGGCCGAAGCCGAAAATACAATTTACATGCTTCCCTGAAGGTAAAAAATTTGTCTCGCCCACCAGTGAACCTGTCCGGGAGAGCTACTTTAGGTTCAAATCTGGTTTGCTCCGAGGGAGACAAAACTTTGGACTTAATGTCCGTCAGCTCCATGGATAATCCCTGCAACTGCAGAGCCAGCTGGGCTACTGGATTCCATGGCAACTGGGAATAATTTTAACGGCCAGTGAAAATGTCACGCGGTCTTATGATATGTGTACGATGTCAGTAAACTATTCTTAAAAGAACAACACTCTATACAACATATAGATTAGCAACATCAGCATGTAAATATAGAATAGATTTACCTGACACGATATCCGTTGAACTCAGGGTTAATCTTGAGGACTTGATACACTGTCACAGGAAAGAGGAGGACCGGGGGTCTAACCTGACCCTAAACTGGGGTCCTAACTAATCCCTCACCTTGGAGGTACTGATAATGGTTCAGAGGTCCAAGTCTCCAGCCTAACCCTGTCTCCTATCAGTCCCTGAACCCTGTAATCAGTCCTAAGAAGGATTCTGATTACCACCAAAGGGATATGGGCTGATCTCTGCTAAATACACAGATTAGACATATAAGACAGACTGGAGAAAACACAGACTTGCATACACACTCAAACACAGAAGGAACATAAATGATCTGGGATATTAAACTCTAAGCAAGGTGAGCTTAAAACAACTAAGGAGCTCTTTAACTTAAGTCTATACAGATACAATCCTATCTGTGGTCTGCATGAAGAATTTCACTGGCAACTCCCAACACAGACAACCAGAGATTTAAAGGAAACCAATCAACAAATAATTAATTGCAGCGGAAGAAACTGCACCCAGTCCCAGAACTGAGCACAGACAGAATTAACTCCCTAACTGCCAAACACAAAGAAACAGCAACTCAGCTGTGAGAAGTCAGAATGTGCAACCGCGACGATCTTCGTGGCGATGCACACATGACAATGCCACACACAACAGCGTCACTAACGAGATCGCTAAATAGTGACGTTTTTTAGCGATCTCGTTAGCGACGCTGTTTAGTGTGGCATACCCTTTAAGAGCTTTATAAGGATGTCAGGGACAAGATCATAGATCTGCACAAAGCTGGAATGGGCTACAAAACCATACGCAAGACGCTGGGTGAGAAGGAAACAACTGTCTGTGCAATAGTAAGAAAATGGAAGAAACACAAAATGACTGTCAATCTACATCTATCTGGGGCACTATGCAAAATCAGCCTAAAACTACATGGGGAAACTTGTTAATTATCTCAAGGCAAGTGGGACCACAGTCACCAAGAAAACCATTGGTAACACATTACGCCATAAAAGTTTAAAATCCTGCAGTGCCCGCAAGGTCCCCCTGCTCAAGAAGGCACATGTGCAGGCCCATCTGAAGTTTGCAAATGAACACCTGGATGATTCTGTGAGTGATTGGGAGAAGGTGCTGTGGTCAGATGAGACAAAACTTGAGATCTTTGGCATTAACTCAACTCTCTGTGTTTGGAGGAAGAGAAATGCTGCCTGTGACCCAAAGAACACCATCCCCACTGTTAAGCATGGAGGTGGAAACATTATGTTTTGGGGGTGTTTCTCTGCTAAGGGCACAGGACTGTTTCACTGCATCAATGGGACAATGGATGGAGCCATGTACCGTAAAATCCTGAGTGACAACCTCCTTCTCTCCGTCAGGACATTAAAAATGAATCGTGGCTGGGTCTTCCAGCAAGACAATGACCCAAAGCATATAACCAAGACAACAAAGGAGTGGCTCAAAAAGAAGCACATTAAGGTCATGGAGTGGCCTAGCCAGTCTCCAGACCTTAATCCCATAGAAAACTTATGGAGGGAGTTGAAGCTCCGAGTTGCCAAGCGACAGCATCAAAATCTTAATGATTTAGAGATTATCTGCAAAAAGGAGTGGACCAAAATTCCTCCTGACATGTGCACAAACCTCATCAACAACTACCAAAAATGTCTGATTGCTGTGCTTGCCAACAAGGGTTTTGCCACCAAGAATTAAGTCTTGTTTGCCAGAGGGATCAAAAACTTATATTTCACTACAAAATGCAAATAAAGTTACATAATTTATGCAATGTGATTTTCTGGATTTTATTTTTGATATTCTACCTCTCAATGTTAAAATTAACCTACCCTAATTATAGACTGTTCATGTTTTTGTCAGTGGGCAAACTTACAAAATCAGCAAGGGATCAAATACTTATTTCCTTCACTGTACATATCACGAGTTTATAGAGGTATCTCAAAATGTTCTTCTAATGGATACCTCAATTTATACTGCAATTGAAGTGTGAATGGAACCCTGCATGCTCTACATAGTGAATGGATAAATAGTTGGCGTTTTATGATTAATTACAAAGAATGACTGATGCCGCTACTGCGCTTTTTTGTTTACCATAAATATTAGTGTCTGTGTCTGCTATGGCCAGTCGGAAGGCCGATGGAAATACTGGATTCGATATGGAAAGTAGCAAGGCTAATAGAAATTGGATCTGAAATGGACAATAGGAAAGCAAATTGAAATATTGGATTTGATATGGCAATAGGAAGATCAACAAGAATATTGCTTTCGATATGTGTGAAAAAACTGAAAGAAGTCTAGAGCAATAATGGCAATCTTTCAGGTGAATTCTTGAGCATCTTTCCTCTACAGAATTAGATAGAAGCTTTGTCTTCATTTTTAACTGGATATATCACAGTATAACACTGATCCTCTGCTTCATTTCTATTTTGTAGTAAATGACAAAGAACTGCATTTGTTACAGTCAAATGATGATAATTACGCTGTACGGGAATTTAAAGAAAGTGGCAGTAACCCATTTTGGATTTCAGAAATGATACATGACCCCATTAGCTCTGGAGAGCTAGGCAATGTTCTTGAGTATTACTCGTAACACAAATCAATGATGCCTGTTAGCTGTAATCCTTACCTGCAAAGACGAGAAAATAGGGCTAATTTATGATTTATTTGTAAAGGTAATGTTTTACATTACAATGAAAAATCATTTAAAGGAGAAATAATAAGCATATAAATGATCAGTACTCGGTAAGTAGATGACATAGGAGAAGAATGGCACGGTTGTAAATTCATCTTGCAAATCTATGGAGTTATAGCTAGGTTTCTTTGTTTTAAAAATGAATATTCTGCAAATGCATAATATAAACTCACATGACTAGAATCCATAGGTCCTGCTATAAACCTCACAGCTTCGTCTTCATGAGACGTTTAATGCACCTCAGATGTCGACATGAGTGGATCTGAGACTCCTCTGTCACAGTTGTCTTTCTTTGTTTCTAAATCCAACCATAGTGACTTTTAAATAGAATTTGTATGGTCTTCTCATAGTGTTTTTCATAGCACGAGCAACCTGCAAACAAGCTTAGATAGATTGATTCTTAGATATATTTACTACTAATAAAGTAAAAATTAATTTCTGAACATGTACAGAATTATCTTGATTTAAGGACAGTCATAGTACATGAATAATGCACAACGTTCTGTCATAGAATGAACATAATGGAAATCATGATTTGTCAATACTCTGTACAGGAGTAGTGCACACAGGTATATCACAGTACATGAGTAATACAAACAGTGATATCACAGTACAGAAGTAATGCACACAGTGATATTACAGTATAGGAGTAATGCACTCAATGATTTTACAGTAGAGTAGTAATGCACACATTGATGTAACAGTACAGGAGTAATGCACTCAATGATTTTACAGTAGAGTAGTAATGCACACATTGATGTCACAGTACAGGAGTAATGCACATAACGATGTCCCAGTACAGGAGTAATGCACATAATGATGTCACAGTACAGGAGTAATGCACATAACGATGTCACAGTACAGGAGTAATGCACACAATGATGTCACAGTACAGGAGTAATGCACACAATGATGTTACAATACAGGAGTAATACACACAATTATATCACAGTACAGGTTTAATGCACACAATGATGTTACAGTACTTAAGTAATGAAAACAATGATTTAACAGTAAAGGAATAATGCACACGGTGATGTCACAGCACAGTCTTAATGCACACAACGATATCACAGTACAGGAGTAATGCACACAATGATGTCACAGTGCAGGAGTAATGTACACAATGATGTCACAGTACAGGAGTAATGCACACGATGTTTCAGTACGACAATAGTGCACACAGTGATGACACAGAAGCGGCATACTGCAATAATTAAAAAGGCAAAAATGGAATACTACACACAGTAAAATCATAACTAATCCTAAAATAAGGGATTTTCGTTATTTTTACAAGTGCAGAATACTATAAATCTTTCAAACACATTCATCACATAGTTTCTTCAGGAATGTGGCTAGTCTTTGAAACAAACTAAGGAATCCCTTACCATTAAAAATCCCCGGTTTTACAATCCTACAGCAGTCTAAACAAATAGAGATTTATAGAGCATCTTGTGAGCACTATCAAATAGCAAGTTGTGAAAATGGCTTTATAGTATGTCAGAAAGACAGCCACACGCGAGCATACCAGCCATGAATGTGAGCGCCAGACAGTAGTTCTGATGTTATATTGGAAACGTGTCTGACATCTTTAGCTGCTCTGTCTCAGTTACTGTTGTACAGGCTTAAAATTCACGAGACTTTGCTTGGTGAAGCTAGGTTTACAAGTACTGATGCCACCGTTAATGAATGGCTTTGATTTATTTAAAGGGAATCTGATAGGTCCCCCATGCCCTCCAACCCACCTGCATTTGTATATTCCTTTCTAAGCACCTTACCTAACAGTCCCTTTTTACTGTTTGATACATAAAATGATGGTTAAAAAAAGTCTATTTACAGTCCGTTTTTAATACACAAATTTCCTTTTAACTAGTCGATGGGACATTTGTTTCCACAGACTAATCGTCCCATTCAGCAAATATCACGCTCCTCTGATTTTGCGCTCTGCAAAATTTGTACATGCGTGCATTTTTTTCACCCACGTTCAGCCGCTAGAACAGAGCTACTTTGCTCCCAGACATGTGCAGTGCACCTTTGAAGATGGGTAGTGTGCACCTGGCTTCAGAGTCACAATGACTTGTGGGAAATCATGTTATCACACCCACAGGAGCGTGATAATATGCTGAGTGGGATGACTACTCTAGGGACACAAATGCCCCATTGACTATTCAAAAGGAAATTTGCATATTAAAAACAGACTGCATAACGACTTTTTTTTAAACATCAGTTTATGTGTCAAACAGTAAAAAGGGACTGTTGGGTAAGGTGTTTGGAAAGGAATATACAAATGCTGATGGGTTGGAGGGTATGGGGGACCTGTCAGGTTCCTTTTAACATAATACTTTAAGTAAAACAAAATGGGATATAAAAGTTTTTTACAACAATTATCTGTAATGGATAATCACACAATCTTGGACTGATGCTACAAGGCCAAGTAAACTCTACTCAGTTTCATTGGCGCATTGCTCCTGATCATGGAGGAATGAAGTTGCATGAATGTATTGGATTGTAGTCGGTTCAGGCAACCACAGCCGTATGGAAAATGTCAATGACACCTAGGGTGACATGGTTAGATAATGTGAATTTGGTCAGTTCTATGAAAACAACAAGCGGGCCGGACTAGTGAGAGAATAATCTCATATGTGAGTAAGGGCAATAAAAATCATTTTTGTACAGGTATTAATTGCTATATGCTACATCAAGGACATGATTTTGTGGCTGAAAATCAATATGGGGTCAGCTTGGGAGGCATAAGCCACCCAACAGGTTCCTAGTTAGTCAGTTGTGTGCAGTGTTGTAGTAGGTCCAATTCATGATATCACTTTGGGTCCATTGATTTCTATATTTATTTTAGACACTTCTTTATTTAATTTCTAAGATATTTCAGTAATTTGTTCAGTATAGACTATACAGTTTCAGCTACATCCTAGTCCTCACATTGAACCCTAAAGCTGTCAGTGTCATCCATGATTGATGGTGGTGTGTGCTTCAGAAGAAGGAAACGATGGGCTCATAGCAGTCACAACATTGGCTAAGCTGTGTTGAAATATAATATTATATTGTGGAATGTTTTATCATAAAATCCTGCTCTTTTTTATTTTTACATGGTGCATTGTATTAATCCTTTTTCCTTGTATAGACTAGTTCATATGACATGTGCTTAATATAGCTTTGGGAATTCCACAATGATTGTATACCATGCCCCAGTGACATGAAGGAACTGTCAGTCTTTTACAGGACTAGCACACTAGAATAACACTTCCAGGGTGGCATGGAACAAAGACGAAAATAGCTGGACCTTAGAGGCTCATTTAGTTTGCCTACAAATAGTTAGAACTTAGGCTTTGTTCATACTGGCACCACCATGGCTACCATTTATAACAGCAATGATGGCTATAACGACTCCATTTTCAAGGAGATTTTGTGAATCCCATTTATGAATAATATGGGTAATCGGGTTTCTGTTGGGGTTCCTATATTTCTACACTAAGATTTGTATACTATTCTTGCTATCAGAAATCCCGGAAACTCCGATGGAAAACAAATGATGCAAGTGTAAAAGAAACTCTAAATATATAAGAGAAGGAGGACAGGAAGGAGACTAGATGGACACTTTTTACAAACGTGGTGGAATTACATAGTTGGAATAAAGACTCATTGTCTATTAAATGCCTCGCTGTTCTAAATTTCCTGTCGAACCACTTTTACAGATAATTCAGGTGGAAAGATGAGTTAATGATTCCGACAGATTTCCTGCTCTTTCCTGTCACTCACAACCCACTTAGATGAAGGCATACAATGTGAGCCTCAGCATCAGACCCAGCTAGAGACTGTGTCAGGGATATACTGAGCTCCTAGTTCTGCTATTCTTATGGTAAATGTTTTGTGCTTTCATGCTGAGAGACTTTTATCAAACATATTAGTCTGCTTTGGGAGATCATTAGCCTTCAAAGGCTGAAACATTCCAAGTTCCTTATCCTAGGAACACTCATCTCAGCTAGATGGCATCCGGTGGATCTGTCTGGGCAGCCTTTGCAATTCAGGAAAATTCAGCTTTATGTGAAAGTTACAGATTGTGTCACAGTGATATTCTGGGAGAGTGATATAATTTCATTCAAATGCTGCTGCTTGCCACAGTGAATAGTAAAAATGCTGAAAGTAGACATCACAGACGCATTTTCTTTGGGTTGAGGGGATGACACATGGATTTAATTGATGTTGAGCTGTTGATGGAAGTTTTAGAACTTGAATCTGGGTTAAAATAACACTTAGTAGCAGAAGTGTTAGCTTTGGCAGAGGAAAATTAGCTAATAAATATAAAAGGAGAGGCGAATCACAGTATACACCATATATATCTATAATGCCGTTAATACAGTCCACATGCATCTCATAGAAGTAGAACTTGGACCAAGTGCAGAAGTTGATAAGAAAAGCTGTCCTGTGTTTTCTTGATGAACATAAATGGTTTGTAGACTTGATCAGAAGAAATCACTGTGTGCTGAAGAGCATTTATTCCAGGGAAAGAAGTCTCTCCAGATCTTGTGCTATTTTATGTTCTCTCCATTACGGTGCTAGGAAACATAGTACACTTAAGTACAAGAGCGCTGAAGAAGAATGGATGCTTGTTTACTTTGCTTATTAAAACACAATGTTGACAGCTTGTAAGGGGTTCTACATTTGATTAAGGACAAGTTTAATTTAAAGCCTTTAAATGTTTAGCAGTAAAATAAAAGAATTACAGAAAAATGCCGCCAAGTCTACAAGGTGCGTGACATCAGACATTTCATTATACTCAGACAAACAACATACAAGTTTCCTCTAAGAAGCCACACAAGTGCTAGACTTGGGCAACATGACAGATTTAGTCAGCTGTGGTCCTGTGGCTTGTTTTTTTGCCAGACAGACTAGACACCCTGTCATTGTTTTAGGTTGCCCAGGGTAATGCTTGATGTAGATGCATTAAGATTATACTATTCGATAAAGTCTTCCATGAAGAGAATCAAATAGCAAGTGACAATGATGACATTACTTCACATTCACCTATGTTTAATGTATGTAGTAGATCAATAGACCGAGTGAAAAAAAAATAATGGAAGCTTCCTCACCCTTTAGGACACAATAAGCACCAGGGTCTCCTTAACTTCAGGATTTGTGAGACTTACTCAATATACTTTTTTGAGTCTAAAAGACATGCCATAAAAATAATCAAAAGGAAAAACCTCTTAAAAAAACACTTATAGCAAAACTTATTTGCAGTGTTAAGCCTAATGCTGGCCATCATAAAGCATACGTGAATTTTTCTAATATAGGGATAATATAATTTGCCTAAGGTGTCCAGGATTAGGAAAATGGATGTACTTTTTAACTAACAGTGCCCTGCTCATTGACTGATGAATGAATGATTTTGAGTAGAACTGAATTCTGCTTGAATTTTACAATCATCCACATTTGATAAAATGCGGATTTTTTGTAATTCGCTTCCGCATGGAATGGATCCAGGAGAATGGTGTCCTTGATGTCATGAACTTTCAGACTCTTGCGCAGAACCTTCTCGGGCTTCATCAGAATCGGAAGTTCTGGCTCATTGTGAGAGGACTGAGGATTTCAGCGAGTGGCAGGGATCAGAAGAAGCAATGGGGACCGGATGGAAGACGGTGAGGAGCGGAAAGGCCAGAGAGATGAGAGATAAGTATAAGGATTTTCTTTATTTTTTATATGATATTACTTTATTACACTTTATGGTCAAAAGAGACACCAGAGCATAAGAAGGAATATTCAGTTTGTCGAGAAGGTCCATTGAATTGAAGTCAAATTACCTATGAACAGGACTCAAATTTTGCCTGATCCGCCTAGATCTATTGATTGTACATCATTATTCACTTTCACTTGAGAGCGTGATGCAATATTACAGAAAGGTTATGGTGCAAATTATATTTTTGGCTATCTTGTCTGGTGTGTATAAAGCAAGGTAGAAGTACAGGCTAGAATTTAACTTTTAATAACTGCCTTTAAAAACGAAAAAAATTTGTTCAGTAAATAACACACAACCAATAAGTGTATCCTAACCACCAATAACTTGTGAAATAAACAAAAATTGTTAAAACCGTCAGTAAAACAGACGAGATGTATTGAATATTGTGGATAGTTTCTAGATAGATCTATCCTTATCTATCCCATTATTAAGTCAAGTCTGTTTTACTGACGGTTTTAACAATTTTTGTTTATTTCACAAGTTATTGGTGGTTAGGATACACTTATTGGTTGTGTGTTATTTACTGAATGAATTTTTTTCGTTTTTAAAGGCAGTTATTAAAAGTTAAATTTTAGCCTGTACTTCTACCTTGCTTTATACACTCTAATTGATTGGTAGATCCTTATTATTTATGCTATCTTGTCTGGGAACACACCCTTATTAATGGACGTTTAGAATAATAAAAACATATAAGTGCCTATTTAGACAACCTGGTAAACATTTGTATAAACAAACATTTATAGGAATGGCCATGTCCCGATTATTGTACTGGATAAACTGGCCATCAATAAGCCGACGAACAAGCAAAAGTCTTATTCGTCAGCTGCATTAATTGTTGGGACGCCTTAAAAATCATTATTCTTGGCAGCACATTGTCCTGACACATGGCATGTGCTGCTGATAACAATGTTCTATGCACACAGGACAACCGATCATTCTGTGTGCATGGAATTGTGGTTGGCCTGTCTAGACAAACCATTAAACGACCACTGATCAGCTTGACAATAGCAATGTAAGTAGACTCGAAGGAGTATTTCTTTTTACATTTTATCTATTGAATATTTATTTAAAATGTTTCTGTTATTTATTAGTCAGTGCAAGAATGTAACCCTCATTCCTTTGCTTTGCATTGCCAGCTAGTGGGTAGTGTCAGGAAGTATATGACAAATTTACTTTGACATCTGCAGTGTAATTTGGATGATGTGGTTTCTCCGGGTTCCCACATTAAGTTAGTTCAGAGTTGCTAGATGAAATCGGAAAACCCATAAACATGGCCAACAATAATGAAAGGATTTTCATGTAACCAGCTCAAAATATTTCACATTTCCAATTGTATTTAATCATCTCATAGAGTTGTGTAGTAGCGCTAGTTTAGAGTATGTCTGTTATTATTATTGCTATTATGTGTTTTAAAAAAATTGAAAATATAACTTCAATTATAGGAGTTTTCCATTTGTAAAAATGTAGTCTCCAAACATTGAGATTCTAGTAAAAAGACTTCCAACACTACTTACCTTTCCAAGGTTTAGCACCAGCTTGCCACCGCTACTTCCATCCATGTTTTACTTCTTCAGTGGTAATGTAAAGTCAAGAGCAGACATCTCTGCTGCAGCCAATCACTGGGATCGGTGGGTTGTGCTGAGATCAGTGATTAGCTGCAGCATTGATGTGCACTTTCAACTTTACGTCCCTGCCATAGCTAAAATACAATGATGGAAGCATCAGCTGGAAGCCAAAACTGGACCTGGGCAGGGTGATTACTATCTGCCTTTAAATTTACATATGTATAGCCTTTTATTTTAAAAATGGCTCCATGTGAGAATACAGGGCTTCTTTTTTTTGCTCACTGTTGTAAATACTGACAATAATGGATGACTGAAGATTTACTATTAAATCTTACATTTAAAAGATGTCCAAGGTTTCTTTTTAGAAAATCATATATCCAGTGATGTTCAGAACACTGCATTCTGAAAAAATAAATGCAAGCTTTAAAGCCGAGGAGTGGAAAAGTTAACATACACATGGATGGTGCCCCGCTTGGGAACTAAATGCATCTTTAAATTTACTTTATTCGCTCGACTGAACTCTGTGTTTAGAATGAAGAGCTATTCACTATGCAGACCCAGAGCAAGCCTTCTCCTTTCTTTACAATTACTTGGGCACAAAAATAATCTCTGTTTGAAAAAGCAAGTGAACTATGCAGACTAATCAACTGTAAATTTTTGTCATCAAGAGAGTAGTTGATTATGTAGTGTCTTGCAGTAGCCCAATTATCAGTGAACCATAGCTGATCTAGCACGTTAGCAGAAGAAGACAGTGCCTCAAAGATGCAAGGCAAATTAGTGACACAAATGCTTTAATGCAAGTGTCAGTGTCTGCCAGATCCTGTTAAAGCTATACTGTCACTCTTTGCCTTATGAACGGGTTTACGGAGAGAACAGAGACATGCCCAGAAACCAAGGATTGAATGAGAGAATGAAAATATGATTAGACAGAGCAGCCAAAAGTGAATAATGTTATTATGTGTTCTTAAGGAGCCTGATGTTAATTCTATGGATTAAAATTACATAGTGTATGGCCTTCAATTGTATATCCATGCATCTGTTTCATAATCTATCTATCTATCTATCTATCTATCTATCTATCTATCTATCTATCTATCTATCTATCATATCTATCTATCTACCATATCTATCATCTATCTATCAAAAAGAAGAAAAGCCAGCACTAGGGATGAGCGGACCCGTGGAACTTTAGATTCTGGTACCTTACCCGAACTTTAGTTCAAAGTTCAGTTCAGTAGCAGAACCCGAACCCCATTGAAAACAATGGAGACCCTCAAAAATCTCTCTCTGTTCCCCAGAACTCTGAACATTATAACAGACTTCTGGGAGAAGTCCATGTTTGGCTTTTAGCACCGGTCACTTACTGTCCAGGGTAAACCCCAAAATTTTATGTTCAGGCTCGCTCATTTCTAGTCAACACTAATACAACATGGTAACTGGTGTAAGCCCATCAGTTATCAGCCAAACAAGTCATGTAATAGAGGAAGCAAATAATATAAAAACTATCTGTAAAATTATAGTAACATACTGCACTCCAATGGTCCAAATGCAAAAAATTGTGATTTGTTTGCCCATGTAAATAGTGGCATAATTTCGGCTCTCTCTATTCGACTATTATCTATCATCACATCTATCTATCTATCTATCTATCTATCTATCTATCTAATTAAATACTGTATATAGCTAAAGTGGGAATACCCCTTTTGATCTTCCTGAGAAGTAATTTCACCAGGGGTCTGCGCCTCACGGTCTTTCCAGAACCAAATGTATATTTAATATAATGTGAGGATTGGCAGTAGAAGTAGATAGATAATTGCTTCATGTCAAACCTCCATTAATCAAAGGACAGGAGGAAGTACTTTACTTGTATCTCCAGACCTCCTCCTAAACTAAAGAAGTGCAGTCTCACAGTATCATCATACAATTTATCTCCTTTTCCCATAAAGTCCTTATACGTGTTATTTTCTAATCTCACAGAGCTTTGCATTCATTATCAGGCAGGTCACTAGCCACATCCACAATGCAAATGTGCTTTGGTAGGATATAGTAATAACATAAACTATTCCTTGGGAGGTTTACTAGGGGCACATTTTCACTGACCCCTGGCAGGGGAAAGGTTAATACTGGCACTGATATCACTGGGAAGAGCCATGTGCAGCCAAGGCTGAGGGCTGGAGAGGCTTCTTCTGGGTGGTGTGTGCACCCAGCAGGAAGGCCGCGATCTGGCTACGGTCGTTAATTTTTGTTTGGTTCTTCACCATGCTGCTGACGGATATTTGTAGGCTTCATTATTCACTCACTGGGTGGCAGATACATAAGTAACAAGTTCTCAAAACCTTTTTACACTGCTGTGTTCGGGGTCAGACGCTACTGCTGAGAAGATGAACAGAGACAGCTGACAAATGGTTACAACTGAGCTCACGGTATATATCCATGTCAGAAAATCCAACCACCCTGCATATGTTTTATTAGCTCCGTATTTAAATTTTTAATATCTATTGAGCTGATGTATCATTTTGCTAATGATGTATCATTGTTTCTATTATATTCCTGCTATTGTCAATTCTATGTAAGGCCGGGGTCACACTTGCGAGTGCAATGTGAGAAACTCGCATGAGTCTCGCACCTCAATATCGGCACTGCCACTGGCACTCGGACCGGAGCGCTCAGCTGTATAGAAATACATGCAGCCGCACACTCCGGTCCCGAGTGCCGGCGGCAGTGCCGGGTATTGAGGTGCAAGACTCGTGCAAGTTTCTCGCAAGTGTGACCTCGGCCTAAGATGAAATATGGTATGTCTTGGCTATTTTATATCCTGGATGTAAATAGCTGCGAGATTATTGTGAACGACAATCAGCTGACAAACGAGCAAAACACTCGTTTGTCGGATCAAGTGATCTTCTGGTTTGTACAAAATATCATAATTCTCGCCAGCACATCACATAGTATAAATCAAGGGTGCATAATTTTTTTTTTTGGACCAAGGTCTACTTAACCAATCTGGAGGCCACACTAAAAATTTAAACGGTATTTTCTTCTGTGACATTTTGTGGAATATCAAAAGTGTATACCATAAATGTTTCAGGTTCAAATTCTACTTACAGGACTCTTCCCTCCACCAGTCAGCACTCTAATGGTACGTTCACACTGATCTTTTTTTTACAAGGATTGATATATCGATTTTGCTTCTAAATCCACATAGAAAATGCATCAAATACCCTTTGAAAAATTTTCCAACTAATTTTAATGGAAAAGCACCTTTAGTGCATGCAGTGTTGTTTTTTAACATTATTTTGAACATTTTGCAGTAAAAAACAACTAGAAAGCTGATTCAAAGAGTTTTGAGGTGTTTTTGTAGGGATTTGCAATAAAATCTTCGTCTAAATCCTCATAAAAACTATGTGAATAATCCCTAAAGAGGCAGAGGTCATGCACATGTCCTCTTCAATAGATCATTGGGGTTTTGCTTACAACCTAATGATTTAGAAGTCTCATAAACTACAGTGTAGCGAGACGCAGCCGCAGAAGACCTCCTGTGTTCTTCAGATACTACATACTACATAGCCCTATGCACTATGCACAAATGTAGGCAGAAGTCTGGCAATCCAGTGCAGCGGGCGGCTTTTAAAGTATATTTTTCTCTGAAATGCAGAAGCGTTTCAGAGTGCCTGTCTGAGATCATTCCACCAGTGCCTGATACATGCTGCCTGTGGAGTGAGCAGCATGTATCATCTGCAAGATTCACTTCAGCCTGTCAGGCAAGCATTTTTCTATCCATTTGGTTGGAGGCTGCACAGAACGGCATCACAGGCTGCATGCTGCCCATGGACTGCAGGTTGTGCACTCCTGGTTTAATTGGAGCCTCTTTCTGTTGACTAGAATTCGAGCCTCCAAAAATTAATTGAAAATCTGAGCTGCGAGAAACTGATTTTTTTCTTGACATGATGGCAATGGCCAAACTTATACTGGACTATTAATATGAAATTGGTGGCGGTCCAACATCTGGCACACCCATTGATCAAATGTTTTAAACTACGGTTGATGTTAATAGAGAATGGAGCTGAACAGCACAGCTCCATGTGGTGGCTCTTTCTAGTTACTGCTGCTCAGCTCGATTTCATTTAAATAGGAGCTGATCTGTGGTACCCAGCAGCGATCACTACACGTTGACAAAGCTGTGTTGTTTAGCTCTGCAGCAGCTAATAGGCTGCCGCAATACTGCCCCATACTTTAGAATAGCAATGAAATTTCATAGTGCACCTCTACTACCTCTGTATGCTAGTTACACTGTGGGGCTCCATAGAATTCTTTTCTGTTACTCTTTTCAGATTTTGTATCAATCACTTTTAAGAATTACAGATACAACTCTGCCTTGTGTAACCCATAGGCAGACAGAGACTGAAGAGGGTCCCTGTGCAGGAATAGTATACAGGCCTTTCCAGTCCAATAGCTCATCACAATTCTACTATTTATGTGTCTGTGACAGAAGCTGATGCCTTGAAGGTGAAAGTGAGATCAATTACTTTTTGTTCCCCTATGAGGCTGCACAGGTTGCACCGATAGTATGTCCGCCCCTGTTATAACCTAACATTCACCTTCCCCCACGACTGTGACTGTAGTGAAATGTAAGTATCTCATCATTTTCATTTCACCCCTTAAGTCTTGTCATTAAACTGATCTTCAGCATTTTAAGCCTGGGACAAACAGTCGATAATATAGATAA
>JARQOD010000002.1:518914374-518954042 GCA_033576555.1 Oophaga sylvatica | reverse complement strand
TGGAGATAAATAAAAGGATGAGGCACTGAGACACGCTCAGCAGAGTACAAGCAGCAGTGCTTGAACAAGTAACTGGAGCGTGATGTGCACTCAAAAATAAAAAAACACAGACTGAAGTGAAAACTGAAACACAACTGTTCACAATCTGTGAAAGGCTACTCCTTTGTCTACTTCTATAGTGTTTGCAACCAATGTATTGGATACGATGGAAGCGCGTCACACTAATAGATTAGATTTAAATGGAATGGAGCAGAACCAATTGGAGATAAATGAAAAGGATGAGGCACTGAGACACGCTCAGCAGAGTACAAGCAGCAGTGCTTGAACAAGTAACTGGAGCGTGATGTGCACTCAAAAAAATAAAAACACAGACTGAAGTGAACACTGAAACACAACTGTTCACAATCTGTGAAAGGCTACTCCTTTGTCTACTTCTATAGTGTTTGCAACCTATGTATTGGATACGGATGGAAGCGCGTCACACTAATAGATTAGATTTTTTTCAAACATAAGGGAGCAGCACCAATTGGAGAAAAATGAAAAGGATGCGGCACTGAGACACGCTCACAGAGTACAAGCAGCAGTGCTTGAACAAGTAACTGGAGCGTGATGTGCACTCAAAAAATAAAAAACACAGACTGAAGTGAACACTGAAACACAACTGTTTACAATCTGTGAAAGGCTACTCCTTTGTCTACTTCTATAGTGTTTGCAACCAATGTATTGGATACGGATGGAAGCGCGTCACACTAATAGTTAAATTGCATGGAGCAGCAAGAATTACACTGAAGAAAAAAAAAGAGTCTGTGAGTGACACGTGCAGATGCCTACAGACAGCGTTGCATGCAGAGCAAACTGCAGCGTCACCTGCACTCTCACACACACCTTGCACAGAGCTGTTAAAACAACACTGGCAAAAGGAAGCTTTACACAGCGGTTGGTAAACTAGCCTGCCTAAAGCCCAGTACACAAAATCGCAATATCTAACTGTCCCTCAAAGTCAGCAGAACAGCGTTCTGTCCCTAACTGAGTTCACAGCACAGTGATGCTAAAATGGCGGCGGAGCCTTTTATAGTGCATTCTGACATCATTTCAGCAGCCAATCACAGCCATGCCATTAGTTAAGATGACCGCAGCATTACAGGATGTGCCCACACTTCATAAGATTCCTCATTGGCTGACTAAAATCACATTGCCTCTCAAAGAATTATGGGAACTTCCGATTCCGGTATACGATATTGGAAAAATATCGGAACTAAGTATCGGAATTCCGATACAGCGAATATCGGCCGATACCCGATACTTGCGGTATCGGAATGCTCAACACTATTTGTAACTATTAATTATTGCTGTTTAATGTTGAACCTTAATAGATACTCTATATGTATTGACAGTGCATTGTTTAGCTGGTCTAGAAAAAGTGGGAAAGGACATGGTGTAGATGTTTTGGACTTTATATTTCTATGTGTACTGTAATTTGGGTTCTGGTTGAGTACAACTGGGGTTTGAAAAGGTGGATTGGTTGAGGGGGGTGCTTTACTTGGGGTTCAAATGTTTTAATTTGGATATCCTGTTTTTTTTCTATCAGTGAAAAGTTTTTAAAATTACCCAATTTTAAAAAAAACTCTCAAATTAACTTGTCGTGACCCTCGATTGCTGATGTAAATAGGAGATTGGGCATTGTTCAAAATATAAGCATGTCAATAAGTTCTATATATTTACAAATAGGAACATAGCTAACTATTTTTTAACCCTTCATGACCTTGCCATTTTTTGCAATTCTGACCAGTGTCCCTTTATGAGGTAATAACTCAGGAACACTTCAACGGATCCTAGCGATTCTGAGATTGCTTTTTCGTGACATATTGGGTTGGGCTTCATGTTAGTGGTAAATTTAGGTCGATAATTTTTGTGTTTATTTGTGAAAAAAATAGAAATTTGGCGAAAATTCAGAACATTTTGCAATTTTCAAATTTTGAATTTTTATTTTGTTAAACCAGAGTTATGTGACACAAAATAGTTAATAAATAACATTTCCCACATGTCTACTTTACATCAGCACAATTTTGGAAACAACATTTTTTTTTGTTAGGAAGTTATAAGGGTTAAAATTTGACCAGTGATTTCTCATTTTTACAGCAAAATTTACAAAACCAATTTTTTTAGGGACCACCTCACATTTGAAGTCACTTTGAGGGGTCTATATGGTAGAAAATACCCAAAAGTGATACCATTATAAAAACTGAACCCCTCAAGCTACTCAAAACTACATTCAAGAAGATTATTAACCCTTCAGGTGCTTCACAGAAACTAAAGGAAAAAATGGACATTTTAATTTTTCCAACAAAAATTTTATTTTACCATCAATTTTTTCATTTTTGCATGGGTAACAGGAAAAAATGGGTCCTAAAATTTGTTGGGCAATTTCTCCTGAGTACACAGATACCTCATATGTGGTCATAAACCACTGTTTAGGCGCACGGCAGGGCTCAGAAGTGAAGGAGCGCCATTTGACTTTTTGAATGGAAAATATGCTGGAATATTTAATGGTTGCCATGTCGCATTTGGAGAGTCCCTGTGTGCCTAAACATTGGAGCTCCCCCACAAGTGACCCCATTTTGGAAACTAGACCCCCCAAGGAACTTATATAGATGCATAGTGAGCACTTTGAACCCCCAGGTGCTTCACAAATTGATCCGTAAAAAAAAAAAAGTACTTTTTTTTACAAAAATTTTCTTTTAGCCTCAGTTTTTTCATTTTCATATGGGCATCAGGATAAAATGGCTCCTAAAATTTGTTGGGCAATTTCTCCTGAGTACACCGATACCTCATATGTGGTCATAAACCACTGTTTGGGCGCACGGTATGGCTCAGAAGGGAAGGAGCGCCATTTGACTTTTTGAATGGAAAATTAGCTCCAATCGTTAGTGGACACCATGAAGCGTTTGGAGAGCCCCTGTATGCCTAAACAGTGAAACTTCTAACCCTAACCCTTATTCTAACCCTAATGCTACCCCTAGTTCTAACCCTAACCCTAGTTCTAACCCTAACCCTAAGGCTGGGTTCATATTGCGTTTTACCAGCCCATTCAACACATAGCGTTGACGGGCGGGTAACGGTATAGCATTACGCGATCGCGTTATGCTATACCCGCTAGTGAAGATAAATCAGCAGATGATTCATCTGCGCTAGCGGTGACGGAGCCCAGTCGCTGCAGGCCACGTCCGAGGCTCCGTCACTGAATGACGGCACTTCGCGAACGCATGCCGCTTTACGGCATGCATCGCGATGTGCCCGCAAATGGGGGTGAATGGCAGCGTTAATGGACTGCGTTACACCGCGTTATACCGCGGTGTAATGCAGTCCGTCTAATGGACTGCCATAACGCAATATGAACATCGTAACCCTAACCTTAATAAAAAGATTTAAAAAAAATATATATTTTTTTTATTTTATTTGTCCCTACCTATGGGGGTGATAAATGGGGCGTTTATTTACTTTTTTTTATTTTAATCACTGTGAGAGTTTATCACAGTGATCAAAATAAATTTCTGGACTCTGGAGGGCACACTGCGCATGCGCCGGCCATTTTGCAAGATGGCGGCGCCCATGAAACATCCCGGATGGACGCCAGGACGAATCCAGGGACAATGGAGGACCAGGAGAGGTGAGTAGGGGGGGTCGGAAGGTAAAGGGGGGAATCGGAGGGTGGGGGGAGCGGAGGCAAGGTGGAGGGGAGCATTTAGTGATGGCGGTGACCGATCGTCGCCATCTATTGGTGGTGGCGGCCGAACGCCGCCGTTACTCGGTGTGGGGGGGTCGGATCTCGGTCTCCAGCCATGGCAGATGCTACTGCAGCATCGGCCATGGCTGGATTGTAATATTTCACCAAATTTCATTGGTGAAATATTACAGATTGCTCTGATTGGCTGTTTCACTTTTAACAGCCAATCAGAGCGATCGTAGCCACGTGGGGGTTAAGCCAACCCCTCTGTGGTGAAGCACAAAGGGTCTTGTGCCTGCGGGTCGGTTGACCTTTCAGTGACCCCGGTCACCAGACCCGCTGGAACGTGATCCTTTCATGACACATACGCTGTGTCATAAGTCGGGAAGGGGTTAAAGTTGACAACATCTTCAAAAAGCTGGATATATTTTGTTTTGTCTCTTCGGTTATTTGGGTGTATTGCTTGGTGTATAAAATATCCATTCAACAAACTGCAAAAAAGTAAAATGAAGTTTAAAGGCATTAATATTAATAATGTGAAAGCTTACAACACTAATAGATGAGGAAATGAAGGATCAGTAAAGCTCTGAGATTAACTTTTTCATTTGAAATACTTTGAAAAACATTATTTTCATCTGTAAATTACAGAGGAGATAATAGCTTTTACCTGCTATTACCTCAAAATGTCTAGTAAATGTCACCTTATCCCATGAATATGCAAAAATTACAAGATAAAAAATGCTAAGTAAAGCATTTTGCAAATGTCAAAAGAAATTTACAAGTGAATATTATTTCATTAAATATATGTAATATGCAAAAGGTGAATAAAATGTGAATTGCAAACATAAAAATGTAGGTTTATTTTCAATTTTGTAATCTGAGTTTGCTCATTCCATCAGTAAAATGTACAAAATGGATGAGAGGTTCCAATTCTAAAGTAGGGCTTTTACTATTACACAGTATACACTAGACCAGAGGTCTCAAACTCCGTTCCTCAAGGGCCGCAAACAGTTCATGTTTTCAGGATTTCCTTGTATTGCACAGGTGATAATTTAATCACCTGCACAGATAATGATTCCAGCACCTAGCAATGCTAAGGAAATCTTGAAAACACGCACGGTTTGCGGCCCTCGAGGAATGCAGTTTAAGACCCCTGCACTAGACCATCAGTGAGTGTAATATCTGCTCCAGATTATCAAATGCTATATTCAGTACTCAACTACTATTTTTAAAGAACTACTACAGTGGATTTTTTTTTATTTCAGCGCTGGAGTAATGCTACTAATAAACGCAAGATTCCTGCACCTAATATTATATTCAACACCCGCCGTCTTCAGCTCATCCCAGTGGTGCTCCAATCCCAGACCACCATCTTGTGGCCGCAACTTCTCACTTATCGGAAGTCAGAGGTAACGGTCACAAGCTCTCATTGCAAGTTCATGAGAGCCAGAACGAGCAAATACTGGAACGAACCCAATTACACACTCTCTAATCTCATCTCTTATTGACTCGATACACTCACAAATTGATAGCTACTACTCATTAAGATGTGAGGTTACTGCTTAGATTCAGTCAAGGAGAAGTTGGATGGATCGAGCACAGATGGCACATATGTTTTCTCGTGAACAATATATTAATAATTACCAATATTATTCCAATTAATTTCTTGTAAATACAGTAAACTTTGCAACTTTGTGTTCACTTCCAAAAGTTTCAGGTGTCAAACATGTGGGTTCTCTATTTTTATATTATTGATTGTAAGGATTTGGAGCCTAAAGTTAATTAGTTCAATTCTTTTGACCTGTCAGCAGATACAATAAATTCATATGACCACAATGCTTACAATCCCATTTACTGTAATGAATGCAGCTTGAAATTCTTGCAAGGCCACACAAAGTTAATATTGATCCTTAGCCAACAGCTCCCACTTCATAGACTAGTGCCTGACCACATAATACTACACTCCTTCCTACGTTTATTTTGGCATTATTTTGAAATATTAGTAACGAAAAAAGCAATTTTCTATTTGGAATGGAAAAATTGGTTTAAGGGCAGTATTTAGCCAGATGTATGCAATATTTAATAAAACATTAAATATACTGCACACACAAGGTCTTCAATACAGGTTCTTAATAATGAAAAATAAATAAGCACTGGAGTAACTTGGCATTGCTGAAGCTCTGTTTTTCCTGCTTTTTTATTTGTAATTATTATTGGAAAAAACAGTAGCATCCTCCAGCTGACAGGGCATGCTGGAAGAGCTCCAGAGGATTTTTCCATATTCTAAAATATTGAGTTGTTCCTGGTAGTAACACATGTTATACAGGTGACCAGATGACATCTAGTATCCTGTTTGTTCACGTTTGTGTAACACAAATTTTTGCTACTGCTATTTCTCTTCTAGCAATAGAGATTATTACTTCTTTATGTCAATAGTGACTAATATAGAATTTGTATATTTTTGAGGAGGCCAGAATGGTTACATATAATATGTATCAAATCCAACTTTTACAAATTGGTAAATTTGCCACAAAAAATGAAAACTAAACAATCAAATGACAAAACTGATGACTGACTATGACTGTCTAAGGAGATTCAGCCATTATGACAGTTTTTCATTGGATATGGGCATGTAATGATCCCTTTTAAAAATTAGACCAGTGGGAACATTCGGTTACCTAAGTACAAAAAAAGGGAAAAACAAAGCCAGGTGACTTTTCTATTTGTAATATCTCAGGGCTTTAGGGCAATGAGACATGACATATACCCTATCATAGAGCTCTCATAAATTGTTAATAGGGTTCACAGATAGGTATATATAATCAAGTATACTAAAAACTTTGCATCAGCACTTTGAAAAGCTCTTTTTGGCTGTAAAGATGCCTTTAGAAAGCTAATGGAAAAAACTTTCCCTGGACCCCTTCTTAAACAGAAGAACATTCATGTGTTTTAATGGGGAGAGGGGATGAAGTTTTTGCTGCTAGCATAAGCTTTTCTTTCCTGGGACCAAAGGGCTAAGACTAGAGATGGGCGAACCCAGACAGTAAACTTCGGTGTCCGTACCGAACATGTACTGTTCAAGCACAGACTCTGAACAGGGTCTTCACTAGGAAGTCTTCGTTACTGTTTGGATTCAGCCTCCTGAACACCATGACAGCGGGGAAAACACTGCTTCTGACCGGCGATAAAATTATTACCGCCAGTCAGAGAGTCGCGGTTCCCATGCAGTCAAATGGCAGTTTGAGCCCGCAGTTGACCAGAGGTAAAATGTTTACTACTGCTCCAATCAGCCTACACCTGCTGCCGCTAATAACCGTCCAGACTGAGAACCACAGATGAATGAACTGTAAGCAGCGGTGACATTATTGAGGTTACCGCTGTTCACTGAGGCTGAATTCCCAGCTGGGCCCCTGAACTGCGGTGCAGCAGTGAGTTCACTGGGAGAAATTTCTCACAGTGAACTGCGGTGAACTCTTTGAGCTCAGCGCTGCACCATGAGACTTTCTCACTGTGTTAGCGGGGATAGGTCACTGCAGTTCAGGGGCCCGACTGGGAACGCAGTCTCAGTGACAGGCTGTAACCTCGATGACATCACCACTAGTCATTGATGTGGTGCTCGCAGGAGCTCATTCTCCCAGTGGTTCTAAGCCTGGATAGTCGCATCTTGACACTGTACAGGTTGAAAACTGTTTATCCCCAGACATACATTACGGCATGGGACAGAACAATGGACAGGTGAGGGATATGGTTGTTTTTTATTTTTGTTTTATTACACAAGACGATGGCTTCAATGGAATGGGTGATGAAGTGAGAATGGTTTAATTTAGAATCATTAAAGGAGACTGTATCATTCTTTCAATTAAAGAACTTTATTCTGGATGTGTGTTTGTTTACCATATAACTATAGGATTAGTAATGGATAGGTGTATTATAGACACCTCTCCATTATTAAGCTGTGGGCTTGATGTCACAACCGCTATAGGGCATATCTGACAGATATGTATTTTCTGGACGGCTGTGGGCTGCTATTTTTAAGCTGGAGGGTCAATATCAATGGCCCCTTACCAGCCTGAGAATACCAGCCCCCAGTTGTCTTCTTTAGCAAGGCTGGTTGTCAAGAATGGAGGGAACCCCATGTGGTTTATTTAAAATTATTTATTTAAATAATTAAAAAACAGCATGGGGACCCCTCTATTCTTGATAGCCAACCTTACTAACACTGACAGCTGAGGGTTGCAGCCCCAGCTGTCATTTTTGCCTGGCTGATTATCAAAAATAGAGGGAAACCCTCATCATTTTTTTAAAAATTATTTACTTTGAGCTCAGGCGCTGGCTGAGGAATACTTCCATCAGTCGCTCCTGCTCTCACTGGTATTAGCGGCAGCAGGCATAGGCTGATGGAAGCAGTAGTCCCATCAGCCCACGCCAGTGACAGGAGGTTAACTTTTTACCTCTGACCACAGCTGTGGGCTCATGCTTTCATAAGACAGCTTGGGAAATGCAGCTCTCTGACCGGCAGTAATGATTTTACAGCATGGTAAACACTGGATGTTCGGGCCCCCCATTCAAGTGAAAGTGGTCCGGGTCCAGGTTCGGGTACTGTTCTTGTAGCCGAACCAGAACTTTTTTTTAACTGTTCGGCTGAACCCGAACATCCAGGAGTCCGACCAGCTCTAGCTAAGACATCTGAATTCAATTTGCCCCTTACTGTGGGGAGAGTTGGAATGGCCGAAATACACATTATATTATTGGTTGGTCCAACCAGGTTCAAATGACATTAAGGCAAATTTGTGAATAGATTTCACATTTCCAATTGAATTCATTATTTTTCAGATCTGTTAGACCTGATGTGGCAGGTGTACTTATTTTGAACAGTCAGTTAGATTGGTTGTATAAACCTTAAGTTAAAATGAACATTTTATGATAAATATAATCCGTATTTTAATATTAGGCAGAGAAAATTCACAAAGGATTACACAGCTGTTCTCATGGGTTTTTTATTTACAAAGTAAGTACACTGTCCTCCTCAGTGTTAAGAGGTCTGGCAAATAATGTATGCCTTTAGTATTGTGAAATCTATTGCATGATTGGTTTTACCCTTATGTGCATAGTGACTGTACTCTCTAGATTTGTATTTAGATTTACTAGTGAAAAAAATTTACAATGTAAAGGATTGTGACTTTTTTTGCATGTAACTTTTCTGTTAAGGGTATGCCACACTAAACAACATCGCTAACGGATCGCTAAAAAACGTCACTATTTAGCGATCCCGTTAGCGATGTTGTAGTGTGCGGCATCTACCAGCGACGTGGCCCCTGCTGAGATCCTGCTGTGATCTCGCTCGTCGCTGACATCGTTCCGGACCCTATTTTATCGTCGGCGCCCCCGCTGGTAAGTATATATCGCTGAGTGTGGCACCTTTTCTTAGCGATTTAGCGGTACTTTTGTACCGCTAAAGTCGTTAAGGAGATCGCTAACCGCGATAGCGTCCTTAACGACATCGCTAAGTTAAGCCGCTATCAGCGATATAGAAACAATCCCGCTAGCAATCGCATTAGTATGCGTCGTTATCGTGATCGCTAGCGGGATTGTTTAGTGTGGCAGTACCTTTAGTTGATGTGAACCCTTAAAAATGAGTCACAACATGTTTGAAAAAAATAAAGAAGAAAATATATAACAACAATATAACTATACAGTTGGTCGGAAAGTATTCAGACCCCTTTAAATTTACACTCTTTGTTTAATTTCAGCCATTTGGTAAATCCAAAAAAGTTCTTTTTTTTTAATTAATGTACACTCTGCACCCCATCTTGACTGAAAAAAAACAGAAATGCAGAAATTTTTGCAAATTTATTAAAAAAGAAAAATAGAAATATACATGGTCGTAAGAATTCAGACCCTTTGCTCAGACACTCATATTTACATTACATGCTCTCCATTTCCTTGTGATCCTCCTTGAGATGGTTCTACTCCTTTATTGGAGTCCAGCTGTGTTTAATTAAACCGATAGCATTTGATTTGTAAAGGCACACACCTATATAAGACCTCACAGCTCACAGTGCATGTCAGACCAAATGAAAATCATGAGGTCAAAAGAACTGGCCAAGGAGCTCAGAGAAAGAATTGTGGCAATGCACAGATCTCGCAAAGGTTACAAAAGAATTTCTGAAGTACTCAAGGTTCCTAAGAGCACAGTGGCCTCCATAATCTTTAAATGGAAGAAGTTTGGGACCATCAGAATTCTTCCCAGACCTGGCAGTCCAGCCAGACTGAGCAATCGTGGGAGAAAAGCCTTGGTGAGACAGGTAAAGAAGAACCCCAAGATCACTGTGGCTGAGCTCCACAGATGCAGTAGGGCGATTGGAGAAAGTTCCACAAAGTCAACTATCACTGCAGAACTCCACCAGTAGGGCCTTTATGGCAGAGTGGCATATTGGAAGCCTCTCCTCAGTGCAAGGCTTATGAAAACCTGCACAGAGTTTGCTTAAAAAACACATGAAGGACTCCCAGACTATGAGAAATAAGTTTCTCTGGTCTGAAGAGATGAAGATAGAACTTTTTGGTGATAACTCTAAGGAGTATGTGTGGAGAAAACCAGGCACTGCTCATCACCTGCCCCATACAATCCCAACAGTGAAACATGGTGGTGGCAGCATCATGCTATGGGGGTGGTTTTCAGCTGCAGGGATGGGACGGCTGGTTGCATTTGAAGGAAATATCAATGAAGCCAAGTAAAGAGATATCCTGGATGAAAACCTCTTCCAGAGTGCTCTGGACCTCAGACTTAAGGTACTGTCACACTAAGCGATCGCACCAGCGATCACGACAACGACACGACCTGGCAGAGATCATTTGTACATCGCTATATGGTCGCTAATTAGCTTCCAAACAGGAAGATCTCATAAATGACACATCAGCGATCCAGTCTGTGCCACTATTGCGTTTGCAATTGCGATAGTATCCTCACAGCAACGCACAAAGGACTAGAACGCTGACAATGTCGCTGCTGCGTCATAAAATCGGTGTCACTTAAGCGATATCGCCTAGTGTGACAGTATCTTTAGTCGATGGTTTACCTTCCAACAAGACAATGACCCTAAGCACACAGCTAAAATAACAAAGGAGTAGCTTCAGAACAACTCTGTGACCATTCTTGACTGGCCCAGCCAGAGCCCTGAACTAATCCCAATTGAGCATCTCTGGAGAGACCTGAAAATGCCTGTCCACCAAAGTTCACCTTCCAACCTGATGGAACTGGAGAGGATCTGCAAGGAAGAATGGCAGGTGTGAAAACCTTGTTGCACCACTCCCAAGAAGACTCATGGCTGTACTAGCTCAAAAGGGTGCTTCTACTCAATACCAAGCAAAGGGTCTGAATACTTATGATCATGTGATATTGCAGTTTTTCTTTTTTAATAAATTTGCAAAAATTTCTACATTTCTGTTTTCTTTCAGTCAAGATGGGGTGCAGAGTGTACATTAATGAGAAAAAGAAAACTTAAGACAGACCTGTGAAATCGTTTGCCATTGTGTAGCATCATCTTCACTTGGGTGGATCCCGTAATTCCATCTTCTCTGAACCACATAAATCACTGGCTCAACAGAAATGTTAAATTTTGAAGACCATTTAATTTCTAGATTTCCTCGTTGAAGTTCACTGAAGCTTAATTCTTTTCTTGGCTTTAGAGGAACACCTACAACATAAAGAGCAATTTTGTTTCAATCATATTAAATTTAGAAGTGGCCAGAGATCAAAGACTGATATGTCTGATAATCATTTATTTCTTATTCTTACTTTTGATACAAAATCATTTATGGGAACCTGTCACCTTAAAAATGCCATCCAATCTGCAAGCACATTACAGAGAAGGAAGAGCTGAGCAAATTGATATATAGATTTGTGAAAAAAGTTTCAGTACATCTGTGATTTCATCATTTAACCCTCTGCTCTTTCTGGGGTTTTGGCCCTATCTGTGATTGACAGCTTTCTTTGTATAAGTGTGCATACAAAGGGAGCCGTCAATAACTGATAGGACCGCCACTGTACCAAAAACCACAGAAAGAGCAGATGATTAAATAATGAAAGCACTGATTATACTGAGACCTTTCTAAAATATATATACATATATATATATATATACAGTACAGACCAAAAGTTTGGACACCTTCTCATTCAAAGATTTTTCTGTATTTTCATGATTATGAAAATTGTACATTCACACTGAAGGCAACAAAACTATGAATTAACACATAGCACTTAACAAAAAAGTGTGAAACAACTGAAAATATGTCTTATATTCTAGGTTCTTCAAAGTAGCCACCTTTTGCTTTGATTACTGCTTTGCACACTCTTGGCATTCTCTTGATGAGCTTCAAGAGGTAGTCACCGGAAATGGTTTTCACTTCACTGGTGTGCCCTGTCTGGTTTAATAAGTGTGATTTCTTGCCTTATAAATGGTGGTTGGAACCAAAGATCACAAATTTGGACTTATCCGACCGAAGCACAGATTTCCACTGGTCTAATGTCCATTCCTTGTGTTCTTTAGCCCAAACAAGTCTCTTCTGCTTGTTGCATGTCCTTAGCATTGTTTTCCTGGCAGCTATTTTACCATGAAGGCCTGCTGCACAGTCTCGTCTTAACAGTTGTTGTAGAGATGTGTCTGCTGCTAGAACTCTGTGTGGCATTGACCTGGTCTCTAATTTGAGCTGCTGTTAACTTGCGATTTCTGAGGCTGGTGACTCGGATAAACTTATCCTCAGAAGCAGAGGTGACTCTTGGTCTTCCTTTCCTGGGGCGGTCCTCATGTGAGCCAGTTTCTTTGTAGCGCTTGATGGTTTTTGCAAGTGCACTTGGGGACACTTTCAAAGTTTTCCCAATTTTTCGGACTGACTGACCTTCATTTCTTAAAGTAATGATGGTTACTCGTTTTTCTTTACTTAGCTGCTTTTTTCTTGCCATAATAAAATTCTAACAGTCTATTCAGTAGGTTTATCAGCTGTGTATCCCCAGACCTCTGCACAACACAACTGATGGTCCGAACCCCATTTATAAGGTAAGAAATCACAGGGCACACCTGTGAAGTGAAAACCATTTCTGGTGACTTCCTCTTGAAGCTCATCAAGAGAATGCCAAGAGTGTGAAAAGCAGTAATCAAAGCAAAAGGTGGCTACTTTGAAGAACCTAGAATATAAGACATATTTTCAGTTTCACACTTTTTGTTAAGTATATAATTCCACATGTGTTAATTCATAGTTTTGATGCCTTCAGTGTGAATGTACAATTTCCATAGTCATGAAAATACAGAAAATTTTTTGAATGAGAAGGTGTGTCCAGACTTTTGGTCTGTGCTAAATATATATCAATCTACACAGCTCCCCCTGCTCTACAACATGATGCCTGCAGATTGGATGACATTTTGATTGTGACAGGTTCTCATCAAAGGAGTTGTACTAGATTAGAAAAAGGATGTCGCTTATTATCTAGAAACTATACCAATCTCAACTATGGGTTATTTCTGGTAGGGCTGCTCAGTCATGTAGTAGAAGCAGAGCAGAGCTGCATCGATGCACACATAACAGAAGTAGTGCTGTTTCTGGACAAAAGTATACCTTTTTCTTAATCTCATAACACTTCTTCAAATGCATTTGACATTTTTTATGATGGCCCAAACATTCATAACCACCAAAATTTTGTGAAAAACAATGTTATGTACAGTATTATTTATGTACCTATGCTATACCACATATTGCAGTCTTCATTTTTAAGATATATATAAACTGAAATAAACATTGAAATGTGCATGTTGCTTGCATGCCAATAATCCTTAGTCCTCGCTTTACTTGATGAGCATTATGAACTCTGTCATGTTGAATTTGCAGACTTTAAACCTTATCCCTAATAGCGATGTGCAATGATTCTGTAATTTGCATGCAGAAATGCCCATCTGGTTTACATTAAGACCCATTGGACTCAGTTGATTGGAAATAACTCAACCTCTCTGTCGAATGTAATTGTCTGCATATGGATTTGAACATCACAGAAGGGGTGAACAAGTACAAGTGCATTTCAATGTGTTCCTCTGTACAACTACCACCAGGAACACCTAAAACAGATGTGATTTAGTCACTATTACTTTCCCTTTTTTTCTGACTCTAAAAAAAATAAATCTAAATAAAAATGTATTATCACATTCACCATGCAGGAGAAACTGTATCCACAGACATCGTACTGCGCATGGTTGCTAAACACTATATGAAAGCAATACCGCCATTCTCAGCGACATTCCACCTTTTAGCATCATATCTTATTCATTTAAAATCTTTTCATAATGCACAGTATCTTTACAGCATTGGGATCAGAAGTAGACTTTTCTGTTACAGAATTGCCACATTTAATTATCCATAGCATTAAAGGGGTTGTCTCAGGTTCATAAATTGGTAACATTTTAAAGTGCTTGTAAAAAACAAGCAAGTTTGTAATATACGTCTTGATAAAAATCCTCCCTATTCTCAAGAATGGAAGAATTTTATTAATTGTATACTGTAAAGCTCATTGACTAGGTTACCGACCACATTACAGTCATACATGGTCAATTGTCTAAGCATTGAGTGTGTGGCTTGAGAGGGCACAATGTTTTACAGTTTGTTTATGCTGCTCTGAATCTGGCTGAATTGCTGAATATGGCAAAATTCAGTCCTCCATCCTGCATTTCTCCCATGCTTCAGTGGCTAATTTTGGAGAGAGCACAGTTCAGACCAGTGGCAACCATAACGCTGGCTCCAGGGCCGGTGTCACCACCCTGAGCAAGTGAAAGGGCCCACTCGCCATCCTGGACACCAGCACTCTACAGGGCCCATGAATGGGTGGGCCTGGTGCCAGTGCAGGTGCTGCCACCGGGCCCCCCCATGCTTTAAATTGTTTTAAACATTCACCTCATCTCGTTCCCCGTTGGCCGCAGGTACAGTTTCTTCTGCGTCTTCTGACTGACATCTCAGGGCAGAGTGCGCAGCGACATCACTACAGTGCACCCTCTGCACTGAGCAGTGCAGAGAGCCAAAAGATGCTGAAGAGACCAGAGCTGCGACCAGTGGGAAACAAGAAGAGGTGAGCATTTGATTATTTATTTTTTAATAATGGAGCCTATTCTATATGGAGAATTATATGGGGCCCATTCTGTATGGAGCATTATATGTGTCACATTCTCTATGGAGCATTATATGGGGCCCATTCTGTATGAAACATTATATGAGGTCCATTATTTTGTATGGAGCATTATATGGGCCCATTATTCTGTATTGAGCATTACATGGGGCCCATAATTCTGTATGGAATATTATTTGCGTTCCATTATTCCGTATGGAAAATTATATTGGGTCCATTATTCTTTATGAAACATTATATTGGGGTCCATTATTTTGTATGCAGCATTTTAGTAGGTCCATTATTCTGTATGTTAGCATATATTATGTGGGATCGATTATTCTGTATAAAACATTATATGTGGTCCATTATTCTTTATGGAGCATTATAAGAGGCACATTTATACTGTATGGGAGCATTTTACAGGGGCCATTATACTGTATGGAGCAATAAATGGGGCTCATTATACTGTATGGAAGACTATGTGGTGCCCATACTACTGTATGGAGGACTATGTGGTGCCCATAATACTATATGGAGGACTATACTGTCCATTCTAAAATGAAAGCTTTTGAATTTCCCCATGGCAAGCACTATGTAGATATCACTCTTGTAATGTAAGAAGTAAGTGAAATCTTTGGCATTGTTCTATACCTATATTTCTCTGCCATATCTGTGCCTCATGAATCGTGGTATATCTTAAAGGGGCTCACTGAGACTCTTTCGCCCGGGCCAATGAAAACCTGGGGCCGGCCATGGCTGGCCAAAACTGTTAATGTTTGGTAATGCATTGCCCCCAGCAAAACAGAAAGCCAAGAAGCAGAAGAGTGGTGAACTTTTGAAAATTCATTAAAGGGAATCTGTCATCACTCTTAACATTTGAAAATTCTGGTGCATGTTTTCTCACAACTCTGAATTTTGCCATTCCGCTATTCTTCCTAGAAATTGGTGCATAAATCGAGGGACCCGCTCGTATGACTAGTCACCCGTACGGCTCAGTCCCCGGCAACTATTAAAATTAAGTTTTCTCTGAAATGCTGTGGTGCTCCAGAGACATACATTTCGTAGCTGGGATACTTAAGCCAGTACCTAATACATGCTGCACACGGTTTGAGCGGCATGTATCAGCTGACAGGTTCCCTTTAAGAATGGATATACTGTACATACCAGGGCAGTGACAAGAAAATAAAAATTCCAAGTAGCCCTGAAGTTGGAAAACTATTTTACTGCTAAAAAGAGTAAATTGATAATGCAGTTAATGTTATGCATCTGTATTCATCTTCATCTTTAATTGTTGTAAGTGCATTCCATTGGAATCAATTCTAAAAGTTATAAAAAGTTTGTTTATTTGTAATCAAGTCAACAAAATAACAAAATTAAATGTGGAATCCTATCCCAAATATCACTAACATGAAGGTTCTATATTTATTGTATTATTTTTTATTGTTTACATATCACTTATTAATTCTCAACCTCCATAGAGAGAATATTTTCACCCACACTGTCTCCCGAGTGCAATCAAACTTACTGATCTCAGATATGCCAAGTCAGGACAATAGGAAGCTATTTCCATAGGAAGCAAATTACCTAATCACTCAGCATGTCTTTTAGTGTCAAAGGAAACAGGAATACCTAGAGGAAACTCATGGGAAGAATATGGAAACTAAATCAGATAATTCCCAAGTTCGTCTTCTCAATCAGAATCCCAAAGAAACTGTCTGAAGGTACTGCCACACTACACAATCCCGCTAGCGATCTCGTTAGCGTCGCATACTAATGAGATCGCTAGCGGGATTGTTTCTATATCGCTAGTGTCGGCCACATTTAGCGATATCGTTAAGGACGCTATCGCGGTTAGCGATCTCCTTAACGGCTTTAGCGGTACAAAAGTACCGCTAAATCGCTAACAAAGGGTGCCACACTCAGCGATATAGCGATACCAGCGGGACGCCGACGATAAAAATAGGGTCCGGAACGATCGCTGTGATGAACGAGATCACAGCAGGGCCACGTCGCTGGTAGATGCCGCACACAACAACATCGCTAACGGGATCGCTAAATAGTGACTTTTTTAGCGATCCCGTTAGCGATGTTGTTTAGTGCGGCATACCCTTGAGCCACTTACCCATAATGTCAATGATTAAGCCAAAATTTGAGAACTTCTTCAAATCATATAGTAGATTAATTGTATTATAACTCTATGCTGTATGGTCTGATTGGTGAATATGCTCCAAATGGCAAGGTGAAAAAAAAAATGCTTGACAAAAAACTAATACCTCACGTGTTTCACAGTAATTAGAACCCCTAATCATTTCCATGCTAGGGAAAATATCCATGAGAAGGACGAAATATGTGGTCTCTTTTCAAGAGAAGGAATTTTTATATATAAACATGAAATAATGTTTTTCAGATATTCCCATATGCTGCATTATTTTGCAGATTTAGGCATTTTTTATGTTACAAAGGGCTACAAAACAACATTTTACTGTTAATTTTAAACTCTTGCATAACAGGAACACACAATTAGTGCAGGCTATAACAGGAAGGAAGAGTCAATCTTAAATGGCTAATTTCCTCCACTTCCTAATATAATGTTCAGTAATCCTTCCTTAGTCCCTATCATTAAGGATGTTTTCTGTCAGTACATTCTGCTAAACACTATGCAGTACCACATTACAATGCCACAGAAGGCTACATCTCCGAAAAGTATGGACTAAACCAGTAGTGACAAGATTAAAGACTAAAAATTATAGATTGGTAAATTAAAGTGATAGATAAAATTTGTAAATTTGGAGGTGCGAATGAGCAAAATTTACCTATTTACTCACTTCACAACACTTGGTATGTTATTTCCTGAGGCTTCTTGGGTGCAATGTACAGTGGCATGTAAAAGTTTGGGTACCCCTGGTCAAAATTACTGTTACTGTGAACAGTTACGCAAGTTGAAGATGAAATGATCTCTAAAAGGTCTAAAGTTAAAGATGACACATTCCCTTTTTATTTTTGGCAAAAAATATATATAGAGAAGGGGGGCGTGTAGCAGCGCTAGTGCACATATACTCAATCAGCTGCAAGTATAAATAAACCATCCACCACAAAGAAGGTATGGGGATGGAAACTGTTAAAAACAAGCTATACTCGCGCTATGATTTAGAGCATACCAACAATACTGACAAGACCCTTACCTGTGCATTTGTAGAAATTTCATAGAGGCAAGGGTGTAAATGGTATTTGAGAGCAGAAGTGCAGAAATAGTTCCAAGTAAAGATGCGCCTATTTTATTTATCTATTATTGTATATATTTGTCTATGTATTTTTATCTTTTAGATATATTTCTTCTAAATATCTAATTTTTCTCTTAGCTTCCTTAGCACTTTTGAAAAAGGCGCATCTTTACCTGGAACTATTTCTGCACTTCTACTCTCAAATACCATTTACACCCTTGCCTCTATGAAATTTCTACAAATGTTGGTATGCTATAAATCATAGCGCAAGTATAGCTTGTTTGTAACAAAAAATATATATATTTTCATCTTTTACATTTTGAAAATTACAAAAATGAAAATGGGCCGATGCTAAAGTTTGGGCACCTTGAATGGTTAATACCTAGTAGCACCCCCTTTTGAAAGTATCAAAGCTAGCCAGTCAAGAGTCTTTCAATTCTTGTTTGAGGGATTTTTATCCATTCTTCCTTGGAAAATTCTTCCAGTACGGTGAGATTCATTGGTATTCTGGCATGCACTGCTATTTTAAGGTCCATCCACAGATTTTCAATGAAGTTCAGATTAGGGGACTGTGACGGCCATTGTAACACCTTCAACTTGCGCCTTTTGAGGTAGTCTATTGTGGATTTTGACATGTGTTTGGGCTCATTATCCATTTATAGAAGCCATTCTCTATTCAACTTAAGCTTTTTACAGATGATGTTATATTTGCATCCAGAATTTCTTCAAATTTCATTGAATCCATTCTTCCTTCTACCTGTGCCATTAGCTGCAACACAACCTCAAAGCATGATTGATCAACTTAATGGTTGGCGATATGTTTCTTTCATGAAGTTCTGTGCCCTTTTTTCTCTACATATACCTTTGATCATTGTGGTCAAAAAGTTCTATTTTAACCTCATCAGTCCACAGGACTTGTTTCCAAAATGTGCAAGGCTTGTATAGATGTTCTACATACTTCTGAAGATGAATTTTTTGGTGAGGATGCAGGAGAGGCTTTCCTCTGATGACTCTTTCATGGAGGCTATATTTGTGCAGGTGTCTCAGAACAGTAACACAATGTACCACAACTGTCTACTAAATCTTTCTGTAGGACTTTTGCAGTGAAGCGGGGGTAAAGATTTGCCTTTCTAGCAATGCTATGACAGCTCTCACTTAAACTTTGCTTGGTCTTCCAGGCCTTATCTTGACCTTCACTGTTCGTGTTAACTGCCATTTTTTTGTTACATTTCGAACTCAGCAAAGGGCAACTTGAAAATGCTTTATCATCTTCTTATAGCACTCTCCTGCTTTGTGGCCTTCCACCATTTTAATTTTCAGAGTGCTAGGCAGCTGCTTAGAATAACCAATTGCTGCTGTTTTTTGGAACAAGGTTAGAGGAGGCTGGGTTTTTATATAGCTTAAAAATGTTCATCACCTGGCCTTTCCTTATGATGAAAGTAAACAAGCCATAACCCTAACAGGCTAATTAAGGTCTGAAACCTTGGCAAACTTATCTGAGCACACAAATCTCTATGGGTGACCAAACTTTGCATCAGCCCATTTTCCTTTTTGTAATTTTTAAAAAGTAAAGGATTAAAATATATGTTATTTGCCCAAATTACAAAGGAAATATGTAATCTAGAACCTTAGGCAGCTTAGAGATCATTTCATCTTCAACTTGATTAACTGTTCACAATAACAGTAACTGTGTAAATATTTTGGTTATCATGTATTATTGGTTATTGTTATATGTATCCTTCCTCAGAAATTCAATGGGGTTATGGAAAACAACATTGGAAGTCAAATCAAGACAACTAGCACAAGTGACCATCAAATGCGGCTTAAACCAAATTATAGCACTGTCCCCATTGCTGTTGTGCATAAGCTTGAACCCCCTTGGTCAGATAATTACGGAGTCTGGCTATGGATATAAGCTTAAGAGTGGAAGCACCATCAGCCACCTCCTCTACATGGATGACATCAAGCTATATGCGAAAAACAAATGAGACATCAATTCAACTGATCCACCTGACATGGATCTACAGCAAAGACATCGGGATGTCCTTCGGACTGGAGAAGTGCGGCCGGTTGGTAATAAAGAGAGGCAAGGTAGTCAAGACTTATAGAGTGGAATTACCAGCAGGGCACATAGCAGATGTACAGACATACTACAAGTACCTCGGCATCCCACAGGGATACGGTAATCATGATGCGGAGGCAAGGAAAGTAGCAACATCCAAATACCATCAAAGGGTACGACAGGTCCTGAAGAGCCAGCTCAAAGGAAGATTAAAATCTGCACCATCAATACATATGCCCTGCCAGTTATAAGATACCCTGCTGGAATAGTGTGCTGGCCAAAAGAAGAGATGGAAGCTGCAGATGTGAAGACATGAAAGCTCCTCACAATGCATGGAGGTCTCCACGCTAAGTCTAACACCCAAAAATTGTATACCAACAGAAAGGAGGGTGATCGAGGCTTGATAAGCATCTAAACCACCATCATGGATGAAACAAGAAGTATCCAGGAATACATCAGAAAAATGGCACCAAAAGAAGAGATGCTGAGAGAATGCCTAAAGCAGCAAAAACAACAGATCTGGAAGGAAGAAAGGGAACATGATGCACCATGGCAAGACTAGTCACTGCATGGGATGTACCATCGACAGATAATGGAGGTGGCTGACATGGAGAAATCCTACCAATGGCTGGAGAAAGCTGGACTCTGAAACAGCACACAGGCACTAATCATAGCGGCACAAGAGCAAGCACTAAGTACCAGATCCATAGAAGCAGGAATCTACCACACAAGACAAGACCAAAGGTGCAGACTATGCAAAGAAATCTCAGAAACAGTCCAACACATAGTGACAGGATGCAAAATGCAAGCAGGAAGAGTGTATACCGAACGCCACAACCAAGTAGCGGGAATTGTATACAGGAACATCTGCACAGCATATGGGCTAAGTCCCCCTAAGTACAGATGGGAGACCCCAGAGAAAGTGGTGGAGAATGAAAGGGTTAAAATCCTGTGGGACTTCAAGATCCAGACAGATAAGCAGGTGTTGGCTAACCAACCAGACATTGTGATAGTAGACAAGGATCAGAAGACCGCAATGATAATAGATGTGGCAGGGCCAAGTGACAGCAACTTCAGTAGGAAGGAATATGAGAAGCTGGAGAAATACCAGGGACTCAAAGGAGAACTGAAGAAGATGTGGAAGGTGAAGGCAAAAGTGATTCCAATGGTGATAGGAGCACTTGGAGCAGTGTCCCCTAAGTTGAGAAAATGGCTACAACAGATCCCAGGAGCAACATCTGAAATATCTGTCCAGAAAAGCACAATGCTGGAAATAACTAAGATCCAGAACTCTCAAACTCCCAGGCCTCTGGTAGAGGACCTGAGAATGAGAAAGGACAACAAAGACCTCCCCCAGTGGGGGGGGGGGCGAGAAGGAAGTTTGTTATATAAATGTGTGTGTGTGTATTTATATCAAAATGTTTTCTATTTAGATCCATTCATCTTTGTTCCTCTGCTCTATATTTTGTGATTTTTTTATATATATTGCTGCCTAGTGTGTTATTTATCTACCTATTTTAGATTGCCAATTTGTTTACCAATAAAATAATTACAGCATATGATTTTATTAGTGTCTGATTTAGTATATTTTTGCTTTTGGGCTGTTATGTGCTTGTTTCTATCTTTCATGGGCTCATTCATTCTTTTTCATATATTTTGACACTTTGGGCATTCCCTTCTTTTTTCTTGGTTTGTTATTATTTATGATCATCTCTCAGCATGCAGTGTAAGACCTGTAGTGCAGCGGTAGCACACTGTGTAGTAATGAGGCAGTGACCCAGCAAAGTTCAAAACAAAATGGCTTTTTAGTGCTTCAGCTCACAAAAAACAGCACACAATATCCTTCGGTTGGCAGTCGGGAAACAGGACAGTCCACCTCCGGTTATCAGCCAGGCACAAATCCTCTGGATTACAGTCACTAAACATGCCAGTCCACCTCTGACCGGTTGCCGTTGGCGACTGCATTGCCGTGTTAATGTTCTACTCACAGCATTACACAGTACACAATATCCTCCAGATCGCAGCCAGGAACCATATCCTCCAGTTTACAGTCACTAAACACGACAGTCCTCTTCTTGAGACTAGTTGCTGTGTGTGACTGCACCGCTGTGTACGCTGTGGGTGCCAGGCTTCTCAGCTGCCATGGTAGTTTGGCTCCACTGGCCTGTGTTGCCTCACACAGGTGTAGCGCCGCAGAACCTTCTGCTCTGTACTCCTCCAAACACCAGGCTGACACTGACTCTGAACCTGACACACCCAAACCCTATACTGCAGGGTTTTTTTAACTAAAATCTGTGGCCTTCAGCCACATGGAAAACCCGGCCAGGAATGAAACAGACTGAACCACTACCATCTGTAGTCTGCTTCAAAACAATCTGCCTTGAGCACCCGGCATGTCCAAGACCTAAATTCACTTTAGTTTTCATTGCAACCACTGCTACGCCTGTGACTGTAATGCCCTCTCATGGCCTCAATACGCCTCCTTGCGCATCCTGGGGGGAACATACAGTGACCCTCACATGTAACACCAGTCACTGCCTCACAGGCCACACATACATATATTGACAAAGTTTAAAGAAAAAAATAAAGATTTCTTCAGCATTTCGCTTTAGCTTCTTTTGTACTCTTTTTTGTCATTAAAGGATATTTTATCTTTTATTCAGATAGAATGCTAAATTCTTAATTATGCTGCCTTTGTGAGTGATCTGAAGATAACAACACAGTTTAAAGCTAAGATTGTGAATGGCTTCTCTGTTTTCTAAAGTGCCTATTTATTAGAAGCAAATAGTTATTAGCAATTACAGTTGTGCTCAAAAGTTTACATACCCCAGCAGAATTTTTGCTTTCTTAACCTTTTTTCAGAGAATATGAGAGATAACACCAAAACTTTTTCTCCACTCATGGTTAGTGGTTGGGTAAAGCCATTTATTGTCAAACTATTGTTTTCTTTTTTAAATCATAATGACAACCCAAAACATACAAATGACCCTGATCAAAAGTTTACATACCCTGGTGATTTTGGCCTGATAACATGCACAGAAGTTGACACAAATGGGTTTGAATAGCTACTAAAGGTAACATCCTCACCTATGACCTGTTTGCTTGTAATCACTGTGTGTGCATAAAAGCTGAGTAAGTTTCTGGGATCCAGACAGACTCTTGCATCTTTCATCCAGCCACTGACATTTATGGATTGTGAGTCATGAGGAAAGCAAAATACATGTCAATGGATCTATGGGAAAAGGTAGTTGAACTGTATAAAACAGGAAAGCTATACAAAAAGATATCCAAGGAATTGATAATGCCAGTCAGCAGCGTTCAAACTGTGATTAACAAATGGAAAATCAGGGGCTCTGTAAAAACAAAACCACAGTTAGGTAGACCAACAAATATTTCATCCACAACAGCCAGGAAAATTATTTGGGATGCAAAGAAAAACCCACAAATAACATCAGCAGAAATACTGGACTCCCTGAAAACTAGCAATGTGGCTGTTTCAAAATGCACAATAAGGAGGAACTTGAAGAAAAATGGGTTGCATGGTCGAGTCGCCAGAAGAAAGCCATTACTGCGCAAATGCCATAAAGTATCTCATCTACAATATGCAAAACAGCACAGAGACAAGCCTCAAAACTTCTGGAACAAGGTAATTTGGAGTGTTGAGACCAAAATTTACATTTTTGGCCACAACCATAAACGTTACATTTGGAGAGAGGTCAACAAGGCCTATGATGAAAGGAGCACCATTCTGATGAATGCAGCATGTTATCAGCAAATACTGGAAGCAAATTTGCAATCTTCAGCCTGTAATCTGCGCATGGGATGTTCTTGGATGTTCCAACATGACAACGATCCAAAACACAAGGCCTAGTCAACTTGTCATTGGCTACAGCAGAACAAAGTGAAGGTTCTGTAGTGGCCATCTCAGTCTCCTGACCTTAATATCATTGAGCCACTCTGGGGAGATCTCAAGCGCGCAGTTCATGCTAGACAGCCTCAGAATTTATAGGAACTGGATGCTTTTTACCAAGAAGAGTGGGCAGCTTTACCATCTGAGAAAATAAAGAATCTCATCCACAACTACCACAAAAGACTTCAAACTGTCATTGATGTAAGTGGTGGCAATACACGGTGTAGCGATAGTAAGACTTCACTATACCTTTGTATGTGGTTTGAGGACCTGTGATGAGGTCACTGCCATGTGGCCTGTCATGTGCTCTGTGTTAGCTGAATGTCTGGTATATATAAATGAGCCTAAATCTGACCACAGGTGTGTGTGGCTGGAGGTGTGGAGACTTCCAGTGTGGGAGTTCTGAGGAGACCTCCACTGTGTGTGCTGAAGAGACTACTCAGTTAGAGTACCAGGACGTTATAGCTGTTTTTTGTTACTTTGTGCCAGAGAAGGCTGTTTTGTTTTCTGTTTGACTGCAAGTTTATGAAGTCTTAATAAACTTGCTTAAAGAATCCAGAAGAGTCGCCCTCCTGCTTACCTCCGGTCGCACACAAGCGAGACCACATCCCTACAATTGGTGGAGAAGTGCGAGCAGCGTTCCCAGCAGAGAAGTGGGACTGGTTACTGCATGTCGTGGGTCAAGGCTATAGCAAGCCAGCCAGCATTACCGGAGAAAATGGAGGACCTGCTGAAACACTTGGTCCAGGCGCAGGTACAGCAGCAAGAGGCCAACAGGATGTTGTTGCAACAGATGCAGCAGAGCCAGCAGGAGCACCAACAGCAGATGCAGGAGAGCCAGCAGGAGCATCGGCAGCAGATACAGCTGAGCCAGCAGGAACATCGACAGCATATACACCTTCTGACAACCGCCATCCAGGGCAGGACGAGTGCCCCAACCCCAGGTCTGGCTGATGACAACCACGTCGGAAAGGCAGTAAGACACACGTTACAAAAAATGACCCCCGGGGATGATGTTGAAGCCTTCCTGACTGTATTTGAGAGGGTTGCTGAGAGGGAAAAACTTCCCCCAGAGCAGTGGGCAGAGGTACTGGCCCCATACCTGACAGGGGAGCCCCAGAAGGCATACTACGATTTGACTGTGCAGGACGCTCAGGAATATCCTAAGCTAAAGGTTGAGATCCTCGCACGTATGGGGATAACAATGACTGTCAGGGCACAGAGAGTGCACCGCTGGGCTTATTACCGGGACAAACCACCTCGCTCCCAAATGTTTGACCTGCTGCACCTGGTCCAGAAATGGCTACAGCCAGAGTCTGCTACACCGGCCCAGATGGTAGAAAGAGTAGTAATGGATCGGTTTGTGCACTCCCTGCCAAAGTCTCTGCAGACCTGGGTTGCCCAGGGTGATCCCCGGAATGCTGATGAACTGGTCGGACTGGTCGAGAGGTACCAGGGGATGGAAGGTTCCTTGGGGAAGCAGCCCATTACGTACTGGCGGCCCCAACAGGGGGCAGAGTCCCAAAAAGGGGTGGAGCGCCCAAGGTCAAAATGGCGGGGGGAGGTGGTGCCCAAGGTCACTGCGGGTGATATTATTTGTTGGAGGTGCCGCGAGCCAGGACATATAGCTGCCCGGTGTCCGCAGACCACTGAGCAGATGGACTGCAGCATAGGACACCGTATTTCATGGTATGCATATCCAGCCTGCAGTGGAAACCCGTTCCCCAATCAGGGTCCTCAAGTATGTCCCGTGAAGGTGAACGGTGAAGCAGTAACGGCGCTGCTAGACTCTGGAAGCTTAGTGACCTTGATTAGGGCCACTTTTCCTCTCAACATACTACCAGGGAAAAAAGTCGGTGTTCAATGCATACATGGTGATGTAAAGGACTACCCTATGGCCAGAGTGGACATTGAAACGACGCATGGCACTGAGTCCCATGAAGTAGGCGTCGTTCGGGACTTGGTGCGTCCTATAATTATAGGCCGGGATTTCTGTCTGTTTTGGGATCTGTGGATAAAAGGCTCTGAGGTCCCTGGCGAGAATGGGGAACCAGTAAACCCTAATAAACTACTGCCACACTCAGAAGGGGCGGAGTCCCAAACTGAGTCGATGAGGAGAAAAGAGGGGGCAGCGGATGAGCCGAGGAACTGTTGCCGGGTTCAGGGTTTGAACAGCGTATGTCGCGAATGGTGTACTGACTTTACATCTGACCGGGGGGCACTGAACTGTTCTCTCATAGTGAATGGAGAGTGTGTGAGTGGACTTCTAGACTCAGGAAGCCAGGTGACTGCTGAGCGACACACTCCCTGTCTATCTGTTTCCCGGAAAGAAGTTAGAAGTCCCTTGTGTTCATGGGGTCACTAGGGAGTATCCGGTATCCAGGGTAATTATTGAAACGTCCACTATTATTTCTACCCTTGATGTCCCTGTAGTCCCAGACTTACCCTATCCTATAATAATAGGCCAGGATTGTAAACGGTTTTGGGAGGTGTGGGACGAAGCACTGGCTGATTGCTCAGAAGGGAACCAGAATGACCCTAAGAGAAGCCCATTCCTGCAGGAGGCTGTAGTGGTTGCTGATAGGGTGGTGGTTAAAACAGAGGTAGCCACCCCTAAAGTCAAAGATATCCAGTGCCTGGTGGCCGTAAGAAAGTGTGGCTCAGACGAAAGAGAGGTCTTTGGGGTGACTAAATATGGGACCGCAGAAAACTGGGTAGCTCCAGGAATAGGGGCCGACACCTGGTTAAGTGGGGACTTGCTGTTCCAAGATGACGGGGGAGTGGGAATGACTCATATGCAGACTGTAACTTAACCGCAAGTGAAAGCGAGTACAGCAAGGTAGAGTCGGGTACAAGTAGCAGATCTCCTCCTCACCGCAAGGGCTGCAGGAAGGCCAGACAGCCTATACGCTCTAAGAAGATAAATAAGGGGGAAAATATGATGCCACATGTACTGGATAAAAGAGAGCAAGTCCATGAGATGGAGCTGCTTAAAGAGACAGTCGGGCGAGAAAGGATACAGAGACAAGGGATTGAGCAACGAGTGGAGGACCTGGAGAAGGAAGCCTCTAAAGTCCAAGGTCAACTATCAGCGTGCCAGACGTCGAACAAAAGCCTACTGAAAGATATGGAGATGCTCAGAGAGGCCCAGGAGAAGCATCACCAGGAACTTCTACGGAGAGAGGATGAGCACCGCTGCTGGGCAGAGGAGCAAGAGAAAATTCTCAAAGAACTCCAAATAGAGAAGGAAGCTAATGCCCAGCTCAGGAAATCCACGACAGTCCGGGAAACCGAACGGTTGCGCTCTCATGGTCCGAGCGTACGGGAGGAGAGTGAACTGGAGAGGCTGACCAAAGAAGGGGCCACAATGGAGGAAGAAAGTCAGCAAGGGAACCGCCACTCAGATGGCCACACCCTGGAAGTCACAATGAAGCTGGAGGCTGACCTAAGGGATATGCCACTACAATGTCTCCGCGAGAAGCAGAGACGTCGGGAGTCAACTAGAAAACCTCCAAGTCGGAGGAGGTTGGTGGAAAACCTTGGGAAGATCCGGATGCTCCTGGAGGTGCACCAGGGAAGAATAGAGCAGCTAAGAATTGAGGAGGAGCAGATCAACAGACAGCTGCAAGAGTTGGGGGAAAACAGGCAGCCACCTTCAACCCGTAATATAGGGAGGCGCAGAAGTTCGCTTCAGAGTGAAAGTCATCGAAGTGGAACTAAGACAGGACATAGATGGCCTGAAATGAGAGGTAGAGGCAGTGACACCTCAATTAGCTCAGGACTCAGTGACCTAAGCCAAACTGTGACAGACCAGTTAATTGTGGAGACGACTGAAAAGAGTTTCTAGTCGGTGAATGAAATGTGCCAAGCCTACGGCTTTAGGCAGAGGGGGGAGGTATGTAGCGATAGTAAGACTTAACTATACCTTTGTATGTGGTTTGAGGACCTGTGATGAGGTCACTGCCATGTGACCTGTCATGTGCTCTGTGTTAGCTGAATGTCTGGTATATATAAATGAGCCTAAATCTGACCACAGGTGTGTGTGGCTGGAGGTGTGGAGACTTCCAGTGTGGGAGTTCTGAGGAGACCTCCACTGTGTGTGCTGAAGAGACTACTCAGTTAGAGTACCAGGACGTTATAGCTGTTTTTTGTTACTTTTTGCCAGAGAAGGCTGTTTTGTTTTCTGTTTGACTGCAAGTTTATGAAGTCTTAATAAACTTGCTTAAAGAATCCAGAAGAGTCGCCCTCCTGCTTACCTCCGGTCGCACACAAGCGAGACCACATCCCTACAATGGTATTAAGAAATGGGGCATGTAAACTTTTGATCATGCTCACGCTCATTTTGGGTTGTCATTATGATTTAAAAAGAGAAAACACAATAGTTTGATAATAAATGGCTTCACCCAACCACTAACCATGAGTGGAGAAAAAGTTTTGAGGTTATAATTAACATTATCTGAAAAAAGGCCAAGAAAGCAAAAATTCTACTGGGTGTGTAAACTTTTAAGCACAACTATCTTACTCCCAGCAATCAGCTGTAATCAATAGGGAAACCAACATGGAAGGGCTGATTCAAGAAATAGTTTGCACCAGAAATCTGGTGAAAAACTGTTTTGTGACATATCGTGTTTTTAAGCAAGGACCAGTATCTTTTTAAGCATTCGAAGTTTAGCAAGAAGTGGGCATAGCCAGATTTATGACAGAAAGGTAGCTTTTAATTAGGACACAAATGTACTCCAGTCCATTAATGGAGTAAGTTTCCCAATCTTGTGCAATATTTTTGTGCAAATTAGAAGATGTAAATAAGTAATACGACTTTTTTCTTTTTCATGCCAGTCCTGGTCAGCTACGCCAATGGGGAAAGGTCATTGGGTGACATAGGGCATGGCTATGTCCACAGCTATGCCAATAAGGGAAGGGTATTGGTGGGATAGGGCATGGCCAGGGGCGGACATATCATTGGTGCAACCTGTGCAGCCGCACAGGGACCAAGAGGTGAGGGGGCCCATTTATACATCCAAAGCAGGTGCAATTTTGCATTTTTAGGAGATCTTGGGCTGCAAAGGGTCCATGTATTGTTCTTGCACAGGGACCCTTTTCTGACTTTTTCCACCATAGGGCATGGCTATGTCAACAGCTATGCCAATAAGGAAAGGATATGGGTGGGATAGAGCATGGCTATGTCTACAGCTATGCCAATAACAAAAGGGTATGGGTGGAATAGGGCATGGCTATGTCCACAGCTTTGCCAATAACAAAAGGGTATGGGTGCGATAGGGCATCGCTATGTCCACCTAATAAATTCATTAAAAGTTACATCACTTTAGTATCGCAACTTTCTCCTGAAGTACATTTCTAGGGCATGGCACTTGTAAGAAGTGCCTGATTCATTATGTGGATTGTGTCTCTTAATGCAAGCCATTCATTAAGTCTAGTGTGGGCAATGGCAATCTTGATGTATCAACCCTTATATACGTACTGTACTGTACTCAAGATCTTACGTAGTCTTTAAATGTAAAATGTTGTTCTTAAGAAGTTTTCTTTAAATAAAAAATATTGATAAATCCTACCATAGTACTAAAAATACCTTCAGTTATCTTATCAATATGCTCCATACATAAAATAAAGGTTGTAACAAATAAAACAGCATGTACAGAGCCATAGAAACATTCAGAATAACTGCACAGCGCAGAAAAAAAATCATCTAACCAGGTGGCTCACGTCAGACAAACTATTTGTTATGTCTAATCTTATAATTGCAGGGATTTAACTTTGTTGTCCCGTGATATTAACAGATGGAGAACAGTAGCTCAGGCACAATGAGGAACTATTTGTCCTGAAACAAATTAACATTTTAAGAAAATACATGGAAATCTATATTTCTTAGAACGTAGAGGGGTTGTACAAGGTAAGAGGATGAGTTGCTTTTGTTAGATACAGCATAACATCACAAAGTCTATGGGCTGTGCCTTGTATTATAATTTAGTCCAATTTATATTACACAGCTAATAAACAGGCTTAGTACATTTCTAAAAAAATAAAGTTGAATTCCTCCAAAAACTGCAACTCTTGATCTAAGTGGTAAATTAGAAAAATATCAGTTATATAAAACGAAAACAGAACTTAAAGGCCTGAGCAGTGAAAAGAAAAGACCTCAAGCTACCCAATCCTTTTTACTCCTACAACAGATGTGGTGAACCCTTCATACCCTTTAGATTGTCGGCCCAAATGGGCTGATTCAGCCTAGTTTTGTCTAATGTGTGAGGCTTTTTAAGGAATTTTCAAAATGTAACATTTTTTTAGTTCTTAAGCTTGCTCAGTACAAAAAATGGCAACATTTTTACTTAACCCCTTCTGCTCCAGCATTGTTTCTCCTCTACCCCTTGTTTTTGTTGACAAGGCTGCAACAGTGAAGAGACGGCTATAGCATGTGACCGCTGCACCCAATCAATTGCTAAGCAGTTTTGTAGACTGCAAAAGAATGCTTAGTCATTAGATTGGATGCAGCAGTGACAAAATGTCGCTGATGTCTCAGTGTGGCTGTTGAGACCAGTGATCGGCTGCAGTGGTCATGTGCTGTAGTTTTGACATGACGGCTGCAAGCATGTCAAATGACTGCGCCAACCAATGGACCGGCAAGGCAAATATAAGGCTTAATTTGTTATTTTTTCAAAGAACAAGACTAAGGACTAAAAAATGTTAAGATTCATGTATATCATCTGGCACTATCTTAATGCCTGAGTAGTCAGAATGCACCCCACACCAAATCCATTAACGCTATATGTAATTATTCAAACACAATCTAATTTAAGTATGCTCCAAGTTTATTATCAATCCAACTTTACTTGTCTTGTTGTGAAATGAATGGATTCTGCTTAGGAATGTTTCCTTTAGTTGCTCCGAATTCATTAGTGATGGTACGTGTCAGCATGTTTTTGTTAGAGCAATATACACTGCCAGATGTGGGAGATATCATTAGTTCTATTAAGCTAAGTATTTCCTTTAATTCATCATGTAATGAAAGGGTGTGAGGTCCACATGGCTCTTCTGGCCTGAACATCATGCCCTATTCTGAAAAATGACTACTTTCCACTCTAGATTTGCAGAATTGGACATGCTTGACTTCAATAATGTATCTTTTATAATGTCCGTACACTCTTTAGTATCACTTTCTTTAGATAATGAAAGAGTAATAAAGAGAGCACAATTAGCCTCTTATCCTCCAGGTAAAAAGCATCTGCTTTATAAGAGTCTTCATTGAATGCTGAGATCCTACTGTGAGTGGTCAGATAATGAACTAATGTTAGGCTATTCACTGAATATTTGCTGGGAGCAAAGCAGCCACATAATGAACTGTCAACCTTGTATTTACCAGAACTTCTCCAAGGACAGTCTAGTATTAAGTGTTCAGTGGCCTACTGTAAGGCATACAAATCATCAAGTATTGTGAAAAATAGGGTATAGATCTCCGGACTTAGACTCAATGTCCCCTTATTGTAAATACAAATATTTCCTTAAAAAAAAACAAAAGAAATTTAAAAAATCTTAACAAAAAAAAAATATATAATACACACACGGGGCAAAATTTTTGGGACCCCCTCTTTAATGAAAAAAAAAAACCCCAAGGGGCACAAAAAAACTTGAATCTACAAAATAATAAAAAATTAAAAAAAAGAAACGAAAAAAATAAAAGGGGCAGACTTTTCCCTTTTTTTCCAGTTTCCCCCAAAAATTTTAAAAAAATAATGAAACCATGAAAAGGCCGGGAAAAACGAGGCCCCCCCTAAAAAAAAATTGAAAAAAAGGAAATTAAAGTTAAATCAAGGTGGCCCAATTTTTGCAAAACGGGGGTTTTAAAAATTTTGGGGGAAACCCTGAGGGCCCCTTTTAAAAAGGGCCCACAGAAACTGGCTTTTGCGACGGGGGTAAAAACACACCAACATGGCCCCAAGGAAACGAAAGAAGAGTTGTCTCGGAAAATAAAAAAAAATTTATAGACAAAATTTTAAAAGGGGAAAAGTTAAAAAAACCATCTCCAAGAAACTTATGTTCCTGTATTATTTTGTGACACAACTTGTTTTAAAACTTTTTTCCCTTTTGCCCTTTTAAAAAATTTAGGGGGGCCCCCCATTTTCCGGGGAAAAATTTTAGATTTTTTTTTTTTTTTTAATTTTTTTAAAACAGTTTTAAAACCATTCGTTTTTTTATTTTTCAGTTTTCAAAATTTTTTAAAATTTTTTCCCCCCTTTTTTTCCCAGATTCGTTATTTCTGTGCCCCTTGGGTTTTTCGCAAAACGGGGTTTTCCAAAAATTTGTAAACCAGAGTGTAAATAAACTCCCAAAAAAATTTAAAAGGGGGAAAACTAAAAAAATTTTTTCCCCAGATCGAATAATAATTTATTCTCTTTTAAATTTTTGGGTTCGACAAAGTTGAATGGGGCTACAACAAAATCACAACCAAAAACTCAAGGGGAAACAAATTTTTTTAACCAATGGCCCGGGGTTTGGATCACCCACAAAAAAAAAGGGGGAAGTCCTTAAAAAAAATTAAAAAAAGCTCAGGTGTGTGTGGCCTCCACGGCCCCTTTTTACCTCCCTACAACACCTGGGGGAAAGCTCCTGAAGGCGCGGATGGTCTCCCGGGGAAAAAACTCCCCCCTGGACAAAAGCATCCACAAACTCCTGGGCATCTGTGGGGGAACATACTTGGGGAGGGGGGAGACATTTTTCCCAGATGGGGCTCAACGGGTTCAGGCTGGGGAATGACGGGGTATCCAAATCAAAGTTCACTTGCAAACTTTTGACACCTTCACCCAAAAGTCTGCATTTCATGCAAAAAAGGGGGGAAACCCCGGGGCCAAAACCCCCCCCATAAATCTCACAAAAGGGGCTGAGGAATCATCCGACCTAATGGCAATCAGGCACCTCGGGAAGAAAAGGAGGGCTGGCACCCCCCCAAAAAATTTCCAAAACCCCCCCTATTAAAACCCATGCCCCCCCCCCATGCTAAGGTTTTTCAGCAGCAACGCTCCCCCACGGCTCTCCGACCTGCACTCTGTCACATGGCTCATGGGAACCCTTTTTTTTTTTGGAAGAACACAGGTGCCCCTGGGAATTTGCCAAACCCGGGTTTTTCCGGGCAAATCCAACGTCCTGCACGGTTGGGGCTGTGAGCAAACCTCCATCTGTGGGCTCGGGGACTCAGACCACCCAGGAAAGGTTTCTAACCTTTTTTGGGAGACACATGCCATTGGACTTTTTGGGGGGGCAATTTGCAGGGGCCCCCCTGTGCTCCTCCGTTCCTCCCCTTTTTCAAAGGCAGGTAGCGTCCCCCTGGTTGTTCCCTCCTACTCCCCCTCCACATCTCCTGGGTACTGGGCCCGTCTCCTTAGCCCCCCCACCTCGGGGAAAATGACAGACCCACAAACCTTCTTCCCCCACTTGCAAATTGCCATCCTGGAAACGCCCCGAGCCACGGGGTTTTGGGGTTTAGATTCCCCTCTCATGCTACCAGAGCTGAAAAAAAAACCCAAAATTTTTTAAAAATCCCAAAAAATCAACCAAAAAACATTGGACGATAGTTGTCTGGGGCAAACCCCCCAGAACCACCCTTTTTTGATTGTGTCCCTTTAAAAAAGCCTTTTAAATTTTTTTTTCTTTTTCTATTCCATTGCCAAAAGCATGGAAATTATGTCAATCAGTGTTGCTTCCTAATGGACTTTTTTAAATTTTAAGAAGTTTGTTTTTTTTTAAAAATTTTTTTCTGTTTTTAAAAATTTTCCCCTTTTAAATTTTTTGGGGCAGTGTGAAATTTTTAAAAAAATTTTATACTCAGTTTAAGGGAAAAAAAATTTTTTTATCCCCTGCTGAAATTTTTTAATTTGGGGGGCCCACGAAAAAACATACACAGGTAAAATTTAAGGTTTTGTTTAAATTTTTTAAAAAGAGAGAAGAACATTTAAAAAAAAATCCAAAAACCCCCCGTACAGATTTTATAAATTTTTTTTGCATTTTTAGTGAAAAAATATTATCCTCTACCAAATTTTTTAAAGGGTTTTTGGGGGCCCAAAGCCCCTTTTTAAAACCCCTTTTCAATTTTTTACCCTGCATTAAAGACAGCCCGTTTACATATCACCTGATAAAAAAAACCCCGTCCAAAACCCAATTTATCCCTCAGACCTAACCTCACAACAAGGGAAGGCCCCAAAAGCTTCTAAGGAGTCAGGGACCCAAAAATAAAAAAACTGGTGAGAAAAAAAAAATGAAGGTGCTGGGTGAAAGAACAAATGTTGGGGGAAAAAAAAAAAGGAAAAAAAACCCCAAACCCTTAATTTTCACGTCTGGGAACCACAAAATCCACCTCGGGGGGTATTTCCCTTATCAGGGGAAAATGAGAAATCACCAAAAAATAACGGGGGGGAAATTTTTTTTTAAATTTTTCCCCCAAAACCCCTGGGTTTACAGTCACCAAGAATCGGGGGAACCTTTTCCTAAAAAAGGTTTAAAATCCTGCCCCCCCACAAGGTAAAACCAAACCCAAAAAAGGGGGCCCCTGTCAGCCCCTTTTTGAAGTTAGCCAAAAGAAACAGATGATTCGTGTGATTGGAAAGGGGGCTTGGGTTTATAGAAAAAAAAATTTTGCTCTGACTTTTTCTCAACTCCCGTGTTTGGGGGGAAAAAAATGCTGCCTTGACCCAAAAAACCGCCCCAGTCAAGCAAGAGGGGAAATTTTTTTTTTTTGGAAGATTTTTTTTTGGGAAAAGGGCAAAAAACCCCTTTTTTCCCAAAAATTTCAATGGAAATGAAAGAGCAATGACCAAAAATCCTGAGTGCAACCCCTTCCCCCGCCGACATTAAAATGGGGGGGCTAGTCCCCCAGCAAACAGGACAAAAAACTTTTTAACCCAAAGGGCAACAAAAAAAAGGCCAAAAAACACATTAAGGTCAGGGGGGGGAGTCTCCTGACCTTAAATCCCATAGAAAACTTAAAAGGGGAAATTTTTGAAGCCCCGAGTTGCCAAAAAAAGCCCCCCCCCCAAAAAAATCTTATGTTTTTAAAATACCCAAAAAAGGGGGGGGAAAACCAAAAATTTTCCTCCTAATCCAAAAACCCAAAACCCTTTCATCAAAATTTAAAAAAAAAATTTCCCTGTTTTTTCCCCAAAAAGGGGTTTTTCCCAAAAAAGTAAAAATTTTTTTTTGCCGAGGGATAAAATACTTTTTTTCTCACTGAAAAATCAAAAAATTTATAAAATTTTTATAAAAGGGTTTTTGGGGGATTTTTTTTTGTATATTTTACCCTTTTAAAATTTTAAAAATTTAAATTTTTACCCTTAAAATTATACTATCTTTCCCCTTTGCCCAGTTGGCAAAAAAAAAAATCAGCAAGGATCAAAAAATTTAAATTTTTCACTGATAAAATTTAAAATAAATTTTGCATTTTTTGCAAAAAAACGTATTTAAATCTTTTTTCCAATCACAAAAATTTCCGGGCTTTAACCCCTTCAGACCCCCTTTTTTTCCTTTAAAAAACCCTTTTGCCTTTTTTTAAAAAATTCTACCATGCCCCTTTTAAAATTTTAATAACCAGGAATGCTTCAACGATCCTAGCTTTCTAGTTTTTTTTTTTGGGGTGACATATTGGGCTTCATTTGGTAAATTTAATTGATAATTTTAGCAAAATTTTGTAAAAAAATGGAAAATTTTTGGGGGAAAATTTTTAATTTTTTTAAATTTTTTAAATTTTTTTTCTGTTAAACAAGAGTTATTACCAAAAAAGTTAAAAATAACATTTCCCACATGTCACTTAAAAACAGCACAATTTTTGGGGAAAAACATTTTTTTTTGTTAGAAGGGTTTTAAAAGGGGTTTAAAAATTGACCAGCGTTTCTCATTTTTACAGCAAAATTTACAAAACCATTTTTTTTTAGGCCCCCCCCCACTTTGAAGTCCTTTGGGGGGCCCCCAACAGAAAAAAAAAAAAAATGACCCTTTTAAAAATCCCCCCCAACACCCAAAATTAAGGGAAATTTTAACCCCAGGGGTTTACGGGGAAAAAAACGGTAAAAAAAAGGGGGAAATTTTTTTTTTTCCCCCAAAAAATTTTTTTTTAGCTCAAAAATTTTTTCCCTTTTTACATGGGGAAAATAAAAAAGACCAAAAATTTGTTGGGCAATTTCCTTAGACACAGTTTAAAATTGGGCAAAAACCACGTTTTGGGGGCCCCGGGGGGGGGTCAAAGGGGAAACCCTTTGACTTTTTTTTTAAGGAAAAATCTGGGGAAAAATTTTCGGTTCCAGTCCATTTTTGGGGGTCCCTTGGGGGCCAAAAATTAGCCCCCCACAAATACCCCATTTTGGAAACAACCCCCTAAGGAAATTTCCTTAACAATGACATTTTTAAAACCCCCGGGCTTCACAAAATTTAAAACGTAAAAAAAAGAAATACTTTTTTTTCACAAAAAATTTTTTTAACCTCATTTTTTCCCTTTTTCACATGGGGAAAAATATTAAAATTTGGGTCCCCAAAAAATTTTTTTGGGGAATTTCCCCGAGTACAAAAGTACCTCATATGTGGTCAAAAAACCCCGTTTTGGGGGGATGCAGGGGCCAAAGGGGAAAACCCTTTGACTTTTTGAATGGAAAAATTTTGAAAAAATTTTTGGTTTCCATTTTTATTTTTAAAAGTCCCCGTGTCCTAAACTTTAGCCCCCCCCCCAATTCCCCCCTTTTGGAAAAATAAACCCCCCCCAAAAAAATTTTAACATAGTGACATTTTGAACCCCCCGGGGCTTCACAAAAGATCTGTAAAAAAAAAAATACTTTTTTTTTTACAAAAAATTTTTTTTTTAGCCTCATTTTTTTTTTTTCACAGGCAACAGTATAAAGGATCCTAAAATTGTTGGGGCAATTTCTCCTGAGTAAACAATCCTCATTGGGGCATAAACCATGTTGGGCCATGGGAGGGCTCAAAGGGGAAACACCCATTTGACTTTTGAATAAAAATCGAAAAATTTAGCGTTCCATGTCGCATTTTGGGAATCCCTGGTTTCCAAAAAAAATTGGGGCCCCCCACAAGTGACCCCATTTTGGAAAAATAGACCCCCTAAAACTATCTAAGCATATACATTGAACCCCCCGGGGCTTCACAATTATCGTAAAAAAAAAAAAGACTTTTTTTTTACAAAAATTTTTTCAGTCAGTTTTTTTCATTTTCACATGGCAACAGTATAAATTGGGTCCAAAATTTTTTGGGAATTTCCCTGAGTACACAGATACCTCTATGTGGGCAAAACCACTGTTTGGCGCAGGCAGGGCTCAAAGGAAGAAAAACCCTTTTACTTTTTAATGGAAATTTTTTTTTTGGGAAATTTAGCGGTTTCCATGTCGCATTTGAGAGTCCCCTTTGCCAAACATTAGCTCCCCCACAATGACCCCATTTTTGGGAAAAAGCCCCCTAAGGGAAATATCTGATGCATAAAGAGCACTTTTTAAACCCCCCGGTGTTCCAAATTGATCCTAAAAAAAAAAAAGTATTTTTTTTCCACAAAAAATTTCTTTTACCTCATTTTTTTTCATTTTCACATGGCAACATATAAATTTTGGGTTCTAAAATTTGTTGGGGCAATTTCTCCGAGTACACAATACCCATTTTGGATCAAAACCACGTTTGAGCGCCGGGGAGGGCTCAGAAGGGAGGCCCATTTTGACTTTTGAATAGAAAAATGCTGGAAAAAAAGCGGTTTTCCATGTCCATTTGGAGATTTCCCTGTGTGCCAAACATTGACTCCCCCCCAAGGACCCCATTTTGGAAACAGACCCCAAAAGGGAAATTTTCAGATGCATAGAGGAAATTTGAACCCCCCAGGGGCTTTACGAATTTTAACGCAGACCGTGAAAATAAAAAATAATTTTTTTCCAAAAAATGTTTTTTTCCCACTATTTTTTTATTCCCAAAGGGTTAAAGGAGAATTGACCCCAAAGTTTTTTGTCCGTTTGTCCCCAGACGCATTTTTTTTTTTTCCCCAAGTGGGGGGGGAAACCCCTGTTTGGGCACAATCAGGGCTCGAAAGGGGTGTAGTGACGCTTTTTAAAAGCCAACTTTATGAAAGGGCGGGCACTTGTTAGTTTCAAGCCCCTATCCCTAAAACATAGAAACCCCCACAAGTCCCATTTTTGGAAAAATAGACCCCAAAGAACTTAACAGATGTGTGGGACACTTTTAACCCCCAAGGGCTACACAAATTTATAACGCCCGGGGCAGAAAATAAAAAAAAAATATTTTTTCCACAAAAAGGACTTTTAGTCCCCAATTTTTTTTATTTTCGCAAGGGGAACATGAAATTAGACCCCCCAAAATTTGTCCAAATTTTTCCTAGATCTTCCCAATGTGGGGGAAAAAACTGAAGGGGGGACACGCGGGGCTCGGGTGGGAAAAATTGACCTTTTTAAAGCCCCCCTTATGGATGGCCTGGGGTCATTAGTTTTCAGAGTCCCTGATGTTCCTAAACAGTAAAACCCCCACAAGTACCCCTTTTGGAAACTAATCCCCCAAGGGAAACCCCAATGTGGGGGAGCACTTTGAACCCAAGTCCCTTTACAGAATTTTTAACGCAGAGCCAAAAAAAAATAATTTTTTTTCCACAAAAAAAATTTTTTGTCCCCAAATTTTTTTTTCCCCAAGTTAACGGGAAAATTAGAACCCCCAATTGTTGTGAAATTTTTCCCGATACCTGATACCTCAAAGGGGGGAAAAACCAAATTTGGCTACGCGGCTTGAATAAAGGGGAGCACTTTTTGATTTTTTTAAACGCAAAATTGCAGGAATCAATGGGGCGCCATGTCGCGTATGGACCCCCCTGTTTGGCCTAAATATGGAACCCCCCCAAATTCAAACCCCCAACCCAACCCCCAACACACCCCAACGCCTACACACACCTAACTCAAATACAAACCCTAATCAAAAAACCCTAACCCAACCACCCCAAACCCTAATCCAACTCAACCAAAACCAACTACAACCAACCCTAATTCCAAACCAACCCAAAATTTCCCAAACCCAACCCAAAATTCCCAAACCCCAACCGTAATTTTTAAACCCTTCCCCCAACTAACCCAAAACCCAGTTCAACCCTAAGGGGGGTTTATATTTTGTTTTACCAGCCCGTTTAACCGTACGTTGACCCGGGAACGGAAGCATAACCCTCGCGTTATGCATACCCCTACCGAATAATCCAGATAACACCGGGGATCACCAAAATCATCGCGGGCCACGAAATCCCCGGGGGATCATCACGAAAACCCCCCGGCGGCCAGCGAAATCAGGGGCCCGGATCCGCACGAAATCCCCGGGATCAGCAGCAAAACCCCCGCTGGTCACACGAAATCCCCGCATCCGCCCCCACAAAACATCGCATCCGCACAAATCAACCGGGTCCGCAGCGAATTCCGCCGCGGATCAGCACGAAAACCGCCGCCGATAGCAGCGAAATCCGCCGCCGATCAGCACGAAATCCCCCGCGTCACAGCGAAATCCCCGCCGATCACACGAAACCCGCGACAGCACGAAATCCCCCCGCCGATCAGCACGAAATCCCGCGGATCAGCAGC
>JARQOD010000002.1:518848156-518914274 GCA_033576555.1 Oophaga sylvatica | reverse complement strand
TTCCACAGAATTTATCAAAATAATGAAACTCATGAAATAGGCCTGGAGAGAACTGATGGCACCCCTGAAAATAATATGACAAAAGGGATTAAATGTTAAATCAAGGTGTGACCACTAATTAGCATCACAGGTGTCTACAATTGTGGAACCAGTGAGTGGGCCTGTATAGAGGGCTACAGATACTGTGCTGTTTGGCGACATGGTGTGTATCACACTCAACATGGACCAGAGGAAACGAAAGGAAGAGTTGTCTCAGGAGATAAGAAAGAAAATTATAGACAAATATGTTAAAGGTAAAAGTTATAAAACCATCTCCAAGCAGCTTGATGTTCCTGTGATTACTTAGTGGACACAACTTGATTTAACATTTAATCCCTTTTGTCATATTATTTTCAGGGGTGCCATCATTTCTGTCCAGGCCTATTTCATGAGTTTTATTTTTTTTTTAATTCTTTGAAAGCATGATTGAAAAGCCATGTCTGACTTTCATTTGTTCAGTTTCATAGATTTTTAATTTATTATCACTTTTTTCAGATTCAAGTTATTTCTGTGACCATTGTGGGTTTTTCGGTCATTAAACGAGGGGTACCAACAATTGTGACCACGAGTGTATATATACACTGCTCAAAAAATTAAAGGGAACACTCAAATAACATATCCTAGATCGGAATGAATGAAATATTCTCATTGAATACTTTGTTCTGTACAAAGTTGAATGTGCTGACAACAAAATCACACAAAAATCATCAATGGAAATCAAATTTATTAACCAATGGAGGCCTGGATTTGGAGTCACCCACAAAATTAAAGTGGAATGTCCTTAAAACAAGTTAAAATGATGCTCAGTAGTGTGTGTGGCCTCCACGTGCCTGTATGACCTCCCTACAACACCTGGGCATGCTCCTGATGAGGCGGCGGATGGTCTCCTGAGGGATCTACTCCCAGACCTGGACAAAAGCATCCATCAACTCCTGGACAGTCTGTGGTGCAACATGACGTTGGTGGATGGAGCGAGACATGATGTCCCAGATGTGCTCAATCGGATTCAGGTCTGGGGAATGAGCGGGCTAGTCCATAACTTCAATGCCTTCATCTTGCAGGAACTGCTGACACACTTCAGCCACATGAGGTCTGGCATTGTCATGCATTAGGAGGAACCCAGGGCCAACCGCACCAGCATATGGTCTCACAAGGGGTCTGAGGATCTCATCTCGGTACCTAATGGCAATCAGGCTACCTCTGGCAAGAACATGGAGGGCTGTGCAGCCCTCCAAAGAAATGCCAACCCACACTATTACTGACCCACTGCCAAACCGGTCATGCTGAAGGATGTTGCAGGCAGCAGATCGCTCTCCACGGCGTCTCCAGACTCTGTCACGTCTGTCACATGGGCTCAGTGGGAACCTGCTTTTTTCTGTGAAGAACACAGGGTGCCAGTGGCGAATTTGCCAATCCTGGTGTCCTGTGGCAAATGCCAAGCGTCCTGCACGGGGTTGGGCTGTGAGCACAACCTCCATCTGTGGACGTCGGGCACTCAGACCATCCTCATGGAGTCGGTTTCTAACCGTTTGTGCAGACACATGCACATTTGTGACTTGCTGGAGGTCAATTTGCAGGGCTCTGGCTGTGCTCCTCCTGTTCCTCCTTGCACAAAGGCGGAGGTAGCGGTCCTGCTGCTGGGTTGTTGCCCTCCTACGTCCCCCTCCACATCTCCTGGTGTACTGGCCTGTCTCCTGGTAGCGCCTCCAGCCTCTGGAAACTGACAGACACAGCAAACCTTCTTGCCACAGCTTGCATTAATGTGCCATCCTGGAAGAGCTGCACTACCTGAGCCACTGGTTTGGGTTGTAGATTCCGTCTCATGCTACCATGAGCGTGAAAGCACAACCAACTTTCAAAAGTGACCAAAACATCAACCAGAAAGCATTGGTACTGATATGTTGTCTGTGGTCACCACCTGCAGAACCACTCCTTTATTGATTGTGTCTTGATAATTGCCATTAATTTTCATCTGTTGTCTATTCCATTTGCACAACAGCATGTGAAATTGATTGTCAATCAGTGTTGCTTCCTAAGTGGACAGTTTGATTTCACAGAAGTTTGATTTACTTAAAGTTATATTCTGTTGTGTAAGTGTTCCCTTTAATTTTTTGAGCAGTGTGTATATATATATATATATATACTCAGTGAAGGAAATAATTATTTGATCCCCTGCTGATTTTGTAAGTTTGCCCACTGACAAAGACATACACAGTGTATAATTTTAAGGTTAGATTAATTTTAACAATGAGAGATAGAACATTGAAAATAAAATCCAGAAAACCACATTGTACAGATTTTATAAATTTATTTGCATTTTGCAGTGAGAAATAAGTATTTGATCCTCTACCAATTATTAAGAGGTTTGGCACCTAAAGACCAGTTAAACGCTCCTAATCAACTTGTTACCTGCATTAAAGACAGCTGTCTTACATAGTCACCTGTATAAAAGACTCCTGTCCACAGACCCAATTTATCAGTCAGACTCTAACCTCTACAACAATGGCAAGACCAAAGAGCTTTCTAAGGATGTCAGGGACAAGATCATACAAAGCTGGAATGAGCTATAGAACCATATGTAAGGTGCTGGGTGAGAAGGAGACAACTGTTGGTGCAATAGTAAGAAAATGGAATAAATACAAAATGCCTGTCAATTGACATCGATCTGGGGAACCATGCAAAATCTCACCTCGTGGGCTATCCTTGATCATGAGGAAGGTGAGAAATCAGCCTAAAACTATACTGGGGGAAATTTTTAATTTTCTCAAAGCAGCTAGGATCACAGTCACCAAGAAGTCATTGGTAACACATTACGCTATAAAGGTTTAAAATCCTGCAGTGCCCACAAGGTCAACCAACTCAAGAAGGCCCATGTGCAGGCCTGTCTGAAGTTAGCCAATGAAGACATGGATGATTCTGTGAGTGATTGGGAGAAGGTGCTGTGGTCTGATGAGACAAAAATTTAGCTCTGACATTTACTCAACTCACCGTGTTTGGAGGAAGAGAAATGCTGCCTTTGACCCAAAGAACACTGTCCCCACTGTCAAGCATAGAGGTGGAAATATTATGTTTTGGAGATTTTTCTTTGCTAAGGGCACAGAACTACTTCGCCAAATCAATGGGAGAATGCATGGAGCAATGTACCATAAAATCCTGAGTGACAACCTCCTTCCCTCCGCCAGGACATTAAAAATGGGTCATGGCTGAGTCTTCCAGCAAGACAGTGACACAAAACATACAGCCAAGGCAACAAAGAAATGGCTCAAAAATAAGCACATTAAGGTCATGGAGTGGAGTCTCCTGACCTTAATCCCATAGAAAACTTATAGAGGAAGTTGAAGCTCCGAGTTGCCAAGCAACAGCCTCAAAATCTTATTGATTTAGAGATGATCTGCAAAGAGGAGTGAACCAAAATTCCTCCTGAGTCCTGACATATGCGCAAACCTCATCATCAACTATAAAAAACATCTGACTGCTGTGCTTCCCAACAAGGGTTTTGCCACAAAGTATTAACTTTTGTTTGCCAGAGGGATAAAATACTTATTTCTCACTGCAAAATGCAAATAAATTTATATAATTTATACAATGTGATTTTCTGGATTTTATTTTTGATATTCTATCTCTTAATGTTAAAATTAATTTACCCTTAAAATTATAGACTATTCATGTCTTTGTCAGTTGGCAAACTTAAAAAATCAGCAAGGGATCAAATAATTATTTTCTTCACTGTATATAAATTTATATATATGAATTGCATTTTTTTGCATGAAATACGTATTTGATCTCTTTCCAATCAGCAAGAATTCTGGCTTTAACCCCTTCATGACCCAGCCTATTTTGACCTTAAAGACCTTGCCATTTTTTGCAATTCTGACCAGTGTCCCTTTATGAGGTAATAACTCAGGAATGCTTCAACGGATCCTAGCGATTCTGAGATTGTTTTTTCGTGACATATTGGGCTTCATGTTAGTGGTAAATTTAAGTTGATAATTTTAGCGTTTATTTGTGAAAAAAAATGGAAATTTGGCGAAAATTTTGTAATTTTCAAATTTTTAATTTTTATTCTGTTAAACTAGAGAGTTATGTGACACAAAATAGTTAATAAATAACATTTCCCACATGTCTACTTTACATCAGCACAATTTTGGGAACAACATTTTTTTTTGTTAGGAAGTTATAAGGGTTAAAAGTTGACCAGCGATTTCTCATTTTTACAGCAAAATTTACAAAACCATTTTTTTTAGGGACCACCTCACATTTGAAGTCACTTTGAGGGGTCTATATGGCAGAAAATACCCAAAAGTGACACCTTTATAAAAACTGCACCCCTCAAGCTACTCAAAACTACATTCAAGAAGATTATTAACCCTTCAGGTGCTTCACAGGAACTAAAGCAACGTGTAAGGAAAAAATGGACATTTTAATTTTTCCAACAAAAATTTTCTTTTAGCATCAATTTTTTCATTTTTACATGGGCATCAGGATAAAATGGATCCTAAAATTTGTTGGGCAATTTCTCTTGAGTACACAGATACTTCATATGTGGTCATAAACCACTGTATGGGCGCACGGCAGGGCTCAGAAGGGAAGGAGCGCCATTTGACTTTTTGAATGGAAAATATGCTGGAATATTTAGCGGTTGCCATGTCACATTTGGAGAGTCCCTGTGTGCCTAAACATTGGAGCTCCCCCACAAGTGACCCCATTTTGGAAACTAGACCCCCTAAGGAACTTATCTAGATGCATAGTGATCATTTTGAACCCCCAGGTGCTTCACAAATTGATCTGTAAAAAAAAGAAAGTACTTTTTTTTCACAAAAAATTTCTTTTAGCCTCAGTTTTTTCATTTTCACATGGGCAACAGTATAAATTGGATCCTAAAATTTGTTGGGCAATTTCTCCTGAGTACACAGATACCTCATATGTGGTCATAAACCACTGTTTGGGCGCATGGCAGGGCTCAGAAGGGAAGCAGCGCCATTTGACTTTTTGAATGGAAAATATGCTGGAATATTTAGCGGTTGCCATGTCGCATTTGGAGAGTCCCTGTGTGCCTAAACATTGGAGCTCCCCCACAAGTGACCCCATTTTGGAAACTAGACCCCCTAAGGAACTTATCTAGATGCATAGTGATCATTTTGAACCCCCAGGTGCTTCACAAATTGATCTGTAAAAAAAAGAAAGTACTTTTTTTTCACAAAAATTTATTTTAGCCTCAGTTTTTTCATTTTCACATGGGCAACAGTATAAATTGGATCCTAAAATTTGTTGGGCAATTTCTCCTGAGTACACAGATACCTCATATGTGGTCATAAACCACTGTTTGGGCGCATGGCAGGGCTCAGAAGGGAAGCAGCGCCATTTGACTTTTTGAATGGAAAATATGCTGAAATATTTAGCGGTTGCCATGTCGCATTTGGAGAGTCCCTGTGTGCCTAAACATTGGAGCGCCCCCACAAGTGACCCCATTTTGGAAACTAGACCCCCTAAGGAACTTATCTAGATGCATAGTGATCATTTTGAACCCCCAGGTGCTTCACAAATTGATCTGTAAAAAAAAGAAAGTACTTTTTTTTTCACAAAAATTTTCATTTAGCCTCAGTTTTTTCATTTTCACATGGGCAACAGTATAAATTGGATCCTAAAATTTGTTGGGAAATTTCTCCTGAGTACACAGATACCTCATATGTGGTCATAAACCACTGTTTGGGCGCATGGCAGGGCTCAGAAGGGAAGCAACGCCATTTGACTTTTTGAATGGAAAATATGCTGGAATATTTAGCGGTTGCCATGTCGCATTTGGAGAGTCCCTGTGTGCCTAAACATTGGAGCTCCCCCACAAGTGACCCCATTTTGGAAACTAGACCCCCTAAGGAACTTATCTAGATGCATAATGAGCACTATGAACCCCCAGGTGCTTCACAAATTGATCCGTAAAAAAAAGAAAGTACTTTTTTTTCACAAAAATTTTCTTTAGCCTCAGTTTTTTTCATTTTCACATGGGCAACAGTATAAATTGGATCCTAAAATTTGTTGGGCAATTTCTCCTGAGTACACAGATACCTCATATGTGGTCATAAACCACTGTTTGAGCGCACGGCAGGGCTCAGAAGGGAAGGAGCGCCATTTGACTTTTTGAATGGAAAATATGCTGGAATATTTAGCGGTTGCCATGTCGCATTTGGAGAGTCCCTGTGTGCCTAAACATTGGAGCTCCCCCACAAGTGACCCCATTTTGGAAACTAGACCCCCTAAGGAACTTATCTAGATGCATAGTGAGCACTTTGAACCCCCAGGTGCTTCACAAATTGATCCGTAAAAAAAGAAAGTACTTTTTTTTCACAAAAATTTTCTTTTAGCCTCAGTTTTTTTCATTTTCACATGGGCAACAGTATAAATTGGATTCTAAAATTTGTTGGGCAATTTCTCCTGAGTACACAGATACCTCATTTGTGATCATAAACCACTGTTTGAGCGCACGGCAGGGCTCAGAAGGGAAGGAGCGCCATTTGACTTTTGAATAGAAAATATGCTGGAATATTTAGCGGTTGCCATGTCGCATTTGGAGAGTTCCTGTGTGCCTAAACATTGGAGCTCCCCACAAGTGACCCCATTTTGGAAACGAGACGCCCTAAGGAACTTATCTAGATGCATAGTGAGCACTTTGAACCCCCCAGGTGCTTTACAGAAGTTTATAACGCAGAGCCGTGAAAATAAAATATCATTTTTTTTTCTCAAAAATGATTTTTTAGCCCACTATTTTTTATTTTCACAATGGTTACAGGAGAAATTGGACCCCGAAAGTTGTTGTCCAGTTTGTCCTGAGTACGCTAGTACCCCATATGTGGGGGGGAACCACTGTTTGGGCACACGTCAGGGCTCGGAAGGGATGTAGTGACGCTTTGAAATGCCAACTTGATGGAATGGTCTGCGGGCATCTTGTTACGTTTGCAGAGCCCCTGATGCGCCTAAACAGTAGAAACTCCCCACAAGTGACCCATTTTGGAAACTAGACACCGCAAAGAACTTATCTAGATGTGTGGTGAGCACTTTGAACCCCCAAGGGCTACACAGAAGTTTATAACGCCCGGGCATGAAAATAAAAAAATTATATTTTTTCCACAATCAGGATCTTTTAGTCCCCAATTTTTTTTATTTTCGCAAGGGTAACATGAGAAATTAGACCCCAAAAGTTGTTGTCCAATTTGTCCTGAGTATGCTGATATCCCATATGTGGGAGAAAACTACTGTATGGGCACACGTCGGGGCTCGGATGGGAAGTAGTGACCTTTTGAAATGCCCACTTGATGGAATGGTCTTCGGGCGTCATGTTACGTTTGCAGAGTCCCTGATGTGCCTAAACAGTAGAAACTCCCCACAAGTGACCCCATTTTGGAAACTAGATCCCCCAAGGAACTCCTCTAGATGTGTAGTGAGCACTTTGAATCTCCAAGTCCTTCACAGAAGTTTATAACGCAGAGCCGTGAAAATATAAAATAATTTTTTTTCCACAAAAATAATTTTTAGTCCCCAATTTTTTTTCCCAATGTTAACAGGAGAAATTAGAACCCCCAAAGTTGTTGTGCAATTTTTCCCGAGTACGCTGATACCTCATATGTGGGGATAAACCACTGTTTGGGCATACGTCGGGGCTTGGAATAAAGGGAGCACTGTTTGACTTTTTGAACGCAAATTTGCAGGAATCAATGGTGGCGCCATGTCGCGTATGGAGACCCCCTGATGTGCCTAAATAGTGGAAACCCCTCAATTCTAACTCCAACCCTAACCCCAACACACCCCTAACGCCTACACACACCTAACTCTAATACAAACCCTAATCATAACCCTAATCCCAACACACCCCTAACCCTAATCCCAACTCTAACCATAAACCTAACTACAAGCCTAACCCTAATTCCAAACCTAACCCTAATTCCAACCCTAACCCAAATTCCAACCCTAACCGTAATTCTAACCTTAGCCCTAATGCTAACCCTAACCCTAGTTCTAACCCTAAGGCTGGGTTCATATTGCGTTTTACCAGCCCGTTCAACACGTAGCGTTGACCGGCTGGTAACGGTATAGCATAACGCGATCGCGTTATGCTATACCCGCTAGCGCAGATGAATCAGCAGATAATCAGCCGCGGATCAGCAGCAAAATCAGTCGCGGATCAGCAGCGAAATCCGCCGCGGATCAGCAGCGAAATCCGCCGCGGATCAGCAGCGAAATCAGCCGCGGATCCGCAGCGAAATCCGCCGCGGATCAGCAGCGAAATCCGCCGCGGTCAGCAGCGAAATCCGCCGCGGATCCGCAGCGAAATCAGTCGCGGATCCGCAGCGAAATCAGTCGCGGATCCGCAGCGAATTCCGCCGCGGATCAGCAGCGAAATCCGCCGCCGATCAGCAGCGAAATCGCGCGATCAGCAGCGAAATCCGCCGCCGATCAGCAGCGAAATCCGCCGCCGATCAGCAGCGAAATCCGCTGCGGATCAGCAGCGAAATCCGCCGCCGATCAGCAGCGAAATCCACCGCGGATCAGCAGCGAAATCCGCCGCCGATCAGCAGCGAAATCCGCAGCGGATCAGCAGAGAAATCCGCCGCCGATCCGCAGCGAAATCCGCCGCGGATCAGCAGCGAAATCCGCCGCCGATCAGCAGCGAAATCCACCGCGGATCAGCAGCGAAATCCACCGCGGATCCGCAGCGAAGTCCACCGCGGATCAGCAGCGATGTCCGCCGCGGATCAGCAGCGAAGTCTGCCGCCGATCAGCAGCGAAATCCGCCGCGGATCAGCAGCGAAATCCGCCGCGGATCAGCAGCAAATCCGCGCCGATCAGCAGCGAAATCTGCCGCGGATCAGCAGCGAAATCCGCCGCCGATCAGCAGCGAAATCCGCAGCGGATCAGCAGCGAAATCCGCCGCGGATCAGCAGCGAAGTCCGCCGCCGATCAGCAGCGAAATCCGCAGCGGATCCGCAGCGAAATCCGCCGCGGATCAGCAGCGATATCCGCCGCGGATCCGCAGCGAAATCCGCCGCGGATCAGCAGCGAAATCCGCCGCGGATAAGCAGCGATATCCGCCGCGGATCCGCAGCGAAATCCGCCGCGGATCAGCAGCGAAATCCGCCGCGGATAAGCAGCGATATCCGCCGCGGATCCGCAGCAAAATCAGCTGCGGATCAGCAGCAAAATCCGCTAGGAAAAAAAAAAAAAATTCTTTATTTTTTTTATTTGTCCCTACCTATGATAAAGGGGGGGTTCATTTACTTTTTTTTATTTTGATCACTGTGACAGTTTATCACAGTGATCAAAATAAATTTTTGAACACTGGGGGGTGCACTGCGCATGCGCCGGCCGGCGGGTGCACTGCGCATGCGCCCGCCATTTTCCAATATGGCGGCGCCCATGAAGAGGCCCGGGCGGACGCCGGGCCCGATCGTGGGACATCGGTGGATCGGGAGAGGTGAGTAGGGGGGTCGGAAGGCTGGGGGGGGATAGGAAGTGGGGGCAGTGGACCAAAACAGGAGGGGAGCTGTAAGTGACGGCGGTGACCGATCGCTGCCATCTTTCGGTGGCGGCGGCCGATCACCGCCGTGACTCGGTGTGGGGGGGGTCAGGGCTCGGTCTCCAGCCATGGCAGATGCTATTGCAGCATCGGCCATGGCTGGATTGTAATATTTCACCAATTAAATTGGTGAAATATTACACATTGCTCTGATTGGCTGTTTCACTTTTAACAGCCAATCAGAGCGATCGTGGCCACGGGGGGGTTAAGCCAACCCCCCTGTGGTGAAGCACAAAGGGTCCTGTAACTGCGGGTCGGGTGACCTTTGAGTGACCCGGTCTCCCGGCCCGCAGGGACGAGATCCTTTCATGACGCCACATAGGCGTCATGGGTCGGATTGGCACAGGTTTTCATGACGCCTACGTGGCGTCATGGGTCGAGAAGGGGTTAACAGACCTGAAAGTTTTTCTTTAAGAAGCCCTCCTACTCTGCACTCATTAACTGTATTAATTGCACCTGTTTGAATGCTAACCTCCCAACCATGGCCAAAAGCAAACAACTGTCTAAGGGAAAAAATTGTAGACCTGCACAACGCTGGGATGGGCTACAGGACAATAGGCAAGCAGGTTGGTGAGAAGGCAACAACTGTTGACACAATTATTAGAAAATGGAAGAAACACAAGATGACTGTCAGTCTTCCTTGGTCTGGGGCTCCATGCAAGATCTCACTTCGTGGGGTAAGGATGATTCTGAGAAAGGTTAGGAATCATCCCAGACTTGAAGAGAGCTGGGACTACAATCTCAAATATTACCATTAGTAATATACTACGCTGTCATGGATTAAAATCGTGAAGGGTCCCCCTGCTCACACAAGCACATGTCCAGGACCAATTGTGACCATCTACAGTGGTGGCCAAAAGTATTGGCACCCTTGCAATTCTGTCAGATAATACTCAGTGTCTTCCTGAAAATGATTGCAATCACAAATTATTTGCTATTTTTATCTTCATTTAATTTGCTTGCAAGGAAAAAACACAAAAGAGAATGAAGCAAAAATCAAATCCTTGACATTTCACACAAAGCTCCAAAAATGGGCCAGACAAAAGTATTGGCACTCTCAGCTTAATACTTGGTTGCACAACCTTTAGCCAAAATAACTGCGAACAACCGCTTCCGGTAACCATCAATGAGTTTCTTACAATGCTCTGCTGGAATTGTAGACCATTCTTCTTTGGCAAACTGCTCCAGGTCCCTGATATTTGAAGGGTGCCTTCTCCAAACTGCCATTTTGAGATCTCTCCACAGGTGTTCTATGGGATTCAGGTCTGAACTCATTGCTGGCCACCTTAGAAGTCTCCAGTGCTTTCTCTCAAACCATTTTATAGTGCTTTTGGAAGTGTGTTTTGGGTCATTGTCCTGCTGGAAGACCCATGATCTCTGAGGGAGACCCAGCTTTCTAACACTGGGCCCTACATTATGCTGCAAAATTTGTTGGTAGTCTTCAGACTTCATAATGCCATGCACACGGTCAAGCAGTCCATTGCCAAGGCAGCAAAGCAACCCCCAAACATCAGGGAACCTCCGCCATGTTTGACTGTAGGGACCGTGTTCTTTTCTTTGAATGCCTCTTTTTTTTTCCTGTACACTCTATGTTGATGGTTTTTCCCAAAAAGCTCGACTTTTGTCTCATCTGACCAGAAAACATTCTTTCAAAAATGTTTTAGGCTTTCTCAGGTAAGTTATGGCAAACTCCAGCCTGGCTTTTTTATGTCTCGGGGTAAGAAGTGGGGTCTTCCTGGGTATCATACAGTCCCTTTTCATTCAGACGCCGATGGATAGTACGGGTTGACACTGTTGTACCCTCGGACTGCAGGGCAGCTTGAACTTGTTTGCATGTTAGTCGAGGTTCTTTATCCACCATCCGCACAATCTTGCATTGAAATCTCTCGTCAATTTTTCTTTTCCTTCCACATCTAGGGAGGTTAGCCACAGTGCCATGGGCTTTAAACTTCTTGATGACACTGCGCATGGAAGACACAGGAACATTCAGGTCTTTGGAGATGGACTTGTAGCCTTGAGATTGCTCATGCTTCCTCACAATTTGGTTTCTCAAGTCCTCAGACAGTTCTTTGGTCTTCTTTCTTTTCTCCATGCTCAATGTGGTACACACAAGGACAAGGACACAGGACAGAGGTTGAGTCAACTTTAATCCATGTTAACTGGCTGCAAGTGTCATTTAGTTATTGCCAACACCTGTTAGGTGCCACAGGTAAGTTACAGGTGCTGGTGATTACACGAATTAGAGAAGCATCACATGATTTTTCAAACAGTGCGAATACTTTTGTCCACCCCCTTTTTTAGGTTTGGTGTGGAATTATATCCAATTTGGCTTTAGGTCAATTTTTTTGTGTTTTTTCATTGAAGACAAATTAAATGAAGAAAATAATACAAAGAATTTGTGTTTGCAATCATTTTTAGGAAGAAACTGAGTACTATCTGACCGAATTGCAGGGGTGCCAATACTTTTGGCCACCACTGTAGATGATCCAAAGGAGGCATGGGAGAATGTCTTGTGGTCAGGTGAGACCAAAATAGAACTTTTTGGTATCAACTCCACTCGCTGTGTTTGGAGAAAGAAGAAGATGAGTACAACCCCAAGAAAACCATCCCAACCGTGAAGCATGGTGAGGAAATCAGCCTACTTTGGAGGTGATTTTTGCAAAGGGAAGAGGACGATTGCACCGTATTGAAGGGAGGACGGATGTGGTCATGTATCGCGAGATTTTGGCCAACAACCTACTTCCCTCAGTAAGAGCACTGAAGATGAGTCGTGGCTAGGTCTTCCAGCAAGACAATGACCCAAAACACAAAGCCAGAGCAACTAAGGAGCTGCTCCGTAAGAAGCATTTCAAGGTCCTGGAGTGGCCCAGCCAGTCTCAAGATCTGAAACCAATAAAAATTTTTGGAGGGAGCAGAAAGTCAATGTTGCTGAGCAACAGCCTCGAAATCTGAAAGATCTGGAGAAGATCTGTATGGAGGAGTGGGCCAAAATCCCTGCTGCAATGTGCGCAAAACTGGTGAAGAACTACAGGAAACGTGTGACCTTTGTAATTGCAAGCAAAAGTTTCTATTGTTTCAAATACTTATTTCATGCAATAAAATACAAATTAATTATATAAAAATCATACAATATGATTTTCTGGATTTTTTTTAAGATTCTGTATTGCACAGTTGAAGTGTAGAGATGATGAAATTACAGACCTCTCCGTTCTTTTGTAGGTGGGGAAACTTTCAAACTCAGCAGTGTATCAAATACTTATCTTCCACACTACATTTATAATTATTACTATTATGTATTACTATACTTGTTATCATTTTGCTTCTATTTTTTTAATGGAACACAATAATTCAGAGGTAGAGATATGCAAATTGCTTTGCAATTATCCCATTTATTTGTGAATTCTTTTTATGGCTGGGAAAAGGTTAAATTATAGAAAACTAACCAAAATAAACATAAATAAGGTGAGGAAAAAATGTTTTTAATGCTCTGAGACCTTGGCAGACCCCAAAACATTGTTAACGGAGGGAAGGGAATGGTTAAAAAGAAAAAAAATACACTCACTTGCTCTAGGCCCTTAACTGACTCCCTATATTTCCTCTGTAGCTTTCCTTGTCCTCCCTATAGGACTTGGGTTCTTCTGCCACTATAGCCCACAGGGGGCGACACAAATCACCTGACTCAATAACTACAGCAGAATCAGAATAATGAGTCACGTGACGACCTAGGACAAGTAAATATAATGTTTTTTAAATTACTTTAAACCTCTTTCCACCTCCATTTATTATTCAATGGTATCTATGAAGACCTTAAAGCATAATAAATACTTTTTTACTGCAATCTAGGCACTTTTGATTTTTCTACATTTCAGGAGATTTGCTTATCTCTATTTAGCGGTATCCTTAGAGTAAATTAAAATAAAAAAAATTAAATTATTTGCATTAACTTGAATCCTTTAAGGGTCATCCATATCAGATTAAAGAAAGAAACTATTCCCTACAAAAGTTACAAGAATTTATGTTTCTACCTACAGGAAATGTCAATACGTTCCCAATAAGTCCTACCTTTGTACAAGTTTTTTGGTACTTGACATGTATGACCACATCCATTTGAACAGCATTTCTTTACCCCAGAGCATTCATTATCAGCATCGCAGCTTTCCACACAGGCTGCCGCAAATCCACTGGCTTTCTCTGGAGCTGGACAGTCGCCTTGCTTCACTGACAGAACGGATTTCAGAAACTCACAGCTGGTTAAACATTCATAGTGCTTCTTCGGAAACAGTGGCTGGAAAAAAAATGATAGAAAATTTTATTATTATTTCCTTTGATGACTCCAACTTTTACAATCTTCTCCACTAACACTATAAAAAGTTAAAAAAAAATAATCTTAATATGTACAGTACAGTATGTTCTCTCTCCTTGGTGGAAAGTACTATCTAATCCATTAATAATTCAGGACTGAGCATGTACCAGCCAAAGAAGTTCAGGTGGACTAGCAATGGTCTCCACAGAGAGTGGTAACTTCGGAACCAGTTTAACCCCTTCACCCCCAAGGGTGGTTTGCACGTTAATGACCGGGCCAATTTTTACAATTCTGACCACTGTCTCTTTATGAGGTTATAACTCTGGAACGCTTCAACGGATCTTCGCGATTCTGAGATTGTTTTCTCGTGACATATTGTACTTCACGTTAGAAGTAAACTTTCTTCGATATAACTTGCGTTTATTTTTGAAAAAACGCAAATATGGCAAAAAATTTTAAAATTTTGCAATTTTCAAAATTTGAATTTTTATTCCCTTATAACAAAGAAATATATCACACAAAATAGTTAATAAATAACATTTCCCACATGTCTACTTTACATCAGCACAATTTTGGAACCAAAATTTTTTTTTGTAGGAAGTTATAAGGGTTAAAAGTTGACCAGCGATTTCTCATTTTTACAACAAAATTTACAAAGCCATTTTTTTTAGGGACCACCTCTCATTTGAAGTCACTTTGAGGGGTCTATATGGCAGAAAATACCCAAAAGTGACACCATTCTAAAAACTGCACCCCTCAAGGTACTCAAAACCACATTCAAGAAGATTATTAACCCTTCAGGTGCTTCACAGGAACTAAAGCAACATGGAAGGAAAAAATGAATATTTAACTTTTTAGCCACAAAAATGATCTTTTACAAACTTTTTTTTTTTTTCACAAGGGTAAAAGGAGAAAATGGACAGATAAGGTTGTTATGCAATTTCTCCTGAGTACGCCAATACCCAATATGTGGGGGAAAACCACTGTTTGGGCACACAGCAGAGCTCGTAAGTGAAGGAGCGCCGTTTGACTTTTTCAAACTAAAATTGGCGGGAATTGAGATTGGACGCCATGTCGTGTTTGGAGAGCCCCTGATGCGCCTAAACAGTGGAAACCCCCCACAAGTGACACCATTTTGGAAACTAGACCCCCTAAGGTACTTATCTAGATCTGTTGTGAGCACTTTGAACCCCCAAGTGTTTCACAAAAGCTTATAATGCCTGGGTGTGAAAAAAAAAAAAAACAATTTTCCACAAAAATGATTTTTTAGTCCCAAATTTTTGAATTTTCCCAAGGAAATTGGACCCCAAAAGTTGTTGTCCAACTTGTCCTGAGTACGCTGATACCCCATATGTGGGGGGGGAACTGTTTGGGTGCACGGCAGGGCTTGGAAAGGAAGTAGTAACGTTTTGGAATGCAGACGGTGATGGGGTCATGTTCCTTTGCAGTGCCCCAGATGAGCCTAAACAGTGGAAACCCCCCACAAGTGACCCCATTTTGGAAACTAGACCCCATAAGGAACTTATCTAGATCTTTGGTGAGCACTTTGAACCCCAAGTGCTTCACACAAGTTTATAATGCCCGGGCATGAAAATAAAAAATCCTATTTTTTTCCCACAAAAATTATCTTTTAGTCACTAATTTTTTATTTTCCCAAGGGTAACAGGAGAAATTGGACCACATAAGTTGTTGTCCAATTTGTCCTGAGTACGCTGATACCCCATATGTGGGGGGGAACTACTGTTTGGGCGCATGGCAGAGCTCGGAATTGAAGGAGCACCATTTGACTTTTTCCAACCAAAATTGGCTGGAATTGAGATTGGATGCCATGTTGCATTTGGAGAGCCCCTGATGTGCCTAAACAGTGGAAACCCCCCACAAATGACCCCATTTGGGAAACTAGACCCCCTAAGGAACTTTTCTAGATCTTTGGTGAGCAATTTGAACCCTCAAGTGCTTCACACAAGTTTATAACGTAGAGCCGTAAAATTTAAAAATCATATTTTTTTCCACAAAAATGATCTTTTCACCCCAATTTTTATTTTTCCAAGGGTAACAAGACTCCAAAAGTTATTGTGCAATTTGTCCTGAGTGCGCTGATACCCCATATGTGGGGGTAAACCACTGTTTGGGTGCATGGCAGAGTTTGGAAGGGAAGGAGCACCGTCTGACTTTTTCAACGCAGAATTGGCTGGACGCCATGTCGTGTTTGGAGAGCTCCTGATCTGCCTAAACAGTGGAAACCCCCATAAATGACACCATTTTGGAAACTAGACCCCTCAAGGAACTTATCTAGATGTGTGGTGAGAACTTTTAACCCCCAGGTGTTTCACTAAAGTTTATAACGTACAGCCGTAAAATAAAAAATCTTTTTTTTTTTTACAAAAATGATTTTTTCGCCCCCAATATTTTATTTTCACAAGGGTAACAGAAGAAATTGGAACCCAAAAGTTGTTGTCCAATTTGTCCTGAGTACGCTGATACCCAATATGTGGGAGAAAACTACTGTATGGGCGCACGTCAGGGCTCGGAAGGGAAGTAGTGACGTTTTGGATTGCAGACTTTGATGGAATGGTCTGGGGGCGTCATGTCACATTTGGAGAGCCCCTGATGCACCTATACAGTGGAAACCCCCCACATGTGACCCCATTTTGGCAAATAGACCCCACAAGGAACTTATCTAGATGTGTGGTGAGCACTTTGAACCCCAAAGTGCTTCACAGAAGTTTATAACGTACAGCCGTAAAAATAAAAAATCCTTTTTTTTTTACAAAAATGATTTTTTCGCCCCCAATATTTTATTTTCACAAGGGTAACAGGAGAAATTGGTCCCCAAAAGTTGTTGTCCAATTTGTCCTGAGTACGCTGATACCCAATATGTGGGAGAAAACTACTGTATGGGCGCACGTCAGGGCTCGGAAGGGAAGTAGTGACGTTTTGGATTGCAGACTTTGATGGAATGGACTGGGGGCGTCATGTCGCATTTGGAGAGCCCCTGATGCGCCTAAACAGTGGAAACCCCCCACAAGTGACCCCATTTTGGAAAATAGACCCCACAAGGAACTTGTCTAGATGTGTGGTGAGCACTTTGAACCCCGAAGTGCTTCACAGAAGTTTATAACGCACAGCCGTAAAAATAAAAAATCCTTTTTTTTTTTGCAAAAATGATTTTTTTTGCCCCAATATTTTATTTTTACAAGGGTAACAGGAGAAATTGGACCCCAAAAGTTGTTGTCCAATTTGTCCTGAGTACGCTGATATCCAATATGTGGGAGAAAACTACTGTATGGGTACACGTTGGGGCTCGGAAGGGAAGTAGTGACGTTCTGGATTGCAGACTTTGATGGAATGGTCTGGGGGCGTCATGTCGCATTTGGAGAGCCCCTGATGCGCCTAAACAGTGGAAATCCCCAACAAGTGACCCCATTTTGGAAAATAGACCCCACAAGGAACTTATCTAGATGTGTGGTGAGTGCTATGAAGCCCCAAGTGCTTCACAGAAGTTTATAATGTACAGCCGTAAAAACAAAAAAATAATTTTTTTTGTACAAAACTGATATTTTCGCCCCCAGTTTTTTATTTTCCCAAGGGTAACAGAAGAAATAGGACAAATTGCACAATAACTCTTGGGGTCCAGAGTACGCTGATACCCCATATGTGGGGATAAACTACTGTTTGGACGCATGGCAGAGCTGAGAAGTGAAGGAGCACCGTTTGACTTTTTCAACGCAGAATTGGCTGGAATTGAGATCAGACGCCATGTCACATTTGGAGAGCCCCTGATGTGCCTAAACAGCGGAAACCCCCCAATTCTAACTCCAACCCTAACCCCAACACACCCCTAACCCTAGTCCCAACCCTAACCACAAACCTAACCCTAACACACCCCTAATCCCAACCCTAACCCTAATCCTAACTTTAGCGCCAACCCTAACCCTAACTTTAGCCGCAACCCTAACCCTAATGGGAAAATGGAAATAAATACTTTATTTTAATTTTATTATTTTTCCCTTACTAAGGGGGTGATAAAGGGGGGTTTGATTTACTATTTATAGCGGGTTTTTATGATTGGCAGCTGTCACGCTAAAAGACGCTTTTTATTGCAAAAATAGTTTTTGCATCATCACATTTTGAGAGCTATAATTTTTGCATATTTTGGCCCACAGAGTCATGTGAGGTCTTATATTTTGCAGGACGAGTTGACGTTTTTATTGGTACCATTTTTGAGCACGTGACGTTTTTTGATCGCTTTTTATTTTGATTTTTGGGAGGTTAGAATGAACAAAAATCAGCAATTCATGAATTTCTTTTGGGGGAGGCGTTTATACCGTTCCGCATGTGGTAAAATTGATAAAGCAGTTTTATTCTTGGGTCAGTACGATTATGGCGATACCTCATTTATATCATTTTTTCATGTTTTGGCGCTTTTATAGAATAAAAACAATTTTATATAAAAAATAATTATTTTTGCATCGCTTTATTCTGCGAGCTATAACTTTTTTATTTTTTCGCTGATGATGCTGTGTGGTGGCTCGTTTTTTGCGGGACAAGATGACGTTTTCAACGGTACCATGGATATTTATATCGGTCTTTTTGATCGCGTGTTATTCCACTTTTTGTTCAGCGGTATGATGATAAAGCATTGATTTTTTGCTTCGTTTTTTTTTTTTTTAAGGGGTTCACTAAAGGGGTTAACTTGTGGGATAATTTTATAGGGGGGGTCGTTACGGACGCGGTGATACCAAATATGTGTACTTTTATTGCTTTGTTTTTTTATTTACAGGAAGAAGTGAATTTATTGGGGAATATATATATTTTTTTTTATTTATTTTGGATTTTTTTTTAAAACATGTTTATTTTTATTTTTTTAACTTTTTTACTTTGTCCCAGGGTGGGACATCACTATTTTATCAGATCGCTGGTGTGACAGTGTGCACAGCACTCTGTCACACCAGCGATCGCTCAGGCAGTGCAGCAGGCTTCTCAGTGCCTGCTCTCGGCAGGCACTGAGGTAGCCGCCTCCCTCCAGGACCCCGGCGCCATCTTGGATCCGGGTCCTGGGAGGGAGGAAGCCCTCAGAACAGCGCGATCACATCGCGATGCTCTGAGGGTCTCAGGGGGGTGCGCAGGGAGCCCCACCCTGGCGATCCTCCCCTGTGCCCCCAGTACACCGCGATCATGTTTGATCGCGGTGTGCAAGGGGTTAATGTGCCGGGAGCGGTCCGTGACCACTCCTGACACACAGTCATGGGTGTCAGCTGTGACAATCAGCTGACACCCGGCCGCGATCGGCTGCGCTCCCCCCGGGAGCGCGTCCGATCGCACGAGACGTACTATCCCGTCCCCGGTCATACGGGCCCAGGTACCATGGACGGGATAGTACGTCCGATGGCAATAAGGGGTTAAAATCAACAATGACTTTTAACCTACCATGTGCCACTATTTAAAAACTGGTGTCTTCTTGTGTGCCAACAATTAACCATTTGGGAACAAGATTAATCCACAGAGTAAAAAACCTTTATTGTAAATCCCTTAAAATTGCATAGCAGGTTTACAGAGCTACAAAAATCTTCAACGCGTTTCGGACATGACAAATGTTCTTAACTATGAATATTAAACATTAGTTTTGCACTGATATTGGATTGGTATTCCAATGATTATGAACATTTGCCGCGTTGGAAACACGTTGAAGATTTTCATTGCACTGTAGACCTATAATTCAGTTTTAAAGGATCCACAATAGAGATTTTTTGATTTTTAATATGCAGATTGGGCTAGTCCACAAACGGTCATTAGTTGGCTACTTATATGCTTTGTAAAGCAATGTACTGGACTCCCATTTAACAATTCAAGCAATTTGTTGGGTGAGCTGTCATTGCTTTTTATGTGTTTATGACTTTTTATATGGCAGACAGTGACCTTTACACCTCCATTAGCTGTGGCCAATTTTCACTCAAAACTAAACATACACTCTTCTTCAGCTCACCCAGAAATGATGGCCTGCCATTGCAGCTTTAACAGTGGCAACTTGGCTAACGTTCCTGGCTTCACTTCCCTATATCTATACAGATTGGCTAAAAAAAAGTTGTAAGTTGTGCAAAATTTTCAATGTGTGTACCAAGCTTGCCAAGAATGTTGTATTAATTCAGAAAGTGTTGCAAATTTTGGTGCAAATTTTCACTTGCTCATAGATCTAGCTTTTTAATTCTTCTTACTTTAGGACAGCCTGAGGCTGCATTCACATATCCATTTGAGTATTGACATGCAAGAGAAATAGGACATTTTTTTTCAGGTGTCATTCTAGTTGTATCCATTTTTTTCGTCCATCCTTTTTATTTCTCACTGATGTAGGTAGACTGAACACAATTTATTAATTTATCCGGGCACATTTTCTGGTTTCATTGTACATTTTAAAAGCGCTAAATATTTTTATCGTTCGGAAATGCAAACATTTTTGACTGATATTTGGGGACAATGTAAAGAAAAATAGGAAATGTTTGTCTATTTTTACATTTTACAAAAGGCTGTCAATTTTTTTTTAAATTGCATTACTCTTCCTGTAGAAATTATTTTTGCATATTGAACATAATTATAATATATATTTTTTTTCAGTGGGAATGGGGCTATAAACAACTATTTATACTGGTAATGTTTTATTTGTTATTCTTCATTTATTTTACATTCTTTGACTCCATAAGTTCTAAAAAGACCTTTGCGGGGCATGTTAACATATTAATACATCATTTTTATTGCTGATACAGTATACTAGCTGCAGTTACACAGGAAAATCAGCCTTCTGGTTGCAGAGCAGATCTAACTGGATCTCCTTGGACCAGCAGCTTCTGCTCACTCCCTACACCCAGCAATAATATGATCACTAGATCCAGAGGAGGAAGCACTGTCAATGCTTCCTGTTCCGTATACACAATATGTGTTCAGCTTAGTGTGCACAATAATCAAAAAAGCAAGCATGATAAATTATGTCTGTCTTCTCTTTGGGGAGCCGGCTGTGTCTGACAGCTATCTTACCACTCCGGCAACTGCACAATCTTCTGCAAGATGCTTAGTGTTCCATTTTTTATTTTTAATTTTTTATATTGTCTTTGTCTCTTTTTTTAGTTGTTTCATTGTTCTAACTTCATGCATTCCCATGTTCTGGCTTCATTCCGGATTTACTATGTGTATTTGAACCATCCACCCTTCCCGCCTGCCCCCAGAATGAATGAAGAGATTGACATTGCACCATTAATTATAAGAGAATCATCATGTACACAGAGACTGGTGGTACTTTCAGCTGCATCCGGCTTCATGCGTATATGTCCTAGGACATTTTTATTCATATGTATAAAGGATGTATGCTGTAATAATGAAGAATGTTTCTCAATGCATATTCTGCTTTGGGCTTTATGTTTTTTCATTGTCCACAAGTGACATTATTCTCTTCAGGCACTATGTCACTTTATTCTATGGGTCATATTATTGAACCTCGATTTTGCATTTGTATATGTTATATAACATATTCTCTTGGTGCATTTATAGTTATGCACCTGTTACATTAATTGTTCACTCACTGTGCTTTCCCCCTCTTTTTTTTATCTTAACTTTTGGTATGACATTTTTTACCTACACTTAGGCTTCCATTATAGGTCCAAATTAGCAGAAGGAGATTAAATGTTATGCCTTTTTGAGGCAATATTTTATTATACAATTCTGCCCCCTTTTTCTTTTCCTTTCACCTGTTGCTTTAATATGAGTATCTCCTCCTTCTCCTTTCTAATCATATATCACCATCTTTGGAGTTTTTTTTTCCAGGGTTTTATTATCACCACTATGTGGATTCACCTTGCTGGTACCCGACATGATGGTGGCGGCCTTTGCTCTTCAAAAAAATGGCCGCTAATGGTGCGCATGCGCACTGCGACTCTCATCACTAGACTTTTTCGGCGGCTATCAAAAAGCACAGTGCGCATGTCCATTGACATCATCGGGGGCTTAGTCGCCCGCATGCATACTGTGTGGGGATGGCAGTGAAGGAAGTGACATGTTATGTAGTGGAAGTCTGGGGCGCATGCACTGCAATCAACGATGCCTTTTTCATTTCATATATAAGGTTGGCATGAGACAGTATACACTACTCTACTACCCTTTGAAAAAGCTAAGTATGTGAAACACGCGTCAGGGGCCGCAAGGGTGGCTGGTGTGGTCAGGACCTATGATGGGTAAGCAGCTGGATATGTGTTGTGACCTGTGATTACACTGATGAATAGGAATACGTTGTCATTCAGCCTTTTAGGGTTTCACTTTATGTATATACATGTGACACTCATTCACCCAGCTTTCCCAGGTTACAATTTTGACTACGAATCAACCCTTTGCCTAACTTCATATCTCCCCACTTGTATGTATTATGTCTATACATATCATGACTAACTTATTTTTATGGTGATTTTTCTAATAAACATTATATGTAAAGTTACTGTGTGTGGCTTGCTGCTACTCCTTTTCTTTTTTTTTGATAGATATTATATTTGGAGAATTCCACTTTCTCATTCTGAATTTGATTATAGTTTGGGAAAGCTTGATATGAATATGCTCTTGGCCATATTACGTATGTTGTGTTTTTTGATTACTGTCTTACGATGCTTAGTGTGCCCTGACATTTTAGAATGTCAGTGCAGAGTAAAGTGTGGACCACCGGGACATCTAAAGCCTGTGGTCTGTCTAGAGGTAGTTAAATAGTTCTGATTAAATGAAAGCTGCACTATGATTGGTTGAAGATGGTAACCAAGACAGTTTTCCTGTTAGCCAGGTTTGATAAATGTGCCCCAGAGTTTTTTTGCCTGCCTTTCTACTGATCTCTAGAAGGAAAGGAGGACAATAGACATCTGTGTAGAAGTGGACGGGTCCTCTTGTGTTAGCAAAGCAGGCTAAAGTAAGGGTCCATTTACAAAGACTTATCAGCATCACTAGATGACCATTGATTGGTAAACCTTTACTGGTCTGTGGCCATTTAATAACCTGTTTACACAGACAGACCACAGTAAACATCAATTGAGTGATCTGTTATGGATCACTCAGTGCACATAGTCTTCCACAATTCTCAGCATTGAAAGCTCAGTTTGCACAAGGCAATGTACTGCCAAGAACGATGATCTCTTGTGCTGCACAAAAGATCATTTCATCTGATGAACGAGAGTTTTGTCCATCTACTGAGAAATCAACAGTCTGTTTACACTGAAAAATTATCCTGAAGCAAGTATTAGTAAGAAGACTCGTTCATGATTATTTTTCAGTGTAAATCCAGCTTTAGCCTATGTTCCTGCCTTTGCTGCTGATATAGTTCGTAGGCTTTTCAGCTTCTCTTTGGGTTGCTTAGTGCACTGCCATAGTTCTGGGCATTGCAAGTCTAGTTTACACTGAAAGATTATTGTTAAACAAGCATTTTTAAGAACAGTCATGCATGATTATTTTTCAGTGTAAATGCAGCTAAAGCCTCTGTTACACTTCTCTATGAGCCACTAACTGCTGCCTAGTATCTAGGCTCTTCATCTTCTCTTTTTAGTTACTTTGACATTAATATTGTATTATACAAACAGCAGCCAATGATATATGCACAGATGCCACAGAGTTGAATTAGTCATATTACTGCTTCTTTTGTGTATCATAGCTTTGTGTGTTAAGATATTCCAGTAGATTTTCCTATAAGTCTATTGAAAACACACAATATACGGTAATGATGAGTTCTGTCAACATACATACACGTGTTTATTCCCTCAAAGTTGATATACACGACATGTTAGCATTTTGATATTTTCATATAAGCTATTGCCATATGTTGTGAGCTATTTTAGGAATAGTTTATCTGAGAGGAAGTCTGTTGTGCTTAGGGACAAATGCCTCCACCGTGATGAAAAGCTTTGGTTGATCATCCTCTGTTCCGATAAGCTCCTGAAGCAGTTATTCCTGACTGTCAGTGCTATTTGTACAGTGCTTTTTTTATAAAATACAGCTTGTGTTTTACAGTATTTGCCCCTTTAATTATAAAATCTCACTTAAAAGCAATGCACATGAAGAAAAGTGTTGTCTTCTGTGAGTTGCAAATTTGCAGCTAGTTAATTAAAATGGTTTATTATCCCTTGGGGTCTCATTTGCCCCTGGCCTTAATCTCCATTGCTCTGTTTTTGCAGCTTTTTTTCTGAGCTGTAAGTGTTTTGCTCTTCATTACTATTCTTTGAAGTTCTAAATTTAGGTTCAATCACTGATCAGCTCAATGCTCCACATTTACCCAGAATCTCACAGTCTACATTTGCAATGCAATGGTCTGTTGGCAGACAAAAAATTGACTGATTTGTGTTAAACTGTTTCTCGATTAGGACATGCAAAATTTATCATTAACAAAACATTACAGCAGTACAATATAAAGATACAGACCAATAGATGCCTCATTTTATGTAAATTTCTGTACATTTGTATCATTTTTATAGAGGAAACTCAAGAAGATAATTTCTTATTAAGTATCCTCTTACTTAGCGATATTTAAGACTAAAACAAACTCATCATCAGTCATTAAAGGGAATCTCTCACCCCATTTTTCATATATAAGCTGAAGCCACCGCCATCAGGGGCTTACAGTGCCTTGTGAAAGTATTTGCCCGCCTGGAACTTTTCAACCTTTTCCCACATATCATGCTTCAAACATAAAGATACCAAATGTAATTTTTTGGTGAACAATCAACAACAAGTGGGACACAATTGTGATGTTGAACGAAATTTATTGGTTATTTTAAATTTTGTGGAAATACAAAAACTGAAAAGTGGGGCGTGCAATATTATTCGGCCCCTTTACTTTCAGTGCAGCAAACTCACTTCAGAAGTTCATTGGGGATCTCTGAATGATCCAATGTTGCCCTAAATGACTAATAATGATAAATATAATCCACCTGTGTGTAATCAAGTCTCCGTATAAATGCACCTGCTCTGTGATAGTCTCAGGGTTCTGATTGAAGCACAGAGCATCATGAAGACCAAGGAACACAACAGGCAGGTCCGTGATACTCTTGTGGAGAAATTTAAAGCCGGATTTGGATACAAAATGATTTCCAAAACTTTAAACATCCCAAGGAGCACTGTGCAAGCGATCATATTAAAATGGAAGGAGTATCATACCACTGCAAATCTACCAAGACCTAGCCGTCCCTCTAAACTTTCATCTCAAACAAGGAGAAGACTGATTAGAGATGCAGCCAAGAGGCCCATAATCACTCTGGATGAATTGCAGAGATCTACAGCTGAGGTGGGATAGTCTATCCATAGGACAACAATCAGTCGTACACTGCACAAATCTGGCCTTTATGGAAGAGTGGTAAGAAGAAAGCCATTTCTCAAAGATATCATTAAAAAGTTTGCAACAAGCCACCTGGGAAACACACCAAACATGTGGAAGGTGCTCTGGTCAGATGAAACCAAAATCGAACTTTTTGACAACAATGCCAAACAATATGTTTGGTGTAAAGGCAACACAGCTCATCACCCTGGACACACCATCCCCACTGTCAAACATGGTGGTAGCAGCATCATGGTTTGGGCCTGCTTTTCTTCAGCAGGGACAGGGAAGATGGTTAAAATTGATGGGAACATGGATGGAGCCAAATACAGGACCATTCTTGAAGAAAACCTGTTGGAGTCTGCAAAAGACCTGAGACTGGGACAGAGATTTGTCTTCCAACAAGACAATGATCCCAAACATAAAGCAAAATATACAATGGAATGGTTCACAAATAGTGTTGAGCGATACGATACTGCAAATATCGGGTATCGGCCGATATTAGCTGTATCGGGCTTTCGATTCCGAGTACCGATATTTTCGTCATATCGGATACCGGAATCGGGATTGTCACTGTCACTGTCAGTGTCCGTCGGTCGGGTCTGTCAGGAGTCAGCGGCACTTACCTGGCAGAAGATCTCCGGCGGTCACGGGCTGGACTGCTTCATGGCCGCCATCATCTTTCCCCGGCGGTCACATGCAGTTTCTCGCGATAACTGCAGTGACTGCTGGGTAATCCCGGCCGTAAAGCAGTCAGTCCGATGACGTCACCGCCGGGGAAGCAGGTAATCAGCTGTGCTGCGTCGCGATGACAGGCTCTGCCTGTCATTGCGATGTAGCAGAGATGGATCGTCGTGGGACTGTCGTTACTATGGACTGCGTCGGACAGGTGGTATACTGTTTGTTTTTTTTTCTTTTTTTACAGGATATCGATGGCGTCGCAGGAATGAGTGTATAATAAAATTAAAGAAAACTGTGTTGTCTCTTATTTCATTAAAAGACTTTTTTCTTGCTTTGTCTTTTTTTTATACATTTAATAACTTTGGGATTAATAATAGATCGGTGTCTTATTGACACCTCTCCATTATTAACCGGGCTTATTGTCACCGTGCAATCAACGGTGACATTAACCCCTTATTACCCCACTTGCCACCGCTACAGGGCAGTGGGAAGAGCCGGGTAAAGTGCCACAATTGGCACATCTTTTGATGCGCCAAATGTGGGGCTGCTGTAGCCTGGTATTATCAGGCTGTTGAGGGCCAAAATCCATGGGCCTTGACAGTCTTTTAATACCAGGCCACAGCAGTCTGCATTTTACTTGGCTGGTTAACAAAAATAGGGGGACCCCTACGCCGTTTTTTTTTCGAGGGGATCCCCTATTTTTGTTAACCAGCCAAGCTAAGCAGACTGCTGTGGCCTGGTATTATCAGACTTGCAAGGTCCATGGATATTGGATCCTTACCAGCCTGAAAAACCAGGCCTCAGCGGTCTGCTTCATCTGGCTGGTTAACAAAAATAGGGGGGACCCCACGCCAATTTTTTTCGAGGGGATCCCCTATTTTTGTTAATCAGCCAAGATATGCAGACTGCTGTGGCCTGGTATTATCAGGCTGGCAAGGTCCATGGATCTTGGCTCCTTAACAGCCTGAAAATCCAGGCCTCAGCGGTCTGCTTCATCTGGCTGGTTAACAAAAATAGGGGGGACCCCACGCCAATTTTTTTCGAGAGGATCCCCTATTTTTGTTAATCAGTTCCCTCTGACGTCACTGATTGTGTCCCTGGCTGACCTGAAGTGAAAGTGGAAAGCAATCAATTAAGCTTTCCACTTCCTCTCCTGTCAGCCAGGAGAGGAACTCATTCATTTGGGGGTTTACTGTGAGGCTGCAGCATTAGCTGCGGTCCCTGCAGTAAACATTAACCCTTTCTGAAGGATTACACCGTGGGACCTGACTGTGCATGGGATAGGTAAGAATAATTTTGCTTTTTTATTTTATTTTTATTACAGGAAATGGTTTTTGTAGTCAAATAAAAGATGGTCAAAAACATGTGTCTTTATTTCATTAAAATGATTTTTAATTAAAGTGTGTGTGTTTTATTTTTATTTTATGCAATAGGATTAATAATTGATAGTTGTCTAATTGACAGCTCTCAATTATTAACCTGGCTTAAGGTCACCTTTCAATTGCAATGTGGCTTTAACCCCATATTAACCCATTCGCCACCGCTACAGGGCAATGGGAATAGACGGGCAAAGTGCCAGAAAGTGCGAATCTAATTATAGATTTGTCTTTTCTGGGGTGTCTGGGGGCAGATGTTAGTAGCCAGGGGGGGCCAAAAATAATGGTCCCTCTCTGGGCTATTATTATCTGCCCCCATTCGCTGGCTTTGTCTGTCTGGTTGCGAAAATAGGGCGGGAGCCCACGCATTTTTTTTAAACAATTTTACACCTCATATATATATATATATATATATATATATATATATATATATATATATACACACGTCATTGAATTTGTGACACACATATATATATATTTATATTTATAGTTCATACACTTCTACATAGTATAATAGCCGCTAAGTCAATTGACGGCTTTTGTGAAAATGCAGAACCCGACATGAAATGACACTTGGTGTACATAGGGTTAACCATGTCTTTTCATGTCCTTTGCTATCTGATTTGCACAAACAATTACATCAGTCTATGTGTGCAAAATTTCACACCTGTAGGGGTTAATTAAAGGTGTAAATTCGTAGCAAAAAAGTCAGTTTTTTTTACAACGAATTTACACCTTTAATTAACCCCTACAGGTGTGAAATTTTGCACACATAGACTGATGTAATTGTTTGTGCAAATCAGATTGCAAACGACATGAAAAGACATGGTTAACCCTATGTACACCAAGTGTCATTTCATGTCGGGTGCTTCTGTCTTTTCACAGAAGCCGGCTTTACCCGGCAATTGAATCAGAGGATATTTTACTATGTAGAAGTGTATAAACTATACATATATGTATATATATATATATGTCACAATGACATGTATATATATATGTATTCTATGTGTGTTGTAAGCTTTTCAGGGGATATAGCTCTGAGATCGCCGTCCGGGTAGACGGAATGGCATAGAAACAGTTCATTTAGAGACAGCAGTTCTAGTAAAAACTGGCCGCAACCAGCTTTATTAAAGTCCACAGCAAACAGATAAAACAAATCATAAACATAAGACCTGGGCTTGTCCAGCCACTTACTACACTTAGATAGATTTCCCTATCTATCCGGGTCCCGACTCTAACAGCCTGGGCCAAAACAACACATATGTTCAGCATTTACCAGCATGGAGGTTCACAGAGTCTCCTCCTTGTGTCTGAAGGCACCTTCAACGTCCAGACTTGAGAGAGCTCCCCTCCCATTCAGCAGCTATCCGCATGGATTCTCACAGAGACTACTCCTGTGTCCGGGGTACATCGAGCACCCAGACTGAGATAGCTCAAACTCCTGGAGACTCCTTCTTGTGCCTGGACTCCCTGTCCAGACTAAGCGAGCTCTCTGACTGTGTTCGCAGACACCTACTTCTGGTCTCCTAATTAACACCTGAGTAGTTTCAGGCCTGAGCTGCAAGTGTGTAATGAATGTAAGGTGTAGTGACCTTTCTCTACCACTAGGTTTACAAAGCCATACATTTCCCTTATACCAGTCAGCACAGTATCTAGGTGAAATGTACACCCCATTCAACACCCATACTCTCACTGTCTCACATATCCCCCCCCTCTTCTCCAGACCGGAGGGCTGGTCATCCAGACCGGAGGGCTGGTCAACAATCCAAAAGAGACAGTGAACTGTCATGGCCCTCATCAGCTTCATCTTCACTACTGTCATCTGTATCTTCACCTGAGCCATAGCCAACATCAGCTTTCTCTTCATCTGAAGCATCCGCACTACCCTGTACCCTCCCAGGCCTATGCTCTCTGCGGGCCTCGGGTATCCAGCACGGTTTCATCTTGACCTTAGGGCCGGGCTCAGTTTCGATATAGTGCCTGGCCAGAGAAGTACGACCCGGCACATCAGAACACTTCTGCTGACTCTTCCTCAGAAACTCACGTACCTCCTGTCCCTGGTGCACTGACCATGTGTCACCAACTATCACAGAAGGTATAGGGGGTTTTTCACTTTTCTCCAGTTCCCCTTGAACCTTCTTTACTTCATTGAGCTTCTCCAGAAGATGCTCATGGCTCTCATCACGCTCCTTCATCACAGTTTGGAGTTTTTTCTGAGAAGTAATCAATTCATCTTGTACCTGTTGGAAGTCCTTTATGTCTTCAGCCCCTTCTTCAGGCTCTTCTGGTAGGACATGCTCAGAAGCCCTACCGTCAGTCTTACATTCTACTTCTTCATTCACATCATTATGGTCTCCAATATCTCCATTTATTCCAGCTTTCAAGTTCTCCTTGATAGCTGCATCTGTATACTCAGAACCCGCCGGATTCTTCTCTTCCACCACGTTCTGCATCCCATCTGAGCTCCTGTGTGTCTGCAGCGGCAACGGAGTGACACATCGCTTTTCCCATTTGTTGGGACGTGGCTCCGATGTAGACTCCATGAAAGTGCGCTTGAGCTCACCAACGCCAGCCTGATGTCTCAAAATCTCATCTTGTGATTTATCCAGATCCTTGGTATCACTCAGGAACACTGCTGGGGCTCCGGGCGCCGAACTTCCAGCCTGAGCTTCACGAGTTGCATCTACTGATCCGGACCGTAACCCGTCCACGCCGCTGTCTTCGGCAGAAACAGATTCCTGGACAGAGTCAGTCCCCATATCTTCAGTCTTGTTCCTCACAGCTTCAATTGAGACCTCAGCTTCTGATGAGGCATCTGGCTTGGTGACCACCACTTCCATGGCTTTTTCCACCTCTGCAGCATTACCTTCAGAGTCCTGGGCATGATGCAGCTCCATACCATACATTGATAACTTCTCATCTTCAACAGCATCCACTTGTGCTGTGTTCAGTTTCAGAGTCCTGCCTTTAAAGCTCAGCTCTCCTCCTTTCACCTAGTCTTCGCCAGGGAACCGGCCAACTGTAAAACATCTTCAGATGCCATCTTCTGTCCGGCTGCAAGGTCAGCATCAGCCTTCCTCTCAGGACTCTCAACCTCCTCTGCTACCATGCCTTCCTCATTTGCACTGGTTGCTTTATTGTCATCAGATGATTCACTATCACTACCACTATCCCTGTCTGACCCCTTTTTCTCAGCCACATCTGGCTCACTTTCAGGGTTATACACTTCATTTTCATTCACATCCTGCTCACTGTCAGGGCTATACAATTCATTCTCATTCACATCTTGATCTGGAACCTTAGTTAACATGTCATCCACAACATTAACTTCACCATCTGGTCCCTCAAGTATGTGACTATGTGACAACCCCAGCACTATACTTCTATATAGCTCAGGTACTAGGAGCTGGCTTACGACCTCTCCCTGGACTTCAGTGTCCCTATACAACAGGTGAGTGTTTATGGCAACATGAGGTAACCTCTCCTCAGAGCCAGGCTCTTGGGAAACCTCATTTAGAACATTTATATTTTCCTGGGCCGTTTCAAGAGAGGGGTCTCGCCACTGCTCACTCTCAAAATTGTCACAGGACACAGGTAAGTCAGGGACACTCGGTTCCCGAGAACCACCATCCTCGTCTCCCAACATCACCTGCAAAGGAATTTCATCACTATCACAGTCATCATTATTATCAATATCATTATCATGATTATGATCAGTATCATCATCACTATCATGATCATCATCATTATCAGCATCATTATCATGGTCATCATCATTTCATCATCATCATCATCATTATCATTATCATCATCATCATTATCACATAAGTTTAACGGCCCACTAGCATTGTGTTCCGCCCCTCGGGACTGCGCACCCTCAATAGGAGCTTCATCACACTGTCCATCAGAAACATTTTTCCCCCAGAGATCCTTAGACCGGGGAAAGTCATTACCCAATATGACGGGGTGCACCAGGTTCTTCACTACCCCCACTTCATATGAAACCTCCCCGAGTTTGGGGACCAAGTCCACGGCAGTCTCTGGGTAGACTTTGGTGTCTCCATGGATGCACACCATACTCAGGTGCTTATCAGGGATGAAGTCCCTATCAATCAGGCTGTCACATACGGAAGTCACTGGACTCTCTGAGTCCAAGAGGGCCTGTGCTGGGCAGTCATTTACAACCACCGGGCACACCTGTGGTCCAGTCTCTTCGGCTGAGGTGGACACACACACAGGTTCTGCGCAGAGAGAGAGGGATCTGCCAACATCACAATACATAGGCTCCCCCTCTATTGGACAGTTGGCTGCAATTTCACGACATCTCCAACACTGTCCATCACACTTTTCCACCCACATGTCCCCTCGGGCCTGAACCCGCTTATCAGCATACCCCATGTCCCCAACAGCTGGAACGCTCTTACCGCGAGAGTTCAGCGTCCGGGAACTCTGAAGTGACGACCTCTCAGACGGCTGGTCACGGAGACAGTCTTTGCTGGCGAAGGCCTTCTCCATCAGGCTGACCAGACGATTGGCGTCCTGGTGGTCTCCTTGTCCGACCTCTGGCTGTACCTCAGGAGGACATGCTCGGGTGTAGCGGTTCACTATCACCTTTCCAACTCCATAATCAGGTTTGCTGACTGCAGACTCCCAACTGCATCTCCAGTCATGAACTCCCCTGGCACGGGCTGTCACCGTAACACCCAGCCGGGTAAGAATCTCCACTTTCAGCTTGGCATAGTCTTGGCTGTCCTGCTCGCTCAGGTCAATATAGGCCCTTTGGGGTTCTCCAATCAGATAGGGTGCGACCATCATGGCCCATTCAGATAGGGGCAGATTCTCCTTCTCTGCCAGTCCCTCAAACCTAGTTAGATATACCTCCACATCATCACGAGGTGTCATCTTTTTCAGGGACCGTCTTACCGCCTTCTTTACAGCGGACAACGCAGGTGCCTTCACAACATTACTCTGGGACGAGGTGCTGAGAGCTGCAATCTGCTCCAACAACCGGTTATTCTCCTGCTGCTGCTGCTGGCACTGCAGTTGCATGCTCTGCTGGGCCTGTACCAGGTACTCAACAAGCTCCTCCATACTGCCGGACTTATCTGTCTCAACCACGGCAGTCTTATTGTTGCACATTAACTTGCGCCATTTGTTCAAATAGCGCCTCCATGCTGTCATCCATGCTGTCAGACTTCTCTGTCTCAACAACGGCAGTCTTCACTCAAGACATACACACTCCACAGTCTTTTCCACAGAAAATTCAGCTTTGCTGTGCAGACACTTTTTTTTTTTTTTTCTCTGCAAACTCTATTAGGGCCACTGTCTCTTTAAGACTGCTCCAACAGACTTTTCCTTTGCTGCTGCACACTCCACAGTCTTTTCCACAACAAGTTCAGCTTTGCTGTGCAGACACACTTTTTTTTTTTTTTTTCTTTTGCAAACTCTATTAGGGCTACTGTCTCTTTAAGACTGCTCCAACAGACGTTTCTTTTGCTGACACACTTTTTTTTCTCTGCTGTTGCTTCAACAGACTTCACCTTTATTGCTGTCTCTCGCCACTGTGCTGCACGCACATTCCAGCACCAATTGTATCAGCCACTGTGCTGCCCCAGCATTCTTCGCCAATTGTAAGCTTTTCAGGGGATATAGCTCTGAGATCGCCGTCCGGGTAGACGGAATGGCATAGAAACAGTTCATTCAGAGACAGCAGTTCTAGTAAAAACTGGCCGCAACCAGCTTTATTAAAGTCCACAGCAAACAGATAAAACAAATCATAAACATAAGACCTGGGCTTGTCCAGCCACTTACTACACTTAGATAGATTTCCCTATCTATCCGGGTCCCGACTCTAACAGCCTGGGCCAAAACAACACATATGTTCAGCATTTACCAGCATGGAGGTTCACAGAGTCTCCTCCTTGTGTCTGAAGGCACCTTCAACGTCCAGACTTGAGATAGCTCCCCTCCCATTCAGCAGCTATCCGCATGGATTCTCACAGAGACTACTCCTGTGTCCGGGGTACATCGAGCACCCAGACTGAGATAGCTCAAACTCCTGGAGACTCCTTCTTGTGCCTGGACTCCCTGTCCAGACTAAGCGAGCTCTCTGACTGTGTTCGCAGACACCTACTTCTGATCTCCTAATTAACACCTGAGTAGTTTCAGGCCTGAGCTGCAAGTGTGTAATGAATGTAAGGTGTAGTGACCTTTCTCTACCACTAGGTTTACAAAGCCATACATTTCCCTTATACTAGTCAGCACAGTATCTAGGTGAAATGTACACCCCATTCAACACCCATACTCTCACTGTCTCACAGTGTATATTTAGTGTTTACAAGGAAATAAAGGTTTTTTTTAGTTGCGATATTTTGTTCCCATAGACTTACATGGGACTTCCGGTATCGGAATCGGATATCGCCGATATTTAGTGATATCGGCGATACCATTCTGATCCGATATTTTTAGATATCGAGAAGTATCGCTCAACACTATTCACAAATAAACATATCCAGGTGTTAGAATGGCCAAGTCAAAGTCCAAACCTGAATCCAATCGAGAATCTGTGGAAAGAGCTAAAAACTGCTGTTCACAAACGATCTCCATCTAACCTCACTGAGCTTGAGCTGTTTGCCAAGGAAGAATGGGCAAGAATTTCAGTCTCTCGATGTACAAAACTGATAGAGACATACCCCAAGCGACTTGCAGCTGTAATAGCAGCAAAAGGTGGCGTAACAAAGTATTAAGTTAAAGGGGCCGAATAATATTGCACGCCCCACTTTTCAGTTTTTGTATTTCCACAAAAATTTAAAATAACCAATAAATTTCGTTCAACTTCACAATTGTGTCCCACTTGTTGATTCTTCACCAAAAATTTACATTTGGTATCTTTATGTTTGAAGCATGATATGGGGGAAAAGGTTGAAAGTTCCAGGGGGCCGAATACTTTCGCAAGGCACTGTATCTACAGCATTCTGTAATGCTGTAGATAAGCCCCTGATGTAACATGAAAGATAAGAAAAACGAGTTATATTATACTCACCTGGGGGGCGGTCCCATGCGGTCCGGTCCGATGGGCATCGCAGGTCCAGGTTCGTCACCTCCCATCTTATAGTGATGACGTCCTCTTCCTTGCTTCTGGTGCGTTCCTGCGCAGGTGTACTTTATCTGCCCAGGGCAGAGCAAAGTACTACAGTGCGCAGTGTAGATAAGCCCCTGGTGGCGGTGGCTTCAGCTTATATAAGAAAAATGGTCATGCTGAAGGATGTTGCAGGCAGCAAGTTCACACTCAGCACATGTGACAGACGTGACAGAGTCTGGAGATGCCATGGAGAGCGATCTGTGGCCTGCAACATCCTTCAGCATGACTGGTTTGGCAGTGGGTCAGTAACGGTGTAGGATGGAATTTCTTTGGAGGGCCACACAGCCCTCCATGTGCTCGCCAGAGGTAGCCTAACTGCCATTAGGTAATGAGAAGAGATCCTCAGACCCCTTGTGAGACCATATGCTGGTGCGGTTGGCCCTGGGTTCCTCCTAATGCAGGACAATGCCAGACCTCATGTGGCTGGAGTGTGTCAGCAGTTCCTGCAAGATGAAGGCATTGAAGCTGTGGACTGGCCTGCCCGTTCCCCAGAAATGAATCCGATTGAGCACATCTGGGACAGCATGTCTCACTCCATCCACCAACTTCATGTTGCACCACAGACTGTCCAGGAGTTGAAGGATGCTTTAGTCCAGCTCTGGGAGGAGATCCCTAAGGAGAACATCCACAACCTCCTCAGGAGCATGCACAGGCATCGTAGGGAGGTCATACAGGCATGTGGATTCCACACACAATACTGAGTATCATTTTGACATGTTTCCACTTTAATTTTGTCTTGTTTTGATTTTCATTTTGACTTGTTTCCACTTTCATTTTGGGGGTCTCTCCAAATCCAGGCCTCCATTGGTTCACAAATTTGATTTCCATTGTTGATTTTTGTGTGATTATGTTGACAGCACATTCAACTTTGTACAGAACAAAGTATTCAATGAGAATATTTCATTCATTTAGATCTAGGATGTGTTATTTGAGTGTTCCCTTTATTTTTTTGAGCAAAATATAAATATATATATAAATATAAAACTTCCTTCTCACCCCCACTGGGGGTGGTCTTTTGTTGTCCTTTCTCATTCTCGGGTCCTCTACCAGAGGCCTGGGAGTTTTAGGGTTCTGGCCAGGATCTTAGCTGTTCCCAGCATTGCGCTTTTCTGGACAGAGTTCAAATGTTGCTCCTAGGATCTGTTGTAGCCATTTTTCCATTTGGTCAAAGCTCCAAGTGCTCCTATCAGCACTGGAATCACTGTTGCCTTCACCTTCCACGTATTCTCCAGTTCTCCTTTGAGGCCCTGGTATTTCTCCAGCTTCTTATATTCCTTCTTTCTGATGTTGTTGTCACTTGGCACTGCCACATCTATTATTATTGCTGTCTTATGATCCTTATCTACTATGACAATGTCGGGTTTTTAGCCAACACCTGCTTATCTGTCTGGATCATGAAGTCCCACAGGATTTTAGCCCTTTCATTCTCCACCACTTTTTCTGGGGTCTCCCACCTGGACTTAGGAGGACTTAGCCCTTATGCTGTGCAGATGTTCCTGTATACAATTCCCACTACATGGTTGTGGCATTCAATGAACGCTGTTCCTGCTTGCATTTTGCATCCTGCCACTATGTGTTGGACCATTTCTGAGGTTTCTTTGCATAGTCTGCACCTTGGATCTTGTCTTATGTAGTATATTCCTGCTTCTATGGATCTGGTACTTAGTGCTTGCTCTTGTGCCGCTATGATTAGTGCCTCAGTGCTGTCTCGGAGTCCAGCTTTCTCCAGCCATTGGTAGGATTTCACCATGTCAGCCACCTCCATTATCTGTCGATGGTACATCCCATGCAGCGACTTGTCTTGCCATGGTGCATCATGTTCCCGTTCTTGCTTCCAGATCTGTTGTTGTTGCTGCCTTAGGCATTCTATCAGCATCTCATCTTTTGGTGCCATTTTCTGATGTATTCCTGGATACTCCTTGTTTCATCTGTGATGGTGGCTTAGATGCTTATCAAGCCTAGACCACCCTCCATTCTGTTGGTATACAATTTTTGGTTGTTAGACTTAGGGTGGAGACCTCCGTGCATTGTGAGGAACTTTCGTATCTTCACATCTGCAGCTTCCCTCTCTTCTTTTGGCCAGCACACTATGCCAGCAGGGTATCTGATAACTGGCAAGGCATATGTATTGATGGTGCAGATTTTATTCTTCCCATTGAGCAGGCTCTTCAGGATCTGACTTACCCTTTGATGGTATTTGGATGTTGCTGCTTTCCTTGCCTCCTCATCATGGTTATGGTATCCTGTGGGATGCTGAGGTACTTTTAGCATGTCTGTACGTCTGCTATGTGAAAAAGATTTCCAGCTCACCGTTTCTGCATCTTGACAGAGGCTTGACAGAGTCTTGCCATGGCGCTTCATGTTCCTGTTCTTCCTTCCAGATCTGTTGTTGCTGCCTTAGGCTTTCTCTCAGCATCTCATCTTTTGGCACCATTCTTCTGATGTATTCCTGGATACTCTTTGTTTCATCCGTGATGGTGGCTGGGACGACCACTCTTGTTTCTGTTGGTATACAATCTTTGGGTGCTAGACCTCCATGCATTGTGAGGAGCTTTCTTGTCTTCACATCTGCAGCTTCCATCTCTTCTTTTGGCCAGCACATTATGCCAGCAAGGTATCTGATAACTGGTAGGGTGTATGTACTGATGGCACAAATCTTATTTTTCCCATTGAGCTGGCTCTTCAGGACCTGTCTTACCCTTTAATGGTATTTGGATGTTGCTGCTTTCTTTGCCTCCTCATTATGGTTACCGCATCCCTGTGGGATGCCGAGGTACTTGTAGCATGTCTGTACATCTGCTACGTGCCCTGCTGGTAATTCCACTCTACTGGTCTTGACTACCTTCCCTCTCTTTATTACCAACCAGCCACACTTCTCCAGTCCAAAGGACATCCCGACGTCTCTCCAGACCGAAGGACATCCCTATGTCTCTCCAGTCCAAGAGACATCCCAACATATATATATTCATCTTTTACATGTTTAAAATTACAAAAGAAATATTAGCAGATTTAAAAGTTTGGACAGGCACTCTGTGTGGTTAGTACTTAGTACCACCCCCTTTTGAAAGCATTACAGCTTGTAGATGCTTTTTGTAGCCCTTGTAGATGCTTTTTGTAGCCAGCTAAGAGTTTTTCAATTTTTGCTTGAGGGATTTTCATCCATTCTTCCATGGAAAATTCTTCCAGTTCTATGAGATTCCTGAGTTGTCTTCCATGCACTGCTACTGTGAGGTCTAACCACAGATTGTCAATGATGTTCAGATCAGGGGACAATGAGAGCCATTATAAAATCTTCAGCTTGCGCCTTTTAAGGTAGTCTATTGTGGAATTTGACATTTGTTTAGGATTATTATCCATTTGTAGAAGCCACCCTCTTTTAAACTTCAGCTTTTTTACAGCTGAAGTTATGTTTGCATCAAGAGTTTGTTGAAATTTAATTGAATTCTTCCTTCTCCCCATGAAATGATGCCAATGCCATTGGCTGCAACACAACCCCAAAGCATGATTGATCCACCCCTGTTGTGAATGTTTTAGAAATGATTTCTGAGCAGAAGCTCCCTCTGGTGGTTGCAAACAGTACTGAACCATTCAATGAGGATTGGCAATCAGGAATCACAGACTGGCTGGATATAAGGGAGGTTCCCTCCCATCATGGTTGCCGGTGATCAATTGTTCTTGTCTCAACGTTGTTTCCTTGTTCACTTGGAAGCTTGCTGTGTCTTGCCTCTTCTCCTGCTCTCAGATAAGATATTTTCTGTTTTTTGTTTTTGTGCTTACCATTTGCATATTTCTCTGCTTTTCTGTGAGGTTAGCCAGGTTCCCCCCACCCCCGGGGGGCTTGGGCTCCTTTCAGTTCCTCTGGAGCCACTGTTATTTGTTCATTTGCCTTTTCCAGTTTTTTCAGTGGCTGCTGCTTAGTTTTGTTACACCAGAGAACTAATTTAGGTGGTAGAGGTCGTGTGATCTCAGGTGTTTTTGCAATTAGTAGGGTTGGCATTTTTTAGGGTTTTTTTGGATTGCAGTGAGTATCCTTCCTATCCTTTTCTGTCTAGGCAGATTGGGCCCCAACGTTTGCTCATACTATTTTCTGTCTGTGTCTGTATTTCCTCTTGTCTAACCGCCATTACATGTTTGGGGGCTTCCTATGTTCTTTGGGGATCTGCTCCGGGGCAGATAGCTTTCCTCTTTCTATCTTTAGGTGTAGTTAACCTCTCAGGCTGTGACGAGGCGTCTAGGACCAACGTAGGAACGCTCCACGGCTGCCTTTAGTTGTGGTGGTTAGTCAGGGTACTGCAATCCAGTAGATTCCAACCTCTCTGGTGTAAATCATGTAAACCATGGTTAATGGTTGGCAAGATGTTTTTTTCCAGAAATTCTTTGCCCTTTTTCCTCTACACATACCTTTGATCATTGTGGCCAATGAGTTCTATTTTAACCTCATCGGTCCACAGGACTTGTTCCCAAAATGCATCAGGCTTGTTTACATGTTAATTTGCATACTTCTGATGCTGAATTTTATGGTGAGGATGCAGGAGAGGCTTTCTTCTCATAATTTCTCCATGAAGGCCATATTTGTGCAGGTGAATAGTAGAACAATGTGCCATATCTGCTAAATCTTTGTGAAGGTCTTTTACAGATGTGCCTCTCTAGCAATCCTATGAGCAGCTCTCACTGAAATTTTGTTTGGTCTTCCAGACCTTATCTTAATCTCCCCTGTCCCTGTTAAAGGGAACCTGTCACCAGGTTTGGCTGATATGAAATGTGGCCACCGACTCTCTGGGCTGATATACAGCATCCTATAATGCCTGGAAGAACTGAAAAACAACTTTTATTATACTCACCTGTGGGGCGGTCTAGTCCGAGGGAAGTCACTCTTCTTGGTCTGGCGCCTTCCATCTTCTTATGATCACTGTCTTCATTCTTGGTTCATGTGGATGATGCATCCCTGCATCACCCACACAGTTTCCCCAGCATCTCGCTCCTGTGCAGGCATACTTATCTGCCCTGATGAGCGTTTGTGTGCATTAGGGATTTGCAGAAATTGTAGACAAGTTTACGCTAGGCAACTATCTAAGGTGAAAGGGCACCCTTATAGACCATTTAGACAAGACAATAATCAGAAAACTTGGGATAGTCGGGTGGGCCGATTTTTAAAGATGGTAACAAATTGCAAGCTTTCGGGACTACTCAGGTCTCTTCATCAGGCTAGAGTAATGCAAAATCTGAAGAATCACATTTTTATACACAGCACAGAAACAATGCAATAGGTAAGACAAGTGACGTGAAGCAGAACTGTCATTATGGGAGATAGAGATGAACATAAATATTGGAACAGTTCATAGATAAGGAGTGTGAAAGTTTTATTGTCCTCTGATTGGGGTCTGGTATTGTTGGGATGCCCCCAGAAGGTCTGAAGAGCAAATTCCTTAATTGATGTAAAAAGACATAAATCCATGCGACACATTCATTCCTGCTCTGAGTGTGTCAAAGGTCATCATGAGTTTATTTTCCCAAACCTTTCTGTCTCTCTCAGACTTAAAGTTAGCTTTTAATACAAGTAATTTCATGTCCATCATGCTATGACCGGGGATACAAAAGTGTTTGGCCACAGGTAGATCCAATGTGAGGAACGGCACACGGAGGCCCGGGGAATCACGGTTTATGATCCCACCGCTGCCACCAATGAGATGAATAACGGCACACACAGGCCAGGGGGAGTCACGGATTATGATCCAACCACTGCCACCAGTATGTCACGATCTACAGGGATTTATAGTTATCCCACTTTCTAGTTCCACTTAGGAACTTGCAGCTCTCCAGCACCCCCCTACCCTCAGGTCAGTCAGGGAACTGCACCTAGGATAATTAGTTGCCGGACGGGCCGCTTGGACATGTGCTGGCTATTGGGCACGCTGCAGTGAGGGAATTATAACTACTCCTAGCCGCAGCCAGGCAATACGCTTATAAAACCCGCTCTGTCACTGCCAGCAATAGCCTAAGCCCCAGCACACACACGCTGCCACCAGCCTTTGGGTCTAGAATATGGGGCAGAGGACTCCACAATTTAGCAGCGTAGTATACTTCAGGCACGTTCAAATTCATTATAGAGCATAGAGATTAAATAGTAATTTTATATTTTCACTCCGAAAAGATAGGCAGTGCTTACAAAAGATTTAAAAAGGTTTTACAATGTGAGACAATTAAAAAAAATATGTACAAGCAATTAAAATAAAACAGGGTTAAAGAAGAAACACTCACATGGCACTTAGAACATTACGGCAAACCAGGCTGGGGGGAGAAGCCACACGTTGTAATTCATTTGAGATCCGTCTGACACGGCATCCCAGGCTAGAATGAACAGGAGGACTCAGTTGCAGACTTATACATCTGGGCTTGTGACCTCACTAAAGGGGCTGGTTTACTGGTTTACATTAGGGGAAGCAAATTGTTCTGTATAAACAGGTGATGTCCAGCTCATAATGATGCTATTTTATGGCACAGAACAATTGTATTAACGATCGTCCTGGGCATCTAAAATGCACATGACCTATCTAAGTGATCTAGTAAGTGATTTGCTTGCTTTAAACCAATCGGTGGTCATTTAAAAGCCTTGACCAGCTATATTTCAAAGACTTTAAATTACTTGTAGTGCACATATATACAGATGATATTACGTAATGTTGATCTGGTGAAAAACAGGGCAGTTTTTCTCATTCATACAATTTAAATTTTCTACTTTTATAGTTATTTCCATTTTCTAACCCTATAACAACAAATATTATTTACATGATTTGGAGGGTGCGCCCTCTGAGTTAATGGCCGGCCCATTGACATCAAAACTTTCTACATTTTTATATAACATGTATTTTAATTTTGAAAGGTAATAGAATATAGCTTTAGGATCCAGTTAATTTACAAAATATAGAAAGTTGTCAGGTAACCAAGAGTAAGACATTATATTTTCCTTCATGGCATATTACAGGAGACAAATTTCTTTCCATACCCAGAATAAATCTGACATACCTCACAGAGACTTTGGCAGCTATTCTTTTTTAAATCCCAGTTTTCCTTGCAAGGTTCCAAGCACTGTTGAAAGATTGAACAAACACTTAGTCAAACGGTTGTCATTTTGCAGCTTGTGTTTTATTTTTATTTCTTGGGAACGTAATGCTGCAACCCAAGAAAAAAACAAAAGCAGCAGACATAACAGTATTACTTGCTTTGTGACTCACATGGAATCTGTCATTAAATGCTCTCTGACTCCTGTGAGCTGAGAAGTTTGCTTGGTGTAATATCTAGGATTTTGTCCACCCACGAAGTCTTTATTTCAGAGAATATTGAGCCAGTTATACACAAAGCTTGTTATATATTTTTCAATTTCATGGAAATTGGATCCTTCTGAAACTCTAGCACGGCTTTCCTGAATTTATAATTAACACAGTTAATTATTTATAGCTTAGAAAGCTGACAATATGCTTCCAGTAACAGAAGTATGGCCTATAAACACATGATACTTAGAGAGAATCTTACAAGAAATGAGTCTTAATTTTAGATAGATAAATTATAGATAGATAGATAGAAAGATAGATAGATAGATTAAATAAATGGAGGCAGCATCAGGGCGCTGGTATCCAACGTACACTGCAGGTAACTAAGCGACGTTACCCACAGTGTCGCTGTGCTGATCGCTGCCTGATCTGCCTGTTTGGCAGCTCAGCAGCGATCATGTAGCGACAAACCAGCGTTCCTGATCGTTGGGATCACTGGTGTGTCGCTATGTGAGACGGGGCCTTAAATAAATTGGCGACTGCCCGAGAGGCTTGACACCCACTTTTTGGCTGGTGCTGCTTCCATCATATTTTTTTTTATAAGTTCCTTGAATTTTTCCTAGTTTATGTCTATTTTAAAAGAAACAGGAAGGGAAGACATATTATGATAGTTTATAAAACAAGGAAATATATAAAAGATATTTAGAGCCTTAAAACAAACTGTATGATAGGATTCAGCTGTCAACTAATAGTTAAAATAAAAAATATACTTTTACAAACAAAAAGCACTACTAACAAACATCTTATAAATGGGCCCATTGCAGTGCTAAAGTTAAAAAAAATAATAAAATGACTAACCTTGCAAGAAAGAGGACTCGAGAGACAAAATTACCAGCTCTTAGCGGTTGGAGTTAGCCAATCCTCAGCGAATTTAAGGACTTCATCAGTAATGGTCAAAAAGATTCCCACTGAAGGTCCGCACATACATTTGATTTAAGTCTGTGTAACCCACTGAATCATTGGCAGTCTAACATTTACACTACGTTCAAATTATTTAGCAAATTGGATTTAAGTGTCATATATATGTAATTTTTTGTTTTTCAAATAAACTCATGGATAGTATTTTGTCTCAGTGTTCTTTGGATCACTGAAATCAATCTGAAACATCAGTGATAATTAGTTTACAAGGTGAACCCAATTAAAGGAAAACTACTTAAGAGCAATGTTACTAAACAGGCCACAGATTTCAAGCAATATGGGAAGCAAAAATGATCTCTCTGTTTCCCAAAAGCATCAAATAGTGCAATGCCTTGTCCAAGTTATGAAAACATTAGATATTTCAAGAAAACTTAAGCACTATCATTGTATTGTGAACAGATTTGTGGCTGATATAAAGCACCATTGGGTTCATACAGATAAAGGCATAATTAGGAAGGTGTCTGCAAGACAAATTAATTTTATTAAGAGAGCAGTTGCTGAAACACAATTAGAAAGCATCAAAAAGGTTTTTTAAGCTGCTATGCTTTTGGAGCCCCATGAATCTCAAAGTGTATGATCCTCCAGAGGTTTGCAGTTGTGTATAAACCTGCTATTCAGCCACCCCAAAACAGTGCTCACAATCAGAAACGGTTTCAGTGTGCCCAGAAAAACATGAAGACTGATTTTAAAACAGTCTTGTTTACTGTTGCGTGTTGTGAAACCCTGGATGGTTTAAATGGATGAAGAAGTGGATGGTTAGTAGATGACGATTGTGCCCCAACAAGGCAGTGACATCAGCGAGGAGGTAGCGGAGTCATGTTTTCAGATGGAAAAATGGGGAGAGAACTGATAGGCCGCTTTAGGGTCCCTGATGGTGTGAAAATGACCTTGAAAAGTATATAGAGTTTCTAACAGACCACTTTCTTCCATGGTACAAAAAGAAGAACAATGCCATCCATAGCAAAATCATCTTCATGCATGACTATGCAACATCTCTTGCTGCAAAATATACTTCTGATAACTGGATAACCAACCTCTTTAATATCTCAACAATGCACACATATAATAACAGTGACAGGGCATAGTTTTGTTAATATCTGCTTCTAGAGTCTAGCTCCCATCTATCAAATGGTTTCACTCTGGGATTCTGGGAGGCTTTTTATAGCCTCATTTCATTGTGGGGCCATTCTCTGTCGCTTACACTCTGACCCTTGGCCGAGTGTGTTTGACTTTGTTGTGCTTGTGCCAGTGCTTTGTGCCTGTGCTACGTTTCGTCAGTCTGGTTCTGATTTGGCTGTGTCCCTGTTTTGCGCTTTGCCTGTCCCTTTTGTACTCTGTTACCCTCTACGTGTATGACCCCTTAGCTATGTTCTGACTATGCTCTGCCTGCTCCTGTTGTACTTCGCCACTCTCTCTGTGTTTGACCCCTTGGTTATTTCTGATTACGCTCTGCCTGCTCCTCTTGTACTTCGTCGCCCTCTATGTGTATGACCCCTTGGCTACGTCCTGATTATCCGTTCTGTCTATGCCCCTTGGTAACTTTGTCCCGTAGTTACTCTTCTAGGAGTTTTCCTTCACCTCCTAGCTCTCTGGAGCTTAGGCCACGCCCCCCAGCAGTCACGTTCTTCAGTTCCTCTGGCCTGAAGCATTCTCTATCTGTTACTGCTTCTTCTGAGAGACCCATGGCCGGATCCGCCCCTTGGCAGTCACATGCTTCAGGTCCTGGGTGTCTGAAGCACACGTCTTCCCTGCTGCTGCTCCGCTCCACAGGTATCTTTGGGCACGGTTTGTTTACTCAGGACACACGCACTGGCTCAATGAGCAAGTATAGTGCGGTGTTCCTGACAAATAGGTTTAGTGTAGGTAAACAACTCAACACAAATCATATAGCACCAAAATTCACCCAGAAATAAATTATGATAAGGAGAGAAAAGAGTATTTTATGCCAAAAATTATATTTATTTCAATCAAAATACATATAGAGTAAAATTTATACATAATAAAATCTACAGAAGCAGGAGCACTGGGGAATCCACAATACACTGTATATAGCCAGTGTCTCAAATGTAATGAAAGCAGTATAAAAGTGGTCTAAAAAAGTGTATAGATTGCCATACAGAATTAAGGCTAAACTATATCTAATTTGACCACAAGTAACAAGGTGCTTTCAAGACTATCATATATTGGTGCGTCAAAATTGAACACAATAAAGCAATAAAAAGTTTAGTAAGACAGTAAAGTGCTAAATAGTGCTGTTGGTATGAGAGGCTGAACAACCGTCGCAATAATGCATAGATAATAGTACAATACAACTACTTACTGGCAATTAGAAGTAAGAGGACCACTGCCTGCCGCCCCTACATGAGTATCGCATGTATCTTCATCAGGAGACGTGAATCTGCTTTGGCAGATTTTATTCTGTGTAAATTTTACTCTATATGTATTTTGATTGAAATAAATATAATTTTTGGTATAAGATACTCTTTTCTATCCTTATCATAATTGATTTCTGGGGAATTTTGGTGCTAATATGTAATCTGTATCTTCTTTCTTCCAGTTTAATTCCATTGCTTCCCATGTTTCCATGTGGAAATGAGAGTAAGGATAATGCCTCTATACCGTGGCATCCCTTCAGATATTTGTAGACAGCTATTAAGTCTCCTCTTAGCCTTCTTTTTTGCAAGCAAAACCTTCCTAAATCCTTTAACCGTTCCTCAAAGGACACACTTTGCAGTCTGCTCACTATCCTGGTAGCTCTTCTCTAAACTTGCTCCAGTTTTTCAATGTCTCTTTTAAAATGTGGTGCCCAGAACTGAATACAGTATTCTAGATGAGGTATGACCAAGGAGGAGTAGAGGGGGATAATTACTTCATGTGATCTAAACTCTAAGCTTCTCTTAATACTTCCCAGAACAGTGTTTGCCTTTTTTGCTGCTACATTACACTGTTGACTCATGCGCAGTCTGTGATCTTAGTGCTATTCCTCCCATTCTGTTGATGTAATTTTTGTTTTTCTAGCCCAGATGTAGAATCTTGCTTTTCTCCCTGTTAAATACCATTCTACTAGTCTCTGACTATTGTTCAAGCTTATCTAGATCCTTCTGAATCCTTTCTGTCTTCTCTAGTGTTAGCTCACCCTTTCCTTGCATCATTTGCAAATTTGATTAGTTTACATTCAGTTCCCTTATCTAGATAATTTATAAAAAATATTGAATAACTGGAGCTGGGAAAGAGCCTTGTATTACCCCACTTAAAATAGTCTTCCAACTGGATGTGCAACCATTAATTACCACTCTTTGAGCCAGTTATGAACCACCTAACCATAGTCTTTAAAATCCCCTACATGGTCATTTTTTCATTAAGGACAATTTGAGATATTTTATCAAATGATTTGCTGAATTCGAGATATACTATATCTACTGCATTTTCCTGTTTCCTGATCCACCCAGTCAATGATTCCATCATAGAACAAAAATAGATTAGTCTGTCATTACTTGTTTGCTACCAACCCATTCTGGCTCTGACTAATTACTGTATTCATTTATACATACTTACATACATGCTGTTTAGTAATTTGTTTAACCCCTCTCTGCCATCAGATGTACAATTCCGTCCATGTGACCCTGGACCTAATTCCCATGGACGGAATAGTATGTCATGGGTGATCAGCTGCGCTCCCGGGGGGAGTGTAGCTGATCGCGGCCGGGTGTCAGCTGTATATCACAGCTGACACCCAGCACTATGTGTCAGCTGGCACATTAACCCCTGGCACACCGCGATCAAACATGATCGCGGTGTACCCGGGGCACAGGGGAGGATCGCGCAGGGTGGGGGCTCCCTGCGCGCTCCCCTGTGACCCTCAGAGCAGCGCGATGTGTCGCGCTGTTCCGAGGGTCCATCCTCCCTCCAGGTCCCCGGATCCAAGATGGCGCCGGGGTCCTGCAGGGAGGCGGCTTCCTCAGGCCTGCTGAGAGCAGGCGCTGAGGAAGCCTGAAGCGATGCCAGAGCGATCGCTGGTGTGACAGAGTGCTGTGCACACTGTCACACCAGCGATCTGCTAAAATACTGTGATGTCCCACCCTGGGACAAAGTAAAAAAGTAAAACATATGAAAATAAAAAGTGGTAAAAAAAAAAATCATAAAAAAAAAAAAAATATTCCCCAATAAATTCATTTATTCCTGTAAATAAAAAAAACAAAACAATAAAAGTACACATATTTGGTATCGCCGCGTCCGTAACGACCCCCCCTATAAAACTGTCCCACTAGTTAACCCCTTTAGTGAACCCCTTAAAAAAAAAAAAAAAACTAAGCAAAACATCAATGCTTTATCATCATACCGCCGAACAAAAAGTGGAATAACACGCGATCAAAAAGACGGATATAAATAATCATGGTACCGCTGAAAACGTCATCTTGTCCCGCAAAAAACGAGCTGCCATACAGCATCATCAGCGAAAAAATAAAAAGTTATAGCTCGCAGAATAAAGCGATGCAAAAATAATTATTTTTTATATAAAATTGTTTTTATTCTATAAAAGCGCCAAAACATAAAAAAATGATATAAATGAGGTATCGCCATAATCGTACTGACCCGAAGAATAAAACTGCTTTATCAATTTTACCACACGCGGAACGGTGTAAACGCCTCCCCCAAAAGAAATTCATGAATTGCTGATTTTTGTTCATTCTAACCTCCCAAAAATCGAAATAAAAAGCGATGAAAAAATGTCACGTGCTCAAAAATGGAAACAATAAAAACGTCACCTCGTCCTGCAAAAAATAAGACCTCACATGACTCTGTGGGCCAAAATATGCAGAAATTATAGCTCTCAAAATGTGGTGATGCAAAAAACTATTTTTTGCAATAAAAAGCGTCTTTTAGCGTGACAGCTGCCAATCACAAAAACCCGCTATAAATAGTAAATCAAACCCCCTTTATGACCCCCTTAGTTAGGGAAAAATAATAAAATTAAAAAAATGTATTTATTTCCATTTTCCCATTAGGGTTAGGGTTGCGGCTAAAGTTAGGGTTAGGGTTGGCGCTAAAGTTAGTATTAGGGTTATCGTTGGGATTAGGGTTAGGGGTGTGTTAGGGTTAGGTTTGTGGTTAGGGTTGGGACTAGGGTTAGGGGTGTGTTGGGGTTAGGGTTGGAGTTAGAATTGGAGGGTTTCTGCTGTTTAGGCACATCAGGGGCTCTCCAAATGTGACATGGCGTCTGATCTCAATTCCAGCCAATTCTGCGTTGAAAAAGTCAAACGGTGCTCCTTCACTTCTGAGCTCTGCCATGCGCCCAAACAGTAGTTTACCCCCGCATATGGGTATCAGCGTACTCTGGACCACAAGAGTTATTGTGCAATTTGTCCTATTTCTTCTGTTACCCTTGGGAAAATAAAAAACTGGGGGCGACAAAATCATTTTTGTAAAAAAAAAAAATGATTTTTTTGTTTTTACGGCTGTATGTTATAAATTTTCTGTGAAGCACTTGGGGCTTCATAGCGCTCACCACACTTCTAGATAAGTTCCTTGTGGGGTCTATTTTCCAAAATGGGGTCACTTGTGGGGGGTTTCCACTGTTTAGGCGCATCAGGGGCTCTCCAAATGCGACATGACGTCCCTAGACCATTCCATCAAAGTCTGCAATCCAAAACGTCACTACTTCCCTTCCGAGCCCAGACATGCACCCATACAGTAGTTTTCTCCCACATATTGGGTATCAGCATACTCAGGACAAATTGGACAACAAATTTTGGGGTCCAATTTCTCCTGTTACCCTTGTGAAAATAAAATATTGGGGGCGAAAAAATCATTTTTGTAAAAAAAAAAGATTTTTTATTTTTACGGCTGTACGTTATAAACTTCTGGGAAGCACTTCGGGGTTCAAAGTGCTCACCACACATCTAGATAAGTTCCTTGTGGGGTCTATTTTCCAAAATGGGGTCACTTGTGGGGGTTTCCACTGTTTAGGCACATCAGGGGCTCTCCAAATTCGACATGACGCCCCCAGACCATTCCATCAAAGTCTGCAATCCAAAACATCACTACTTCCCTTCCGAGCCCCGACGTGCGCCCATACAGTAGTTTACTCCCACATATTGGGTATCAGCGTACTCAGGACAAATTGGACAACAACTTTTGGGGTCCAATTTCTCCTGTTACCCTTGTGAAAATAAAATATTGGGTGCGAAAAAATCATTTTTGTAAAAAAAAAAAAGATTTTTTATTTTACGGCTGTACGTTATAAACTTCTGTGAAGCACTTTGGGGTTCAAAGTGCTCACCACTAGAGTTGAGCGATACTTTCCGATATCCAAAAATATCGGATCGGAATGGTATCGCCGATATCACTAAATATCGGCGATATCCGATTCTGATACCGGAAGTCCCATGTAAGTCTATGGGAACAAAATATCGCAACTAAAAAAACACTTTCTTTCCTTGTAAACACAAAATATACACACATAGAATACATATATATATATATATATATATATATACATGTCATTGTGACATATATATATACATATATTTATAGTTTATTCACTTCTACATAGTAAAATAGCCTCTGATTCAATTGCCGGGTAAAGCCGGCATTTGTGAAAAGACAGAAGCACCCGAGGGTCCAGTCGCCACAGAGATGTTGCATCGCACCCAGCGGTGTGACAACTTACTCTCAGGTAAGGAGGAAACATTCCCATTGACTCCAACCACTGCATTCAACAGTACACTATGCCAGCTGAGTGTAGGCGGACCCAATGGGATGGTCTAGCTCAGGCTGGTTAGAACAGGGTGTAGCTAGTTGGATGGGAGGGGTTGAGGCAGCCTTATGCTGCATGTCTTTGTAGTAAGAATTGTTTCCTTTACTGCTTTCTTACTACGTCGCATACTCCACTCTGCTACATCACTCTGCACCATTGCTCTATCTCACATCTATCTGCCCTGGAAGGATACCGTCTTACCTGTAGAAGACTTATCACCTAGCTGCACTACACCATTCCTGCCAGAGGACCTGCACAGCAGCGCTGGTCACCCTGACAAGGTACTACAGGTGGCGTCACGACAAACTACACAAACATTCTATCATCCCCTGGAAATATCCCACATTCCAGTGAGCGACCAGGGCACGGACATAGCTGTGCTACCCGTCACATCCCCCATAGAAGTCGACGGGCTTGGTGCCGAGTACCCCCAAAACCTGTGGCTCTGTGCGACTCAACTTTGGCGTCACAAACAAGATTCAGAAGCTCGCTATAAGCGAGTCCTGTGTGCCTTAATTGAACTGTTTTTTTGCTTGAGAATTGCAAAAATCATCATGGACTGTATTTGCCATTTTTCCGTCATATCTGCGCCACTAGGCACAGGCGAAGAATAAGGGCGTGCTCTCGTGGGCGTACACTCACTCCGTGGCGCGAAAAACGATGTCCGCCCACTCTAAATGTTACTGCAATGTAAGATCGTGCCCCACAGCTCTGGAGTTCCGCCTCCTCATCCTCCTCAGTGGGCGGAAACGAACGCGAATGTCCCGCCTCCCTACAAAAGATGGCGCCTCTCCTGATGCTAATGACACATGTGACTTGGCAGAGATGGCGAACGGACGTGAGCAGAAGAGGGAAGGGATGGAGGAGTCAGAGCTCTCCCCCACGGAAGCGACCCGATCGCCACGGAGCCACCGTTTGGCACCCGACCTGGAAACCCTCCTACGCTGGAAGAAGCGGAGGATACCCTGATAGACCTGGCCCGGCACCGGGAGGAGGTCGCCAGGATGGAAGCGAGCTGGCGGGCCCTAAAACTACACTTGGAGCGGCGCCAATCCCTCTTACCCCCTGAAGTGTCTGTACCGGAAGGTAAGGCACCCGTTCCAGTAGAGGAGGCCGTGCGGGCATCCCAGCCCTTGCAATCTGAACCGGTTGACAGTATCTCAGTGGAGGCACCCGTTCCAGTAGAGGAGGCCGTGCGGGCATCCCAGCCCTTGCAATCTGAACCGGTTGACAGTATCTCAGTGGAGGCACCCGTTCCAGTAGAGGAGGCCGTGCGGGCATCCCAGCCCTTGCAATCTGAACCGGTTGACAGTATCACAGTGGAGGCACCCGTTCCTGCAGAAAACGCCGCACCAGCACCCCAGATCCCGCTGTCTGCCCCCGTCGCTGAGGCAGAAGAAGCGACAGCCCGTCCTCATGGAGGAGGCCGCGCAGGCACCAGAGCTCTACCTGCCTGTACCGGAGCCCCGACCGTCATCTGTTCCAGAGCCGGCTGCTTCCGCCACAGGTGAGCGCCGCCAGGACTGGCGGGCGCCAGGAGAGCTGCTGCAAACCGGACATCGTAAGCTGGCATTTGATGGTGGAGACATGGAGCTGCTGGTGGAGGAGAATTACAACCGGCGTCAGGAGGAAGAGTGGAGACGTCGGGAGCGGGAAGCAGAGCGACAAAGGGAGCAGCGAGAATCCCAAAAGCTTCGGCAACGTCACCTGGAGAAGGACCTGGCAGAGAAGGCACGTATGAGAAAGGATAAAAGTACGCTGAGGGAGCCGCGGCGTAAGGGTGCAGTACGGAACTTTAAGTTAAAAGGTGGTTGGGGCTTCATCCAGGAGCCTGGACTTTATTTAGAAGTCTTTGTAACCCGGCGGGACGTGGAGGCTCACCTCCCAGAAGGACACCCGGGGAGGGACCTGTTGGCAGGAGACTTGGTGACTTACACCCGACACTGGGGTTACAATGGATGGTACGCCCTAAATGTTACCAGGTGCGACCCCTACTCCCCAGAGTGTCAGGAAACTGACAGACCCTCCGAGCCTTCAGCCTCCCCCAACCAGGCCTCTGCACAAGTGCCCACCCCACGCCGTAAATCTCCCCAGCCTCCCTCAGTGGTCTCCTCAGCAGCCCCAGCTATGGACATGATAATGATAGCTGGCCCGTACCCTGCGCCTGTTAGGCCCCCTGGGTTCGTACAGTCCGGGACATAGGGTTCCAGACCCGGAGGGAGACGAAAGAGGTGGCCACACAGACCCAGATAGCGGGTCACGACGTAACTGTACAGGCCACACGACGTCATCAGGTCTGGGTGGACCCTCCTGTCACAGATGTTTGGCAAGCTCCAGAAGAGTACCAGGTGGTACCTGTAAGAGGCCAGCCAAAGAAGTCTAAATAACCTGGACAGGGTCTCTGTATGTAAATCTTTAAATTATTGATGTACCCGGACGGGTGAATGTTCATAAAAAGAAGTTTATTGTTGCCTTAATATACCCATGATTGGGTAATGGTTTGATGTACCCGGACGGGTGAATGTTCAGAAGAACAAGTTTATTGTTGCCTTTATATACCCAGGTTGGGTAATGGTGTTTCAATGTAATCAAAATGTTGAACTTTGAAGCCATGAACTGTACTGGCTCACAAACTTTTCTGTAAATAGTTGGCACTTCGGTGCTCCATCTTGGTTTTACAAAAAACTTAACTGTGCACTATTTTCAACTACCTCAGAAATTAAAAACCCGTTTGGTGTGGCCGAAAGTGAGGTCTGCTCAAGGAAAGTCTTGCAGCCCACCCAAGACCACAGTTGGAGGTTTGGAGCGGGTCCTCCACAAGCACAAGTAAAGGACACTGTGAAGTTACCCCGGTGGGGGTAGTCCTAAGAAGTCTCAACGAACTTCGGCAGTAATGCTATTTGCACTTTTGTAATGTTATTATTAAAAATTTTATTATGCAACGTTTAACTTGAAGTGTTTCCTGCTTTCTTACTACGTCGCATAGTCCACTCTGCTACATCACTCTGCACCATTGCTCTATCTCACATCTATCTGCCCTGGAAGGATAGCTGTTACCTGTAGAAGACTTATCACCTACCTGCACTACACCCTCCCTTCCAGAGGACCTGCACAGCAGCGCTGGACACCCTGACCAGGTACTACAGGTGGCGTCACGACAAACTACACGAACATTCTATCATCCCCTGGAAATATCCCACATTCCAGTGATCGCCCAGGTCACAGACCGAGCTGTGCTACTCGTGACATCCCCCATAGAAGTCAACGTGATCGGTGCCGAGTACCCCCAAAACCCCTGTCTCTGTGCGACTCAACTTCCCTCACTGTGCTGGCACTTTACATTTACAATGCCTCTGGGTTTTTTTTTTGGGGGGGTGGGGAACATTCAGACTTTTGCTATGGGGCCCCATGATTTATATGTACGCCCCTGCTGCTGAGGCATGGTATTTAAGGCTGTTAAGGAGCCAACATACATGGACCTTGCCAGCAGCGTCGGACTGGAGTACCTTGGGCCCACCAGAGAAAATATATTCTTGGGGCCCACCATCATACTTCCCAACCTTTGAATAAGGGAAAGAGGGACAAAGGCTGTGGCACGCTGTGCATGCTGCAGAAAATTTTAGGCCATGCCACGTTGCACCACAGACTGTCCAGGAGTTGGTGGATGCTTTAGTCCAGATGTGGGAGGAGATCCCTCACGAGACCATCCGTCGAGCTCATCAGGAGCATGGCCAGAAGTTGTAGGGAGGTCATACAGCATACCTCCCAAATTTGGAAGACAGGAAAGAGGATTAAAGGCTGCGGCGCGTGTTGCGAGCCGCTGAAAATTTTAGCCCACGCCCCGACAACACCCATTTCACAGCTAATCACACCCATATCCTCGCCCCAAGCGTAACCATTTAGCACTGCTGATCACACTGACTGGTAATGAGGGCACAGTGGCTGGTACTGAGGAAAAGAAAGAAAGAGCAGCGAGAGAGAAAGAACAAACAGAGAAAGAAAGAGAGGAAAGAAAGAAAAGAGAGAAGAAAGAACAGAGAGAAAAAAGAACAGAGAGCGAGAAGGAAAGAACAGAGAGCGAGAAAGAAAGACTAGAGAGAGAGCCATAGGTGTAGCTAGGGTTTTGGTTTAGTGGGGCAAAACTTCTGAGTGGGCCCATCATCAGAGAACCTCAGCAAATGACCGCGCTGTTGGCCAAAATAATCTATATATAAAAAGACCAATATTGATATTACCGCCATATGGTCTGTGTTAAATAATACCAGTCCTACAGAACATATAGATTACAGCACAGGTACAGATAATGACTTACCGCTGATGTTCTTTCTAATGGAATTGTTCACTTTTCATGTCTTTTCCATCTGGCCCACACCGACATGACGACTTCTCCAGCCAGGACTCGACTGCACCCCCATTAAAAAAAAATAAAAAAAATACTCACCTCCCGGCTCCTGTGCTGCTCACTGTTCTCCCTCTCAGCGTCTGACAGCGGGCGCCGGCAGGTGATGTTATTGCGCCCGCTGTCATACGCTGAGGGGGATTATGGGAGAGAAGGAGCGCTCGCTCCTTCTCTCTCTATGCGGTTCAGCTTTATCGGCTGGATGCCGATACAGCTGACCCTCCGATGACGGGTGGGGGGCCCACTGCTGGCACCGGGCCCCCCAACGCCTGTTCAGGCCCCATAGCTTCCGGGCGGCAGAGCAGGGAGAGCGATTCTCCCTGCTCTGCCGCAGAATGTAACTGTATCGTAGCTCCGGGTGGGCCCCCTCAGAGCGCGGGCCCCGGGGCCACCGTCCCCTCTGCCCCGCGACCTATCCTTTCAAATCAGGGCCCACCACGCAGGAGCTGGGGCCCACCGTAGGTTTCTCCAGTGTCCCGGTGCCTCAGTCCGACCCTGCTTGCCAGCCTGATAATACCAGGCCACAGCAGTCTGCTTATCTTTGCTGGTTAACAAAAATAGGGGGTCCCCTCGAAAAAAAATTGGCGTGGGGTCCACCCTATTTTTGTTAACCAGCCAGATGAAGCAGACTGCTGAGGCCTGGTTTTTCAGGCTGGTAATGAGCCAATATCCATGGACCTTGCCAGCCTGATAATACCAGGCCACAGCAGTCTGCTTAGCTTGGCTGGTTAACAAAAATAGGGGATCCCCTCGAAAAAAAAAACGGCGTAGGGGTCCCCCTATTTTTGTTAACCAGCCAAGTAAAATGCAGACTGCTGCGGCCTGGTATTAAAAGACTGTCAAGGCCCATGGATTTTGGCCCTCAACAGCCTGATAATACTAGGCTACAGCAGTCCCACATTTGGCGCATCAAAAGATGTGCCAATTGTGGCACTTTACCCGGCTCTTCCCACTGCCCTGTAGCGGTGGCAAGTGGGGTAATAAGGGGTTAATGTCACCGTTGATTGCACGGTGACAATAAGCCCGGTTAATAATGGAGAGGAGTCAATAAGACACCGATCCATTATTAATCCCAAAGTTTTTAAATGTATAAAAAAAAAGACACAGCAAGAAAAAAGTATTTTAATGAAATAAAAGAGACAACACAGTTTTCATTTCTTTTATTATACTCTCATTCCTGCGACGCCATCGATCTCCTGTAAAAAAAGGAAAAAAACAAACCAACAGTATACCACCTGTCCGACGCAGTCCATAGTAACGACTGTCCCACGACGATCCAGCTCTGCTACATCGGAATCACAGACAGAGGCTGTCATCCCGGCGCAGCACAGCTGATTACCTGCTTCCCCGGCGGTGACGTCATCGGACTGACTGCTTTACGGCCGGGATTACCCAGCAGTCACTGCAGTTATCGCGAGAAACTGCATGTGACCGCCGGGGAAAGATGATGGCGGCCATCAACCAGTCCAGGCCGTGACCACCGGAGATCTTCTGCCAGGTAAGTGCCGCTGACTCCTGACAGACCCGACCGACGGACACTCACAGTGACAGTGACAATTCCGATTCCGGTATACGATATATGGGAAATATCGAAAGTCAATATCGAAAGTCCGATACAGCTAATTTCGGCCGATACCCGATACTTGCGGTATCGTATCGCTCAACACTACTCACCACACATCTAGATAAGTTCCTTGAGGGGTCTAGTTTCCAAAATGGTGTCATTTGTGGGGGGTTTCCACTGTTTAGGCAGATCAGGAGCTCTCCAAACACGACATGGCATCCAGCCAATTCTGCGTTGAAAAAGTCAAACGGCGCTCCTTCCCTTCCAAACTCTGCCATGCACCCAAACAGTGGTTTACCCCCACATATGGGGTATCAGCGTACTCAGGACAAATTGCACAATAACTTTTGGAGTCTTGTTACCCTTGGGAAAATAAAAATTGGGGTGAAAAGATCAATTTTGTGGAAAAAATATGATTTTTTAATTTTACGGCTCTACGTTATAAACTTGTGTGAAGCACTTGGGGGTTCAAATTGCTCACCAAAGATCTAGATAAGTTCCTTAGGGGGTCTAGTTTCCCAAATGGGGTCACTTGTGGGGGGTTTCCACTGTTTAGGCACAGCAGGGGCTCTCCAAATGCAACATGGCGTCCAATCTCAATTCCAGCCAATTTTGGTTGGAAAAAGTCAAATGGTGCTCCTTCCATTCCGAGCTCTGCCATGCGCCCAAACAGTGGTTCCCCCCACGTATGGGGTATCAGCGTACTCAGGACAAATTGCACAACAACTTTTGAGGTCCAATTTCTCCTGTTACCTATGGGAAAATAAAAAATTAGTGACTAAGATAATTTTTGTGGGAAAAAAATAGGATTTTTTATTTTCATGCCCGGGCATTATAAACTTGTGTGAAGCACTTGGGGTTCAAAGTGCTCACCAAAGATCTAGATAAGTTCCTTAGGGGGTCTAGCTTCCAAAATGGGGTCACTTGTGGGGGGTTTCCACTGTTTAGGCTCATCTGGGGCACTACAAACGGAACATGACCCTCATCAATGTTTGCATTCCAAAACGTTACTGCTTCCTTTCCAAGCCCTGCCGTGCGCCCAAACAGTTTTCCCCCCACATATGGGGTATCAGCGTACTCAGGACAAATTGGAAAACAACTTTTGGGGTCCAATTTCCTTAGGAAAAATCAAAAATTTGGGACTAAAAAATCATTTTTGTGGAAAATTGTTTTTTTTTTTTTTCACACCCAGGCATTATAAACTTTTGTGAAACACTTTGGGGTTCAAAGTGCTCACAACAGATCTAGATAAGTTCCCTAGGGGGTCTAGTTTCCAAAATGGTGTCACTTGTGGGGGGTTTCCACTGTTTAGGCGCATCAGGGGCTCTCCAAACACGACATGGCATCCAATCTCAACTCCAGCCAATTTTAGTTTGAAAAAGTCAAACGGCGCTCCTTCCCTTACGAGCTCTGCCGTGTGCCCAAACAGTGGTTTTCCCCCACATATAGGGTATTGGCGTACTCAGGAGAAATTGCACAACTTTATCTGCCCATTTTTCTCCTTTTACCCTTGTCAAAATAAAAAAAAGTTTGTAAAAGATCATTTTTGTGGCTAAAAAGTTAAATATTAATTTTTTCCTTCCACGTTGCTTCAGCTCCTGTGAAGCACCTGAAGGGTTATTAAACTCCTTGAATGTGGTTTTGAGTACCTTGAGGGGTGCAGTTTTTAGAATGGTGTCACTTTTTGGTATTTTCTGCTATATAGACCCGTCAAAGTGACTTCAAATGTGAGGTGGTCCCTAAAAAAATGGCTTTGTAAATTTTGTTGTAAAAATGAGAAATCACTGGTCAACTTTTAACCCTTATAATTTCCTAACAAAAAAAATTTTGGTTCCAAAATTGTGCTGATGTAAAGTAGACATGTGGGAAATGTTATTTCTTAACTATTTTGTGTGACATATTTCTCTGTTTTAAGGGAAAAAAAATTCAAAGTTTGAAAATTGCAAAATTTTCTAAATTTTCGCCATATTTGTGTTTTTTTTCAAAAATAAATGCAAGTTATATCAAAGAAATTATACTTCTAATATGAAGTACAATATGTCACGAGAAAACAGTCTCAGAATCGTGAAGATCCGTTGAAGCGTTCCAGAGTTATAACCTCAAAAAGAGACAGTGGTCAGCATTGTAAAAATTGGCCCGGTCATTAACGTGCAAACCACCCTTGGAGGTGAAGGGGTTAAAGATCTTTCCTGGTACAGAAGTAAGGTTCTATATCAGCCTTATAGAAGCAGTACCTAGATGGGTACTGCCCCTATCAGGGATTATATTGGAGTAACAATAGCTGAGCGATTATGGTGGGGCTTAGTAAGGATTTTTGGCTCCATCTCCAATACGATTTCTGTGGACTTACCTGACAGGCCTCTCATTAAGTGGGAGCTATCTGCGAGGTTCAATAAACTGGCTTTTTTCTACTCCACTGAGAATTTATTGGTCTTTTATGATTTGTGCTTTTGGTCATTATTAGATTATTATTCATTAAAGGTGGTTATAATTTCATACTGTATCTATTATGGTAGTTTGCTCACTCAGCTGTACATGGAAGTAGACACGGGAACACTGTCTCTTTAAGATCTTCACTGGTTTATTATATATGCGGCATAAAGCATGGTGAATAGTGTTGAGCGATACTGCTCGATATCTAAAAATATTGTATCGGAATGGTATCGCCGATATCACTAAATATCGTCGATATCCGATTCCGATACCGGAAGTCCCATGTAAGTCTATGGTAACAAAATATCGCAACAAAAAAAAAACCTTTCTTTCGTTGTAAACACAAAATATACACACATAGAATACATATATATATATATATAAAATATATATATATATATATATATACACATGTCATTGTGACATATATATACATATATTTATAGTTTATACACTTCTACATAGTAAAATAGACTCTGATTCAATTGCCGGGTAAAGCCGTGACATACCCCATAGAAGTCGACGGGCTCGGTTCCGAGTACCCCCAAAACCTCTGGCTCTGTGCGACTCAACTTGGGCGTCACGAACAGGATTCTGTAGCTCGCTATAAGCGAGTCCTGTGTGCCTGAATTGAACTGGTTTTGTGCTTGAGAATTGCTAAAATCATCAGAGAATGTATTTGCCATTTTTCCGCCATATCTGCGTCACGACGAGGCACTGGTGAAGAAGAAGGGCGTGCTCTTCGTGGGTGTACACTCACTCAGTGGCGCAAAAACGATGGCCGACCACTCTAAATGGTACTGCAATGTAAGATCGTGCCCCACAGCTCTTGAGTTCCGCCTCCTCATCCTCCTCAGTGTGCGGAAACTAACACGAAGGTCCCGCCTCCCTACAAAAGAGGGGCCCTCTCCAGATGCTAATGACACATGTGACTTGGCAGAGATGGCTAATGGACACGACAGAAGTGTGAAGGGATGGAGCAGTCAGAGCTCTCCCCCACGGAAGCGACCCGATCGCCACGGAACCACCGTTGGGCACCCGGCCTGGAAACCCTCCTACACTGCAAGAAGCGGAGGATACCCTAAGAGGCCTGGCCCGGCACCGGGAGGAGGTCGCCAGGATGGAAGCCAGCTGGCGTGCCCTAAAACTAAACTTGGAGCGGCGCCAATCCCTCTTACCTGAAGTGTCTGTACCGGAAGGTGAGGCACCCGTTCTAGTAGAGGAGTCCGTGCGGGCATCCCAGCCCTTGCAATGTGATCCAGTTGACGTTGTCGCAGTGGAGGCACCCGTTCCTGAAAAAAACTCTGCACCGGCAGCACCCCAGATCCCGCTGTCTGCCCCCGTCGCTGAGACAGAAGAAGCGACACCCGTCCTCATGGAGGAGGCTGCGCAGGCACCAGAGGTCTACCTGTCTGTACCGGAGCCCCGACTGTCATCTGTTCCAGAGCCGGCTGCTTCCTCCGCAGGTGAGCGCCGCCAGGACTGGGGGGCGCCAGGAGAGCTGCCGCAAACCGGACATCGTAAGCTGCAGTTTGATGGTGGAGACATGGAGATGCTGGTGGAGGAGAATTACAACCGGCGTCAGGAGGAAGAGTGGAGACGTTGGGAGCGGGAAGCAGAGCGACAAAGGGAGCAGCGAGAATCCCAAAAGCTTCGGCAACGTAACCTGGAGAAGGACCGGGCAGATAAGGACCGGATGAGAAAAGATAAAGGTACCCTGTGGGAGCCGCGGCGTAAGGGTGCAGTACGGAGCTTTAAATTGAAAGGTGGTTGGGGCTTCATCCAGGAGCCTGGACTTTATTTAGAAGTGTTTGTGACCCGGCGGGACGTGGAGGCTCACCTCCCAGAAGGACACCCGGGGAGGGACCTGTTGCCAGGAGACTTGGTGACTTACACCCGACACTGGGGTTACAATGGATGGTACGCCCTAAATGTTACCAGGTGTGACCCCTACTCCCCAGAGTGTCAGGAACCTGTGAGACCCTCGGAGCCTTCAGCCTCCCACATCCATGCCTCTGCACAAGTGCCCACCCCACGCCGTAAATCTCCCCAGCCTCCCTCAGTGGTCTCCTCAGCAGCCCCAGCTATGGACATGATAACTATAGCTGGCCCGTACCCGGCGCCTGTTAGGCCCCCTGGGGTTCGTTCAGTCCGGGACATAGGGCTCCAGACCCGGAGGGAGATGAAAGAGGTGGCCACACAGACACAGATAGCGGGTCACGACTTGACTGTACAGGCCACACGACGTCATCAGGTCCTGGTGGTCCTTGGTGTCTCGGATGTTTGGCAAGCATCAGAAGAGTACCAGGTGGTACCTGGAACACCCCTGCCAAAGAATTATAAATAACCCGGACAGGGTCCCTGTATGTAAATAGTTAAATATGTAAATAGTTAAATTGTTGATGTACCCGGCCGGGTGAATGTTCATAAAAAAAAATTTTAATTTAATAAAAAACACAACACAGTTTTCATTACTTTTATTACAGTCTCATCCTGCGACGCCATCGATCTCCTGTAAAAAAATTTAAAAAAAACCCAGCAGTATACCACCTGTCCGACGCAGTCCATAGTAACGAGTGTCCCACGACGATCCAGCTCTGCTACATCAGAATGACAGGCAGAGCCTGTCATCCCGGCGCAGCACAGCTGATTACCTGCTTTCCCGGCGGTGACGTCATCGGACTGCTTTACGGCAGGGATTACCCTGCAGGCACTGCAGTTATCGCGAAAAACTGCATGTGACCGCCAGGGAGAAGATAATGGCGGCCATCAAGCAGTCCAGGACGTGACCGCCGGAGATCTTCTGCCAGGTAAGTGCCGCTGACTCCTGACAGACCCGACCGACGGACACTCACAGTGACAGTGACAAATCCGATTCCGGTATCCGATATGATGAAAATATCGGTACTCGGAATCGAAAGCCCGATACAGCTAATATCGGCCGATACCCGATATTTGCAGTATCGTATCGCTCAACACTAATGGTGAAGCAAAAATAAACACGGCCCTTTGGCAAAAACAGGAAAACAAAACAAAATAGTAACATAAAGAACAGTCATTGCAGTAGCGGGCACTCGCCCGCTCAGGGTTAGCAAAACAACACATGGTTTAGGTTAGCACAAACCCTTCTCTGGAGATAGCCTCTCCAGACACAATGAACAATGAATGCCTCAGGAGGCCGACTAATTAAACCCCAGACCACACCCCGGCGTAGAGATAAAGTGAACAACCTCCCACCCGCTCTATGGTTGTCCACAAAAACCCAGCCCTTAAATGGCCCATTAACCCCTCTCAACATATAGTGTTCTGGAGCAAACTTCGGGGTATCAAATCATTGAACCTAATAGCCTCAGTGAAACATATCTCTCATCCAGCACTTTGCCAGTGATTTTTTTCACACTATTTGAACACCCAGGCTTAGACATACCCCCAGAGGTCGTCTGAATATGATGATGCTTTAGACGTAAGCATAAATAATAAATAATAATAACAAATACTGTATGTATGTTCTTCCCATGTTTGTGTGGGTTTCCACCGGTTACTCTGGTTTTCTCCCACACATCGAAGACAGGGATAAGCAACTTGAACTTTTAACCCTTCACAGTTCTAATTCAGGACCTGAAAAGGTGGTGAATTGCTTTTCATTTAGTAATATTTAATTCCCTATATCATGTACTACCCCTGTGAACTACACCTCATACAATGTATCAGTCTGTTTATTTTCTGAATGATTATAACCTGAAGACCATGATAGCATATTTAATATACCAATTAGAAATTGTATTAGATAACCATAGTTTATGTGTGTAGGAGTAATGTGCTTTACTAAACAACATGAGATTTTAACCCCTTCACCCCCAAGGGTGGTTTGCACGTTAATGACCGGGCCAATTTTTACAATTCTGACCACTGTCTCTTTATGAGGTTATAACTCTGGAACGCTTCAACGGATCTTCGCGATTCTGAGATTGTTTTCTCGTGACATATTGTACTTCACGTTAGAAGTAAAATTTCTTCGATATAACTTGCGTTTATTTTTGAAAAAAAAGCAAATATGGCGAAAATTTTTAAAATTTTGCAATTTTCAAACTTTGAATTTTTATTCCCTTAAAACAGAGAAATATGTCACATAAAATAGTTAAGAAATAACATTTCCCACATGTCTACTTTACATCAGCACAATTTTGGAACCAAAATTTTTTTTTGTTAGGAAGTTATAAGGGTTAAAAGTTGACCAGCGATTTCTCATTTTTACAACAAAATTTACAAAGCCATTTTTTTAGGGACCACCTCACATTTGAAGTCACTTTGACGGGTCTATATAGCAGAAAATACCAAAAAGTGACACCATTCTAAAAACTGCACCCCTCAAGGTACTCAAAACCACATTCAAGAAGATTATTAACCCTTCAGGTGCTTCACAGGAACTAAAGCAACGTGGAAGGAAAAAATGAATATTTAATTTTTTAGCCACAAAAATGATCTTTTACAAACTATTTTTTTATTTTCACAAGGGTAAAAGGAGAAAATGGACAGATAAGGTTGTTATGCAATTTCTCCTGAGTATGCCAATACCCAATATGTGGGGGAAAACCACTGTTTGGGCACACGGCAGAGCTCGTAAGGGAAGGAGCGCCGTTTGACTTTTTCAAACTAAAATTGGCTGGAATTGAGATTGGACGCCATGTCGTGTTTGGAGAGCCCCTGATGCGCCTAAACAGTGGAAACCCCCACAAGTGACACCATTTTGGAAACTAGACCCCCTAAGGTACTTATCTAGATCTGTTGTGAGCACTTTGAACTCCCAAGTGTTTCACAAAAGCTTATAATGCCTGGGTGTGAAAAAAAAAAAAAAACAATTTTCCACAAAAATGATTTTTTAGTCCCAAATTTTTGAATTTTCCCAAGGAAATTGGACCCCAAAAGTTGTTGTCCAATTTGTCCTGAGTACGCTGATACCCCATATGTGGGGGGGGAACTGTTTGGGTGCACGGCAGGGCTTGGAAAAGAAGCAGTAACGTTTTGGAATGCAGACGTTGATGGGGGTCATGTTCCGTTTGCAGTGCCCCAGATGAGCCTAAACAGTGGAAACCCCCCACAAGTGACCCCATTTTGGAAACTATACCCCCTAAGGAACTTATCTAGATCTTTGGTGAGCACTTTGAACCCCCAAGTGCTTCACACAAGTTTATAATGCCCGGCATGAAAATAAAAAATCCTATTTTTTTCCCACAAAAATTATATTTTAGTCACTAATTTTTTATTTTCTCAAGGGTAACAGGAGAAATTGGACCACATAAGTTGTTGTCCAATTTGTCCTGAGTACGCTGATACCCCATATGTGGGTGGGAACCACTGTTTGGGCGCACGGCAGAGCTCGGAATGGAAGGAGCACCATTTGACTTTTTCCAACCAAAATTGGCTGGAATTGAGATTGGATGTCATGTTGCATTTGGAGAGCCCCTGATGTGCCTAAACAGTGGAAACCCTCACAAATGACCACATTTTGGAAACTAGACCCCCTAAGGAACTTTTCTAGATCTTTGGTGAGCAATTTGAACCCCCAAGTGCTTCACACAAGTTTATAACGTAGAGCCGTAAAATTTAAAAATCATATTTTTTCCACAAAAATGATCTTTTCACCCCAATTTTTATTTTTCCAAGGGTAACAAGACTCCAAAAGTTATTGTGCAATTTGTCCTGAGTGCGCTGATACCCCATATGTGGGGGTAAACCACTGTTTGGGTGCATGGCAGAGTTTGGAAGGGAAGGAGCGCCGTCTGACTTTTTCAACGCAGAATTGGCTGGATGCCATGTCGTGTTTGGAGAGCTCCTGATCTGCCTAAACAGTGGAAACCCCCATAAATGACGCCATTTTGGAAACTAGACCCCTCAAGGAACTTATCTAGATGTGTGGTGAGAACTTTTAACCCCCAGGTGTTTCACTAAAGTTTATAACGTACAGCCGTAAAATAAAAAATCTTTTTTTTTTTTTTACAAAAATGATTTTTTCGTCCCCAATATTTTATTTTCACAAGGGTAACAGAAGAAATTGGAACCCAAAAGTTGTTGTCCAATTTGTCCTGAGTACGCTGATACCCAATATGTGGGAGAAAACTACTGTATGGGCGCACGTCAGGGCTCGGAAGGGAAGTAGTGACGTTTTGGATTGCAGACTTTGATGGAATGGTCTGGGGGCGTCATGTCACATTTGGAGAGCTCCTGATGCACCTATACAGTGGAAACCCCCCACAAGTGACCCCATTTTGGCAAATAGACCCCACAAGGAACTTATCTAGATGTGTGGTGAGCACTTTGAACCCCGAAGTGCTTCACAGAAGTTTATAACGCACAGCCGTAAAAATAAAAAATCCTTTTTTTTTTTGCAAAAATGATTTTTTTGCCCCAATATTTTATTTTTACAAGGGTAACAGGAGAAATTGGACCCCAAAAGTTGTTGTCCAATTTGTCCTGAGTACGCTGATATCCAATATGTGGGAGAAAACTACTGTATGGGTACACGTCGGGGCTCGGAAGGGAAGTAGTGACGTTTTGGATTGCAGACTTTGATGGAATGGTCTGGGGGCGTCATGTCGCATTTGGAGAGCCCCTGATGCGCCTAAACAGTGGAAATCCCCAACAAGTGACCCCATTTTGGAAAATAGACCCCACAAGGAACTTATCTAGATGTGTGGTGAGCGCTTTGAAGCCCCAAGTGCTTCACAGAAGTTTATAATGTACAGCCGTAAAAACAAAAAAATATTTTTTTTTGTACAAAAATGATATTTTCGCCCCCAGTTTTTTATTTTCCCAAGGGTAGCAGAAGAAATAGGACAAATTGCACAATAACTCTTGGGTCCAGAGTACGCTGATACCCCATATGTGGGGATAAATTACTGTTTGGACGCATGGCAGAGCTGAGAAGTGAAGGAGCACCGTTTGACTTTTTCAACGCAGAATTGGCTGGAATTGAGATCAGACGCCATGTCACATTTGGAGAGCCCCTGATGTGCCTAAACAGCTGAAACCCCCCAATTCTAACTCCAACCCTAACCCCAACACACCCCTAACCCTAGTCCCAACCCTAACCACAAACCTAACCCTAACACACCCCTAATCCCAACCCTAACCCTAATCCTAACTTTAGCGCCAACCCTAACCCTAACTTTAGCCGCAACCCTAACCCTAACCCTAATGGGAAAATGGAAATAAATACTTTTTTTTAATTTTATTATTTTTCCCTTACTAAGGGGGTGATAAAGGGGGGTTTGATTTACTATTTATAGCGGGTTTTTATGATTGGCAGCTGTCACGCTAAAAGACGCTTTTTATTGCAAAAATAGTTTTTGCATCATCACATTTTGAGAGCTATAATTTTTGCATATTTTGGCCCACAGAGTCATGTGAGGTCTTATTTTTGCGGGACGAGTTGACGTTTTTATTGGTACCATTTATGAGCACGTGACGTTTTTTGATCGCTTTTTATTTCGATTTTTGTGAGGTTAGAATGAACAAAAATCAGTAATTCATGAATTTCTTTTGGGGGAGGCGTTTATACCGTTCCGCGTGTGGTAAAATTGATAAAGCAGTTTTATTCTTCGGGTCAGTACGATTATGGCGATACCTCATTTATATCATTTTTTTATGTTTTGGCGCTTTTATAGAATAAAAACAATTTTATATAAAAAATAATTATTTTTGCATCGCTTTATTCTGCGAGCTATAACTTTTTAATTTTTTCGCTGATGATGCTTTATGACAGCTCGTTTTTTGCGGGACAAGATGACGTTTTCAGCGGTACCATGTTTTTTTATATCGGTCTTTTTGATCGCGTGTTATTCCACTTTTTGTTCGGCGGTATGATGATAAAGCATTGATTTTTTGCTTCGTTTTTTTTTTTTTTTTTTAAGGGGTTCACTAAAGGGTTAACTAGTGGGACAATTTTATAGGGGGGGTCGTTACGGACGCGGCGATACCAAATATGTGCACTTTTATTGTTTTTTTTTATTATTTACAGGAAGAAGTGAATTTATTGGGGAATATTTTTTTTTTTTTTTATTTATTTTGGATTTTTTTTTACACATGTTTATTTTTACTTTTTTAACTTTTTTACTTTGTCCCAGGGTGGGACATCACAGTATTTTATCAGATCGCTGGTGTGACAGTGTGCACAGCACTCTGTCACACCAGCGATCGCACAGGCATAGATGCAGGCTTCTCAGTGCCTGCTCTCGGCAGGCACTGAGGTAGCCGCCTCCCTCCAGGACCCCGGCGCCATCTTGGATCCGGGT
>JARQOD010000002.1:518812185-518848056 GCA_033576555.1 Oophaga sylvatica | reverse complement strand
AGCAGCAGGTTTTTGCACCCCTGTTTCAGGTTCTTCATTTTAATCTACAAAAAGCGGGGGAAAGTCAAACTTTCTCATCTCTTATTTCCCCACGTTTTGGTGACTGGTGGGGAAAAATTTTCTTTTTTCCCCTTTTGGGGCATTGCTCCCTGCTTTGATTGGTCATCAAAAATACAGTGGGGGGGAAAAACTTTTTTGATAAAAAGCACTTGGACAAAAAGAAAGGTAACTTTGGGGTTTTTTTTATTTTTAAAATAGCCCACAAGGGAAAAACAAAAAAAAAAAAATGTTTTATTTCATTCGTTTTCTGAAAAATTTGGTAAAAAGTTTTCTTTGATGTTCTGTAAGTGCAGGGGGGAAGCTCAGCTTTTAAATCATTTAGATGTTACTGTCAATCACGGGCCCCTGATTTTCAATATAAATTGCAACATTGTGATCGCAGGTTCAAGTACTCTAAGGGTATGTTTCCACGTACCATAATCCCTGCTCTTTGGACGGAGTGGAAACCCCGCTCCACCCAAAGCCCTGCCCCCTTCTGTAAGCACAGTGATTCTGGATGTGTTCATAGAACACATCTGGAATCGCCGCACGGCATGCATAGGTCTCTGTTATTTACCTTGTGGCGATTGAGCATCGCCTCAAGGTAAACAGACATGCTGCGGTCTAAAGAGACGCGCCGCATGTCCAGAAATGGAGGGCCACCGGATGCGTGTTCGCACGCATAGTGGAGACGGAATTTCATAAAATCCCCTCCACTCTGTTCTAATATCTGGACGCTGCGGATTGAATGCTGCTGCTGTACGCAGCGTTCAACCCGCAGCTAATCCGAATGTAATCCAGCCCGTGGAAACTTACCCCAAGGGAACTAAAAATTAAAAGAAGACTAAAAAGTAAGGAAAAGTTTTTAAAAATATATTAAAAATGTAGAACACAATGTAAATCACCATATTTTCCCATATTAGAAATAAAAGTAAAAAAATAAAAAATGAAGATATTTGGTATCGGTGTGCCAATAAAAGTCTTATCTGTTAAAATATAAAGTTAATTAATCAGTGTGGTAAACACCATAAGGCTATGTGTGCACGTTCGGAATTGCCGCTGAAATTTCCACGGCAATCCCGCAACTCCCTGCCGTGGGAATACGCATTTTATTGGTATGCATATTCCCGCTAAAAACTAGCGTTTTGCAAGCTTAATAAGCTTGCAGAATGCTAGCGTTTTCCAAGCGATCTGTAGCATTGCTTGGAAAACTGATTGACAGGTTGGTCACACTAGTCAAACATAGTGTTTGACTAGTGTGACTAACTTTTTAATATTGATGCTGCCTATGCCGCATCAATAGTAAAAAGATATAATATTAAAAATAAAAAAATTTAAAAAAAAATTGTGATATTCTCACCTTCCGGTGGCTCCCGCAGCCTTCCTGGTCCTCACGATGCTCCCGGCAACTCCCGTTCCCAGTGATGCCTGGCGACAATGACTGCAGATGACTTAGTATCACACGAGACCTCTACGTCATCTGGGGTCATTGTCGCAAGGCATCACTGGGAACGGGAGCTGCCGGGAGCGTCGCCGAGGATCGAGAAAGCTGCGGGGGCCGCCGGAAGGTGAGAATATCACTATTTTCATTTTAATTATTGTTTTAACATAGATATGGTACCCAGGGCCTGGAGGAGAGTCTCCTCTCCTCCAGACCCTGGGTACCATCCGCACATGAACCACTCACTTTGCACATGGTGGGCATAGCCACATGGGTAAAGTAAGCGGTTCAATGCATTGCTATAGTGGCGGAATCGCCGAGATTCCGCAAAAAGTATGAACATGCTGCGTTTTTTTCCGCAATGCGTTTTTTCGCAGAAAAAAACGCAGCATATGCACAAAAATTGCGGAATGCATTCTAATAATAGGATGCTTAATGCATGCGTTTTTTAAGCATTTTTGCAGTGGAAAACCGCCGCAAAACGCTAAAAAAATGCGAAAATTCCTGATTGTGTGCACATAGCCTAAAGGAAAAAAAATTCAATATGCCATAATTGCATTTTATTTTTTCACCTCCCTAAAAAAAATTCAACACAAATCAAACAAATTATCGTGTATACTGCAAATTGGTTTCAATTAAAGCTTGACTCACTATGCAAAAAAGCAAATGTTACAATTCTTTTTATTTTTCAACATTAAAAAAACAAAAACAAAATTTAAGTTTGTTATCGTCTCAAGGTACTGCCACACTAAACAATCCCGCTAGCGATCACAATAACGACGCATACTAATGCGATCGCTAGCGGGATTGTTTCTATATCGCTAAATGCGGCCACATTTAGCGATATAGTTAACGACGCTATCGCCGTTAGCGATCTTCTTAACGACTTTAGCGGTACAAAAGTACCGCTAAATCGCTAAGAAAAGGTGCCACACAGCGATTAGATACTTACCCAGCGGGAGCGCCGACGAGAAAATAGGGTCCGGAACGATTCCAGCGACGAGCGAGATCACAGCAGGAAGCTCGTCGCTGGAAGCTGCCGCACTGAACAACATCGCTAACAGGATCGCTAAATAGTGACGTTTTTTAGCGATCCCGTTAGCGATATTGTTTAGTGTGGCATACCCTTCAGTCATCAGTACATGATACTTAACCCCATCTCGCATTAGGACATGAATTAAGCCCTTAGCAACATATGACGAACAGGGTGCGTCATATGCCATCTCCTTGACTTGATGTATGCTCGCAAGTTGAGCCCGCATCTTTGCTAGAAGATGATGCCTGATTTAATCAGCCATTTAATTTTGGTGATCTTTTCGGACCTCTATGCAGTTGCTTTATGGGATACTTGATGCCTGGATGCCTTCCTTGAAAAATATAGTCTTACATGTTATGGGCACTGGATGTGATGGGACGTTGATCCAGAGAACTAGTCTGATTGTGGAATCGGGAAGGAATTTTTTCGCTAAGATATAGCTGTTAGTGTCTGCCTCATGGTGTTTTTTGTCTTCTTCTCGATCAACATCAGGCTATAGGTTGAATTCAATGGACATAAATCTACCTTCAACCTTAAAAACTATGAAACTATGATTGTGGAGGCGCAGCTATAGAAAAAGGAAAGAAAGTGTTTAACTGTTCTTTCTAGAAGAGTGACACAATGTTGTCTGGCATATAAGGAATTTAAAACAAGTGTTCTGGAAGATAAATAAAAGTTGAAATAAAACACATTGTATTCATGCCCTGATTGAGTAATTCCTCTTCTCGTCATTTCATTTTTACTAGAAATCTTTCTTTTTCTTTATTGTATAACAGATATTAAAAATAAATATGAATTAACATTCATTTCATTGTCCTAATAGAAGATTACTACAAACAAAGACTGAGGATTTTACGTAGTATGTTGATTATTTAACTAATGCAGTGAGCGTGTAAATGTATTGAATAGCTAATTTAGCACAGCAAAAACATCCAGGTGCATACTGAAGTTAAAAGAACGCATGACTTCACCGTTAAATGCTTTCAAGTTCTGACTCTTTTTGTTCTCCGTCTATGAGTGACGCTCCACTTGACCTGCTATTTTTGTACTTGATGAGGCTCATGTGAAATACAGTTCTGTGACTATATTGTGACATATATGAAATGAGCAAAGATGCATCACTATGAATGGATGTATCCAACCTCCAAAGACAGGTCCACATATAGTAATAAAGTAACACAATAGAGAAAGTAAAAATATCACACCTGTTGGAAACGTGCATGACTAATCAGGTATGGAGGAGCATGAAAGCTATACATGACTATTGGTGTAACATAAATTAGGTGATGATGGTAATTGGAATTTTTTGTTTTTATCATGCTAACTAATAATACTGGTCATTATGAATTACACTAATTCAAGGTCCATAGCAATATACATAAATGCAATAACTACTAAGATATTATTATAATTATTATTAATATTTATTCCATAGCTAAGATATCTTAGAGTTGGACGAATCATCTTTCTTGGTCATCAATTCAAAATCGCTAATTCCATAATAGGCCGCTCCTCAGCTACCATGTGTCTTTTGTAATTCTGGTATGTTCTTATGTTGGTCTTCATGTGTTGGAACTTTCCTAAGCACTAGGGCTAGGGTGTGAATGCTAGGCCCCTGCTGAAAGTGATTGTTTCCATTATAATCTTCTATGCATACACTTTGGTTATAGTTTAGGCACTCGCTCTAGGATTGCCTTCTCTTCCTTCCTACCACTGAGTACCCCATGTCTTAAAACTTTTCCTATTTCATATTAAATACCCACAGTCCTATGAAACAAATAAACAAGTAATTGCTTGGTTGAAAGAGTAACCATATTATTAATTCTTATATCATAAATAGTACATATGAAAATAAGAAACTTTGTAATATCTCTTGATTGATCATTCATTCTCATTTCAGGGGTAAAATCCGTATTCAGTGAAAACAAACGTTCCCGTTACTGAAATAAGAAATGATTGTTCAGGCTTGTAAAGTTCTATGAGGAGGGGAATGAGTAGGGGGGAGCCACACAAATTTTGCTGCAAGTTCTCTTAAAATGAGAGCTACACTTTAACTCATATTTGCTAAAAGCTCTAGAAAGTTCTGGAGACTCCTCGATAAGAGGAAAGATCTCCTGGACTCTAGGAACAGCTGTCAAAGCTCCCAAACACTATACTGTCCCTCAGCATTTCCTTTTGCTGTGATGCTAGGATGTGATATTGTCAGAGTAAACTCTGACATCTAGGTGGGCACAGAGTGTGTCCTATCCCAAAAGGGTGTGTTGTGTAAGAACAGGGTCAGTTTACACAAAAAAAATCAGACACAATGTAGGAATAAGAGAATTCTGAAAAGTTGGCAATTATGTTTTAACATAGAGTTCTACCCAGATGATTGCTGTTAAGTATTCTGATTTTTCCAATGGCAGTGTCCTTTTAGTTCCTTCCCAATTGAAAATTGTGAATAATATATGTGATAACATATAAAAATATATATATTTATATATCATGAAACTTTAAAGTCCCAAATATGTTGTATTCTAGATCCGTCAGCGCCTCCATCACCAACTAATCTTAAGGTAGTCAACTCAACAACAAATAATGATGGCTCAATTACTGTACGGGTCACTTGGGATCTTCCAGAAGAACCGGATATTCCTGTACATCATTACAAAGTGTTTTGGAGCTGGACCTCTCATGAAAAATCTGTTGTTCCAGCGAAGAAGAAGCGTAGGAAGACTACAGAAGGGGTAAACAAATGGATTTACTCGGCATATCAGCTGTTCATGTCATTTTGTTTTATTACAGCAGTGTGATTACTCTAAGGCCTTTTTCACACATCCATTTTTTAGAATCAGTCACAATCCGTCACAGTGTGTAAAAAACGGATCCTGTGCAGTTTGTGAAAAATTGATGCAACTGATCCGTTGTTTTGGCGGATCCATCACATCACCTGTATGGACAGAAACTATTCCGGGGATGAGAGAGAGAAAAAGAGAGAGTAAACAACGGATTGTGACTGATGGCAAAAAACTGATGTGTGAAAGAGGCCTTTCTATATTGTAGTCTATTTGGGCAAAATTTCACAAAGTACACTATTGAACTCAATTGATGACCAAATACTCCTATGTTTCACAAGGCACAATTAATGCTCCATATGGTAAAAGCTAAAATATTTTGTCTCAAATTTTGATAACATGTAACAATATTTAATTGAATTTCAGAGCCAGAACTATGTGACTTTGGATGGATTGCAACCCAACAGCAATTATATGTTAGAGATTCAAGCTATTACGTACTGGGGACAAGTACGTTTAAAAAGTGCAAAGGTCTCTCTCTATTTTTCTTCCGGACCATCCGTCTCATCCAGTAAGTACATGTATATCTGAGTTACTAGTGATAAAAGTTACATTTTATGATTGGTTTTGTAATAACTGATATGAGGGAGCCAAATATGATGCAATTACAAAATGAAATTTAACTCCTAGAAATAAATTGCTCACAAAAGAACATAGGCATTACAGAAGATGCAAAGAGTATAACGCATAGTTACATAGGTTGAAGAAAACACATGTCCATCAAGATTAACCTCTTTCCATCAGATGTACATTCCCTATCACTAGATTATTTATAACTAACAATGTCTTTTTTTCGTGAGAGAAGCTTCTATGCTTTTTTAAATGCTGTTATAGTGTCTGCCATTACTACTTCCTGCGTTATGGCATTCCACAGTCTCACTGCTCTAACTGTAAAGAACCCTGCCTTATTTAGTTGCTGGAATTATCTTTCCTCCACAGTGAATCAATGAGTGTCCTCCAGTCCTGCACAGTTGTGCTCAAAAGTATATATACCCCTGCAGAATTTTTGCTTTCATGGCCTTTTTTCAGAGAATATGAATGATAACACCAAAACTTTTTCTTCACTCATGGTTAGTGGTTGGGTGAAGCCAATTATTGTCAAACTACTGTGTTTTCTCTTTTTAAATCATAATGGCAACCCAAGTTGCTCTAGTCTATGAAGTCTCACAGACAAGAGCAGCAGCCACTTCTGGGTCTCACTCTGTACTCCACATAAGCTTACTGTTGTGAACTGAGGTGACTTCAGTATAGTTACCTCAGTTCACAGCGGCTTTTTCTCATGAGGGCATTGTGAGAGCCAAAGTAAAGAGTGGTGACCTCACCGCTCATCAGTATGGCACTCGTACTGCCCTAGTGAGAACCAACCGCTGTGAACTGAGGTTACCTTTCTGATGTCACCTTAGTTTACAGCGGCTGGGTTGTGTGGAGTACAGCGTGATTTGGCAGTGGTTGCTGCTCCAGTCTATGGAGCTTTGTTCTCCGTTTGTGGGACCTCCATTTGGATTACAGGGGACCCTATGGATTGCCTTTTTTATATATAATAAATGCATAAAAAAGGGAATTTTTTGGGGAGTAAGTGAGTAAAATAAATAAATTAATGGCCTTTCCCTGCCTAATATTATCAGCCCCTAGCTTCCTGGATTGCCTTAGCTGGTTATTAAAAATAAGGGGGTCCCCACATCATTTTTTTTAGGGTCTCCCCACTTTAATAACCAGCAGAGGCAAAGCAGACAGCTGCAGATTGATATTAATAGGCTAGGAAAGTCCATGAATATTGGCCCTTTCCCAGCATAATAAGACCAATTTACAGCTGTCTGCTTTTCCTTGACTAATTATAAAATTAGGGGGGACAACACATCATTTTTTAAATTGTATTTACTTCTTGTCAGGCCAAGTCACTTGCTACATCGGCCAATCACAGCCATGGCAATACTTGGAATGGCTGTGATGGGTCTGGAAGTACCCACATCCTTTAAGCTTGTTGATTCTGCGCTGCAGCCTTTCACATCAGCTAACCTGTTGAATAGAATTCTCTGAATTTTCCAGGTTACTACAGTCATGTAGATTTCCAATATATGTTTTTCTTATTTTTCTCGCAAGTATGGTAAGAAAAAAATAGAAATCAGCGAATAAATTATAGTGGAATTTAATCCTACTTGAATATTAGAAAAATCTGCATTCATTAAAAAAAAGTATATTTTGTAATTTGCTTCTGCAGAGACTCAGCAAAATGGTGTCTGCTGGAACCTTTTTCTGAACCATTTTGTGCAATCAAATGGTTAAAAACCAAAAAAGATTCTTGTATTCATCTTGCCCCTCATCTCTCTGACCCCTGGGAAAATTCTACACAGGCAGGTGAGAGGTCAAGTGCACACATTGTGATGTCATCGCCCTGTTGACCTCCCACACAATTGCCAAAACCCGCCTGGGTGCCAAAACACCCAGAAGCTCGGCACAGCACAAGAGATCCATAGACTCCAATGTGAGTGGCGGAGGATTCAAAGATGCGGCGAGGACCAAACAGGTGGTATTATGTAGAGCAGAGGCCGGAGAGGTGAGCAGTGAGGATTTTTTAATTTTTTTATATGTTACAGTTCTAATGCTCTGAGGTCTGGAGAGACCCCAGAACATAATAACTTTAAATTTGAGGAGAATAAATAACTTCTCTGCTAATCGAATTTCCCAAATAAAAATCACACGACCAGGCAAATTCGAATTTTAGATCATCCGCTCTTATTTAAAAAATATGTATTTGTTATAAAAAGAAATCATTTCTTTCATATTTTTTTCATTGGGGACGTTTTATTTTTTATTACTTTTTTTAACCATTTACATACTTTTTTGGTTCGTATATTTTGTCATTTGTTTAAATAAAGATCATCAAAGAACAAAAGCTCCAGTTATAGGAAAAAATAGCTCACTACTGTGACATAAGTCACCAGAAAAACTGATTACCGTATGTGATTGTCAGGTCCTACAGAAGCATTAGCAATGTGCTGCGCAGATGGCGAAATAGAAGACAGAAGTGGAAATAAACCATTTCTGTCTTCTCCTCTGGGCTAACCAACTGTGTCTGACAGCTGGAGACCTAATTAGCTTCTGCTTGATTGCAGGAGGCCTAACTCCTGCATCTTAATTTTCAGTAGCCTGGGATTAAAGTCCAAGAGCAAGCTCTATATGACACTTGGTCCTTATGAGGTTAATACTTTTCTTCATGGCTGATGAAAATTGCATTCTTGCAAATATTTACGATGTCTTGTAGACTACCCAGTTACTTATCTGGTAATGATTAAAGAACAGTGAGAGGTAAGGCTATAACATATAGAACATGGCAGGATCTCTACATTTTGTAAACATAAATATTGAAAATAGAAGTTACTTCAGGTTCAGTAACTAAATCCAGATTTAGCCTAAACACAGGAATATATTATAGGAAGTGCATAAACTGCTCTCACACTATGACCCAGAAGCCTAAGTGACTCCAAAAGTTTCCTTGACGTCATATAAGGAGACTTATGTACTAAATTACACATGACACTTAGGGGACCCAGTAATGTATTTGGTACTTGATTCTGGAAGCTTAAAAGTCCATTGAAATCCATGTAGCGAGGCCAGTACTATATACATTCTGCATTATGACCCAGGAGGTTTCAAGTCTTGTCGTAACCTCTTTCCATTACATTATTTTTTTATCCCTTTAGATTTATCCCTTTACGTTTATTAGGGCACTTGCTGTGTATGCGTTGAGTTTTAGTTTGCTATATAATGTACTGAAAACTAAAAAAAAAAATATTCTTGGGATGAATTGAAGAAAAAAAAATTGTTCACTGTGCCGTAAAAATTACAAAATTACGGGGTGGGCGCACCTGGTGGGCTATCACTGGTCAGAGCAGGTAATCATTTTATACTTTCATTGTAATATTTACATTGTATATGCAGCGGGATGTCTATTCTTTGAATTTGTATTGGCCAGTTGGGGTTGTGCAATGTGCATTTGAACATACATTTGTAGCCGGCCATTGAATGTAAATTACATTCAATCCTCCCCCCTGCTTCCCACCTGTGTGTGTCCTTTTGTTTCCCTACATGTTTAATTTGGCCTGGATCACTGTCCCATGTGTGTTTGCCTATATCCTGTAATAATATTAAATAGAGCAATGTTTTGCATTTTCTAATCAGCTTCTTGGGATTTTTGATAATAATTTTTCTCCTCTGTCAATTAATTTAGCGATTGTCCCATTGTATTTTCCACTCTGAATTTAGCTTTAGATATTATGTGACATTGTTCACTATTATTAATATGAGGATATATGGGTATATTTTCCATGAAGTATGTATGTAAAAATTATATGCAGTGCTTTGAAAATGTATTCATACCCCAAGAACTTTTCTGCATTTTTTCATATTGCACTCACAAATCATATATTAATTTAATTGGGATTTTAAGTTATATACCTACACCAAGAAATAAGTATTTGTGAAGTGTAAAGAAAGTGAAACATGGTTTTATAATAATTTAAAAATATAAATCTGAAAATTGTGACGTGCATTTGTATTAAGCCCCCTGAGTCAATACTTTGTAGGACCATTTTTTGTTGCAATTACTGCTGCAAGTTTTATGAGGCATGAGTTCTAAGTTGGTCTCATCTGAACAGAGCACCTTCTTCCACATGCCATGTTGGGCACACAGCAAGCATGTGGTACTTTGGTCAGATGAGACCAAAACAGAACTTTTTGGGTTAAATGCAAAGCGTTATGTGTGGCAAAAAACTAGTACTGTACATCACCTTGAAAACACCATCCAAACCATAAAACATGGAGGTGACAGTGTCATGCTTTTCTTTAGCAGAGACAGGGAAGCTGGTCAGAGTTGATGGGAAGATGGATGGAGCTAAATACAAGGCAGTCTGGAGAAAAACCTGTTAGAGGCTGCAAAAAACTTGAGACTGGGACTTCGGTTTCCAGCAAGACCATAACCCCAAAAATTCTGCCAGAGTTACAATGATATGGTTTAGATCAAACCATATGCATGTGTTTGAATGACCCAGTCATAGTCCAGACCTACATCCCATTGAGAATCTGTGGAAAGACTAGAAAATTGAATTTCCCAGAACCAATCTCACTGCACTAGAACTATTTTGCAAAGAAGAATGGGGAAACATCTAGATATGCAAAGCTGGTAGAGACATACATTGAAATAATTGCAGCAGTAATTGCTGTTGCAAGTAGTCTTATAAAGTATTAATTCAGAGGTGCTGTAGACAAATGCATGTCACAATTTTCAGATTTATGTTTTTAAAATATTTAGAAAACCCTGTATCATTTCCTGCATACACAAACACTTTCTTACTTAGTGTTGGTATATCACGTAAAATCCCAATAAAATGCATTTAAGTTGCAGGTGCAACATCAAAAAATATGGAAAAGTTCATGTGGTGTGACTACTTTTTTCAAGGCAGTGTACTCACTTTATTTTGCTCATTATTATGTATATGGAGCCATGCACTTGTCTTGTTAAAATACATATTAACAGCTGTTTCAGAAAAGATAACACTTACAATATTCAGTACAACAAGAAGTTGGTCTACAGTTTTCAGATTATATCATATTATTTGTTTGGTTCTTAAAGGACAGTACTTGCTCTTTTCCATTACTTTTGATTTGCTTTGATTTTCACTCTCCTAATGAAGATCAATATAACCCTGAAAAGGAATTCCTTGCAAATGGATTAATGGAAATATCATTTACTATTAATATTAGATGTTGCCTAGATTCTAATAAATCATTTCATTATTTTCAGAGGATCAAGTATCAAAAGTTAGTAAAATGAAGACTGATACCCTAGTGCCGCCTCAGAGAAGACGCACAGCTCACATGCTTGAAATCGGAGCTCCTTTCTACCAGGATAATCAACTTCAGGTCAAAGTTTACTGGAAAAAGACAGAAGGTGAATACAAATGTTGTTTTTGTAATCATTTTTTTCCGTTCATCTAATTTATAAAAACATAGTTACTTTTGGATTTAAAGAAATTGCAGGCTTAAACCCAAGACAATGTCCCTAAAAAGTTAATTTGGCCACAGCAGCTTGGTGATTACAGGTCGAGAGTCAATTATCACCATTCATATTCTATCTAAATAGCTGGAAGATATATTGATTTCTGACCAGACAGTGAATGCAGAATATATATCTTAGTATGGCTGGTTGTAAAAACATAGAATACTTACTAACCCTACATAACGACTTGTGGTGAATAGTCTTCATGTCCCAATTCTGTGGTTCATTTACTCTAAAAATTACACACGTTTAGTCTGGTGTAGAGATTGTCTATGGGCTAGTGTAGTATTTGGGACTCAGTATTGCAAAACTTCTCCAACTTTATACTATTAAAGAATACTTTATTGCATTATTACTGGACACAAATACAATGTATAGAGAGCATTTTATGGTCTACTAGGTTGTTCTCCAGCTCTATTGGTTCATAAGCCCTACTAGTGGCCATATAAATTGGGAAAAGCCTAGTTGGGGTCATGAGGGCTGAGAAGGCCAAGTAACGGTAAAATGGATTGAGCTAGGTCTAAGGAAAGACACATGGATGGAAAAGGTATTTCTGATGTTATAGATTTAGAAAGGCCTAGTAACAGCTAAAGGCATTGTAGGGGTTGCAATGTTACATATTAGTCCTGTAGTAATGTATCCAATATTTTAATGAACTTTCTTGAATGTAGCCTCGTCAATTTGAGCTCTCCATTAATTTACAACTGAATTACATATTTTATCCAAGTATTTTTTTATTTGCAAGCACCAGTTATGGTATTTCATATAAATTCAGCAGAAGTGAGTTTGGCAAAGTAGAGGATCATTTGGAGTTTGGCACAGGTCATCTTACAATCTATAGGATCACAGGTAATGATGAGTTCTCATGAACCTCGGTAAACAAGGAACAATAAATAAATCTAACTTTGCCATATCTGTTTCCATATTAAGCTATTTTAAAACATCATGAAATCAATTACGAACATGTTTAGTTTGCTATTATTCCTAGTTCATTTTAAGAAGGGCAGTCTCAGTTCAACCAGAATGACATTGGAATTTCTAGTATTTAGATTTTATTTTAATAGGATTATCAGTCATTTGGATTCTACACATTTTTTTTCCATATCGAATATTCTTACATCCAAAATATAAGAACATTACCAAAACCAAATATAGAGTTAAACACAGGCAACGCTTCAATGAACATATCGCAACGCAATACACCCCCTAGTTTTAATTTGTATTAATATTAAAAAATGCATCGTCTGTCTTTTCGTAAAATCTAAAAATGATTTACATGGGTTGTGGTAAATCCACATGATGATTCCATAATAAAACCACAAGCTGTAGTGTTCATGGGATGAAGTTATTTTAGCACGTTTAGCACAATTATACAGTTATATTGGAAAATAACCAATGATAATGGTGATAATGTTTAGAATCAGAAGTGAGGACTCAAGTGTATGGCAACCCCAGAAGAAGCCCACTCGCAACACAAGTCGGGGTTGTAGACACTTGGTCAGACACAGGTAGCAATGGCTAACCCATAGGAATTTGTTTCCTGACAGCTAATTGTAACTTTTCTGGTATTCCTTATAATACAATCTAGTGACTATATTGCTGTCAGTTTATATACTATACATAATATACATTAACTCCCAGTTAGGCTGCTCGTCTTGATAAGACAACTTTATAGAAATTCTTTTCAAATACATTTTGTCATGGTTGTTTTTCAGTAAACTTTATTGTTTATTGTAGTTGGTGGATCTGTAACTCCATGTTTTTTGCAGGAATTATACTTGGTATCTGAGTTTTCCCTATAAAGTTGGTTAGATTGTGGCTTGTGGCCTTCATTTCTTTGTTTGGGGTAACCCTGGTTACCTTGTCAATTTTGAATGATACTGATTATACAATTATACAGTGGATTTTTCATCTTTGACCATTTTGTAGGATAGGTTAAAGGGAATCTGTCACCCCATTTTTCATATATAAGCTGCAGCCACCGCCATCAGGGCTTATCTACAGCATTCTGGAATGTTGAAGATAAGCCCCCGATGTAACCTGAAAGATAAGAAAAGTTAGTTATAGTATACTCACCCGGGGGGTGGTCCAATGCGGTCCTGTCTGGTGGGTGTCGCGGTCTTGGTCAGGCACCTCCCATCTTCTAGCGATGACGTCCTCTTCCTTGCTGCTGTCATGCTCCTGCACAGGCGTACTTTATCTGCCCTGTTGAGAGCAGAGCAGAGTACTGCAGTGCGCAGGGGCTGGGAAAGGTCAGAGAGGCCCGACGCCTGCGCACTGCAGTACTTTGATCTGCCCTCAACAGGGCAGATAACGTATGCCTGCGCAGGAGCGCGACAGCAGCAAGGAGGAGGACATCATCGCTAGAAGATGGGAGGCGCCGGACCCAGATAGCGACACCCATCGGACCGGACCGCATTGGACCGTCCCCCGGTGAGTATAATATAACTCGTTTTTCTTATCTTTCAGGTTACTTCAGGGCTTATCTACAAAAAATGGGGTGACAGATTCCCTTTAACTTCAGATAAATACATTTTCTTTAATATCTTATGAATCCTCAGAAAAGATACAAATATTTTTTTGCCCAGTATAATTTTTAGGAAAGGACTTACGTTTCTCCTTCGTCTCATTGGGGGACACAGGACTGTGGGTGTATGCTACTGCCGCTAGGAGGCTGACACTAAGTAAACATAAAAAAAGGTTAGCTCCTCCTCCGCCGTATACACCTCAGCACTGGCCGCAGGCAAACCCAGTTCTTGCTTAGTGTCTGATGGAGGCACACGTCTGGTTATATTTCCAGACCATTTTTTTTTTTTTTTTCCTTTCCCACGAAGATGAGATAGGGGCGACGGATCCTATTGAAAGGGTCCGATCTCCCCAAACCATCAACGGGCGAGCACGTGGAGTAAAGTCTCCAACGTATCCTCTCCCGCAACGTGGGACATGAATGCCGGACTCAGCCCTGACCACCCTAGGGTATTGAAACCCTAGGCTGTACAGAGGCAAGAGTTAGTCCGTGTGGCCCCCACTGCACCACCAATGCTAGACTGCGGTGCTGCAAGGAGGCGGACGGTCCCTCTCCTCACCTCTGAAGGGGTGATGGAGTTAGGGTTCCTGCACCGTCCTACCTTATTTTGTTATGGAGCTCCCATTTTACCCTACATGAAGGAATTTTATGGGATCACACATCGCCTGAGCGAACGAAGAAGGTTTTCTTACCTCCAAGGGACGTGTGGCCAAGATTACTGGAGCGGGTAGGAACCAGCTGTTCGTTCCCCCTCCTCCACAGGAGGGGGGGGATGTATGAAGTCGGCGTCCGCCTCCCGCCTGGACAGCCGCTAGGGTTGCGGCCAGCGCTAGGCCTTTGCCAAATTTAGTCCCCGGCTTTTCCCGGGGACTAAGCCGTGGGCCGGTGTTTACTGTCCGGCGTTAGCCGGAGGGTGGGCCGCGGTCGTAGGGGGGGGATCCGCCCTGGCGGCGTCTCCTTCCGGCGGGCCTACCCTCTGACTTTGGGGACCTCCTTTCGCCCGGCTTCTGGGCTGCGGTTTTAAAAATTTAGTCCCCGGCTTTTTCCGGGGACTGGGCCGCGCGCCGGAATTCTGTATCCGGCGTCAGCCAGGGGTGGGCCGCTGTCGCAAGGGAGATCCGCCCCCGGCGGCGTCTCCTTCCGGTGGGACCGCCCTCCGACTTTAGGGCCTTAGCCGGAAATTTAGGCCGCGGCTTTGGCCGGCGCTAGGCCGCGGCTTCAAATTTAGTCCCCGGCTTTGCCGGAGACTAGGCCGCGGCCGGAAGTAGGTGGGAGGCGCCTCTTGAGAGGCTCGACTACATGAGCACGCCTCCCTGACAGAGGAGCGCTCCTTTTTTGAAAAATTTTGGAGCTCAGTTGTGGCGTCATTAACAAAAGTCTTCCTACGCCATTGCTATTTGGACGCTGTTTTCAGGACGCAAGGGATACAGGACTGGGGTAAGTCGACACCGCTCAGGGGTTGCTACTACCTCCAGCCTGGTTGTTCCTCTTTACTCCGCACTCTTTTTCGCCTCTCTGCTGACCGTCAATCTAAAGTTCATACGGTGCTGTATACCGCATGCATTGCCTGTAGGTCCCCTTTTCCGCACGCCCAGACTTCTCGGGTCTGCGAAGCCTGTGACTCTGAACGGGCTCAGGAACCCGCTCCTATAGCTGAGCCTAGTGCATCAGGTCCCCCTGAGTGGGCCTTGTCCCTGACTCAATCTGTGGCGTCATTAACAAAAGCGATCGAGTCCCTTCAAGCTCCCGATAGGAGCAGGGACAGTGGTTCACCCGTCTTGGCGACGTCTCATGAACCTCCGGCCTGCAGGGGCCGCGCTCTCACCAGGCAGACGCAGGGGAAGCGAACCCACACTGCGTCGCCTTTGCCGTCCGGGCCTCGGCATCTTTCAGTTCCGTCTCTCGCTCTCCCTCACCTCTGGCAAGTGATCAGTATTCGGATTCTGATTCAGAAGGTTCCCTTAATTTAGAGGCACCAAATTGTCAGGACACAATTGACAGTTTGATTGAAGCTGTCAATCAAACTTTGGGAATAGACGATGAGTCCACCTTGACCTCCGGTCATAAGGTGTCCTTCAAAAGAGCCAGGCAAACTCATAAGGTTTTTGGGGCTCATCCTGAGTTTGAGGAACTAGTGCAGCGCCACCGAGAGAAACCGGACAAGCGCTTCGCAGGACAAAAGGCTCTCAATACTAGATATCCTTTTGCTCCTGAGCTTCTTAAGAAGTGGGCGGAATCTCCTGCGGTTGATCCTCCTGTGTCGCGTTTGGCGTCTAGGACGCTCCTCTCCCTTCCTAACAGTTCCTCGATCAAGGAACCAACGGATCGTCTGATTGAGAGTTTGGCCCGCTCGGTGTTTGAAGCATCGGGTTCTGCTCTCTCTCCTTCTTTTGCAGCGACTTGGGTTGCTAAGGCCATGATATCCTGGTCGGAGTCTCTAAATAGAGCTCTTCATGGTATAGAGGTACCGTCTGAAGTAACTGAGATTTCTAATCAGATAGCGCTGGCAGGAGACTTCTTAATTAATGCGTCCATGGATGCGGCAAATTGCTCAGCCCTAGCTGCTGCTAATGCAATTGCCATCAGAAGATCTTTGTGGCTGAGATCCTGGCGAGCAGACTCAATCTCAAAGAAATCGCTTACATCCTTACCATATCAGAGTGGTCGGTTATTTGGCGAAAGGTTGGATCAGCTCATATCTGATGCGACGGGAGGGAAGAGCAGTTTCCTTCCTCAGCAAAAGATTAAGCAGCCTTTTCGCCGACAGCTTCAGCCTCGCTTTAGGGCCTTTCGTAACCCAGGTTGGGCCGCGCCAGCTACCTCCAGCGGTTCAGGTCGGCCTAATCAAGCCAGAGATCGTCAGGTCTCCTACAGGACCAACCCTCTGGGAAGAGGGCGATCTCAACAACCAAGATCTAGAGGGTCCAAACCCCAGAAATATTCGGACAAATGACTGAGGCAGAATCCGGTCAATTTATCCAGAGTAGGCGGCCGCTTACTCTGGTTTCGCCCCATTTGGCTATCAATTACTCACGACGAGTGGGTCAGAGAGTTAGTCTCCTCGGGGTACAAAATAGAATTTACCAGCCTTCCTTCAAATCGTTTTTTTCCCTCGTGCCTTCCCAAGGAGGAATCTCGGGTTCGCGCCTTATTCAGGGCGGTCGAGTCTCTTCGGCACAGCGGGGTTGTCGTACCTGTTCCGGAAATCGAAAAAGGTCAGGGGTTTTATTCCAACCTGTTCATTGTACCCAAAAAAGACGGTACCGTAAGACCCATTCTGGATCTAAAGCGACTGAACCGGTTTGTCAGAATTCGTCATTTCCGAATGGAGTCTCTCCGTTCTGTCATTGCAGCCATGGAAAAAGGGGAATTTCTAGCATCAATAGACATTCAGGATGCCTATCTTCACATCCCCATATTTCCTCCTCATCAGAGATTTCTTCGGTTTGCCGTCGGCAAACTTCATCTTCAGTTCGCAGCCTTGCCTTTCGGGCTAGCCACAGCCCCAGGGTGTTCACAAAGGTCATGGCTGCTGTTGTGTCCATTCTGCACTCCAGGGGGGTAGTCATCCTGCCTTACTTAGACGACCTCCTCATCAAGGGTCCGTCTTTTCAGACCTGCGAGGAAAGTGTCAGCATTACGTTAGACACCCTTGCTCGCCTGGGGTGGCTGGTGAATATAAAGAAGTCATCTCCCGTGCCATCTCGGAAGATCACCTTTTTAGGGATGAATTTCGACACCGCTCAGGGGTTGATAATTCTTCCTCAAGACAAGGCCTTGGTTCTCCGTCAAGAGGTACGGATCCTTTGCCAACCAATTCCTCACACCATCTGGTTTTGCATGAGGGTCCTGGGAAGGATGGTGGCAGCAATCGAGGCTATTCCATTTGCCCAATTTCATCTTCGCCCCCTTCAACATGCACTCTTGGCAGTATGGGACGGGAGCCCTTACTCCCTCAATCTTCGGTGTCGTCTGTCCCTGCAGGTCAGACAGACTCTAATGTGGTGGATGAAGAGCACCACTCTTCGACAGGGTCGGTTGTTTCCTCCAAATTTCTGGTTGGTTGTCACAACGGATGCCAGCCTGCTCGGATGGGGAGCAGTGTTTCGTCACCACACAGCCCAGGGAACTTGGTCTCAGCAGGAATCGACCCTCCCGATCAATATTTTAGAGATCCGAGCTATTCGGCTGGCTCTGAGGCATTTTCACCAGCATCTGGCGGGCCACCCAGTCAGAATACAATCGGACAATGCCACGGCAGTGGCATACATAAACCATCAGGGAGGTACCCGCAGCAGGGCGGCCATGCACGAGGTAAAAACAGATTCTAACTTGGGCAGAGGTAAATCACTCTGTGATTTCAGCGGTCCACATTCCGGGCGAGGAAAACTGGGCTGCGGATTTTCTCAGCCGTCACGGCATAGCGTCAGGGGAATGGTCACTTCATCCCGAGATTTTTCAGCAGATATGCCGACGCTGGGAACCCCAGATGTGGACCTGATGGCTTCCAAGATAAATGCCAAGGTGCCCAACTTCGTCTCCCGGTACCGGGATCCGCAGGCATTTGCAGTAGATGCTCTGGTCCTACCATGGAATCAGTTTCATCTTCCATACTTGTTTCCACCAATAGCCCTTCTCCCAAGGGTGATCAGAAAGATCAGGATAGAGGGGGTTCCTGCGATATTAATCGCTCCGGATTGGCCGCGTCGCTCATGGTACGCGGAGCTGGTACAATTGCTCGCCGACGCACCATGGCGACTGCCAGAGCGCGTGGACCTTCTCTCCCAGGGCCCAGTTTACCACCAGAACTTAGCGGTCCTGTGTTTGACGGCCTGGCCGTTGAATCTTGGATCCTGACCAGGTGTGGTTTCTCTAAAAAGGTCGCCGCAACGATGGCTAACGCCCGAAAGCCCGTTTCGGCTCGCATCTACCACGGTACTTGGAAGGTCTTTTTTGCTTGGTGCAGGGAACATGGTTGTTCCCCGCTTCGGTTTTCAATTCCAAACATTCTGTCATTTCTCCAGGCAGGCCTAGATTCAGGTCTAGCACCAAGTACGCTTAGACGCCAGATATCAGCCTTATCAGTGCTTTTTCAGCGAAGAATCGCGTCTAATTTTTAGGTTAGGACCTTTATTCAAGGGGTTGTCCATATAGTTCCCCCCTACAATGCTCCCTTAGATGTTTGGGATCTCAATCTAGTCCTGGGAGTCCTGCAGGAGTCTCCTTTTGAACCTTTGCAGGAGATTTCTCTGTCATTTCTTTCCTGGAAAGTGGTGTTTTTGGTAGCCATAACATCCATAAGGCGGGTTTCGGAGCTGGCCGCACTGTCTTGTCGAGCTCCGTACTTGCTTTTCCATCAGGATAAGGTGGTGCTCAGACCAACACCACCTTTTTTGCCTAAAGTCGTGTCCTCTTTTCATATTAATGAGGACATTGTTTTGCCCTCATTTTGCCCAGCTCCGACGCACCGAGTGGAGAAGGCTCTCCATACGCTGGATCTGGTGAGAGCACTCAGGAGATATGTTTCTCGGACGGCGTCCTTTCGGCAGACGGACACGCTGTTTGTTCTCCCTGAGGGTAGCAGGAAGGGACTCGCTGCCTCTAAATCAACCTTGGCTAGGTGGATTCGGTTAGCCATTCAGGAGGCTTACCGCATCAGAGGCGCGGTAGTTCCCGCAGGGATCAAGGCTCACTCCACCCGAGCGGTGGGTGCCTCCTGGGCCCTTCGGCATCAGGCTTCGGTGGAACAGGTTTGTAAAGCAGCAACCTGGTCCAGTCTGCATACCTTTTCCAAGCATTATAATGTCCATACCCAGGCTTCTGCGGATGCCAGTCTGGGTAGAAGGATTCTTCAGGGCGCGGTTGCGCACCTATAGGCAATGCCTGTTATAAATTACACTGTGGAGTCGATTTCCCACCCAAGGGACTGCTTTGGGACGTCCCACAGTCCTGTGTCCCCCAATGAGACGAAGGAGAAATACGGATTTTGTGTTACTCACCGTAAAATCCTTTTCTCCGAGACGCTCATTGGGGGACACAGCACCCTCCCTAAGAGCCGGCTGGCTTTATATTGAGTTAACTCTATTCTCCTTAAGTTGGTATCAGCAGTTTTTTCTTCTGGATATACTGTATCTGTGTTAACTCTTGATTTATTTTTTAGCCTCCTACTGCTTTTTGCACTAAACTGGGTTTGCCTGCGGCCAGTGCTGAGGTGTATACGGCGGAGGAGGAGCTAACCTTTTTTTATGTTTACTTAGTGTCAGCCTCCTAGCAGCAGTAGCATACACCCACAGTCCTGTGTCCCCCAATGAGCGTCTCGGAGAAAAGGATTTTACGGTGAGTAACACAAAAATCCGTATTTCCTTAGGAATGGTTTACACATTTGCAAGAATAAAATCCAAATTGCCTAAACCCATTAGGAGTAACACTACAAAAACAAATAGTTTGCATAAGCCCTATTACATCATTTTAAGATGGTCTCCTGGTTAGGTCATGTGATAATTACTTAGCCATTAACAGGAGACAGTAGAAAATAGTAACTTTTGATTTGTCTAGTCTTAAGGGGTATTTAAACTGTAAGATAATGAACATGCATTGTTAAAAATGCTAGTTTTATGGTTACCTGGCCGTGTAAACAGGCTGTCAATCACCTAGTGAATGAGCCATATGCTTGTTCATTGGGTGATGCAGCAAATAAGATCGTCATTCACTGCGATGCATCATCCTATTTGAACAGGCCGTGTTCTTTCGAGAACTATGGCAGACTTTGCGCATTAAGCAATCTAGTATAGATCACTCAGTACACATCATTTACTTTGAATAGCTATTTACACAGGCAGACCAAATGACCACCGATTGATACAACTTTACCAATCCGCTGTTTTATCATGCCACAAGTTGGACCACGTATATGAACCTTTACTCTTTCCAGTCCACAAAGTCTTACATGTTTGACTATTCATTTAAATCAATGTTTCCCAAACTCCAGTCTTCTTAGCCCCTAACCGTCATGTTTTCAGGATTTCGATAGTATTGCACAGGTGAGAGAATTCCTGATACCTTGGTAATACTTCCATTACCTGTGCAATACTAAGGAAATCCTGGAAACATGACATGTTGGGGCCATGATGACTGGAGTTTGGGAAACACTGATCTAAATGGTCAGGAAGTAGAACTCAGTATGATCAGTTGGAACCCCTAGACATACAATGACCAGCTGACTGCCAGGCAATGGGACTGGAAAATAGATTGTCTTAAAGCATCACTCCAGCTTCTTTTTTTTTTTACCAGCGCTGGAGTGGTGCTTTAAACATAAGATTCCCGCCCCTTACTCTTATGTTCACCCTGCAGTGTCTTCACCTTTTTCGGCGGCGCTTCGTTCCTGTTGTGCCATCTTGTGAGCACAACTTCTAACAATCTGGAAACCAAAAGCTACATCACAAACTCTCAATGCAAGTCTATGAGAGCCAGAACAAGTCTCTCATAGACTTGCATTGATTTGTGACCTACCACTCACTCAAAGAAACACTGGAGCAGCCGGCAAAGACCGACTGCCTCAAACTGCCAGAGACCGACGTGATAACAGATGAAGATGTCGGAAGGTATGAGGGTAGGGGCAGGGGACTTAGATTTTAAGCACCACTCCAACAGTAAAATAAAAAAACTGTAGTGGTGCATTCAAAGTCAGTTTATACTCAGATTGTTATTGATCTTATCCTGTTTAGACAAATTCAGTCAAAGAGATTTACAAAATTAAATGGCAGATGTTTTAACGGATGCATTTGCACTAATGAGTTATTGCTACTTTTATGGAATACAGGGGCATATTCACATGCTACATGTTGTCCATGTTTTTTTTTCATGCTTTTGCAGTAGAAAAAATGCTTTATTTTAATGGTACTAACAATAAGGTTACTGAAATCTCTCGCACATGTTGCTCATGTTTTTTTTTTCAAATCTGCAGCATGTCAATTCTTTAAGCATCTTGGCAGCGTTTTTCACTCCTTCAAGTGAATGGATAAAAAAAAGTAGAAAAACATAAAAATGCACACAAAAAAAGTAAAATATCACCTATTTTATGTAGTGTTTTTCCTGCCGATACCCGTTTTTCATGTAGAAAAATCTGCTGAAAATACTAAAAGTGTGCACATAACCTAAGTTTAGAATTGCATTACAATAGTACACAGCCACACTAGTCTGCAGGATTTTTTCCATGCTCCAAAAACATTGTACAAAAATCGAAAAGACTATCTGTCTATCTAGACAGAAAGACTATCTTAAGAATTATTCATGGAAAAAAAGACTTGTGGTAGGTTATATGGAAAAATATTTCTTGGTGCCATCCTTTTAGGCCATTTTACCATATTTTCTGTGCACAATGAGCATTTGGTAATCTAAAAAGCATTAAAGACATTTTGTGAAAACACAGGGATGACAGATTCACTGCGAGTTGTGCAAAAGTAAACCACCATGACAGAGAGGGAGAGGCTCCTGCTGCAGCTAGTTGTCCGACAGCCACTTATTGGATGGTAAAAAGGATTAGGGATCATCATAGCTGATTTTTTAGTGGTAACAAAAAGTAGGTTTCTATGAATTTTTAGTGTTTCTTTGAATTCATTTTTCTCATCTCTTTCTGATGAGACCAATTGTACTGAAGGCTGAGGAGTTCACTTTTTGCTTGTTAGCTGTTGAAGATGAAAGGACCCACATATAGTTTTTTGCATCTATTTTTGCCTCGGTTGCATATTTATTATAAACATTTTCTTTTCAATCATTCACTACTTGTTTTATGAAACTGTATTATATGAAGCATTTTCGCCAAATCATACAAGAAAGTAATGTACCGTTATATTTCCAGTAACCGTGACCCATACACTGTGACCAGCCAAGCATCAATAAGTCCTCCTCAGACATAACAGCTTTAAAAAGTTAGGTCTGTAGAGCTTGATCATGTGAAAATTATAAGGAGATTAATAGAATGTCCTCATATGATTTGAAATATTCTCTTTAAGAAGAATCTTTACAAGAAGTACCGTATATATTGACAATATGTGTATTCCTCTAAGTTTCTTGTTTGTGCTTGCCATCAATATGTCATATCTATGTCTGTACCTATGAAAGTCCTACAGTTCAGTAGTCTTTGAAATAAGTACGGATCACTAAACTTAACTCCATCTGCTTCTAGGACATTTAAAATGTTCCCAGTGATTTTTCCAGCAAGAGCTTACTATGTACATCTTTGGTAGACTCCATTTTATTTATTTATTTTTATTTTATGAAAGTAATTGGTTTTATCTCAACCTAACCCTGAGATTATGTTTTTGCCACTAATTTATAAAATACAATGTAAAAGATGGTATACACACAAGTATACATTTCCAAATGTATAAATGGATAATTGTGTGAATTGGTTGTCAATGGTATTTCCTTTATTTTTAAAGGGAATCTTGTCAGTAGGATCAGCCCTCCTAAGCCGTCCATATGGACATGCAGGTCATACAAAGCTGAATAAAATGGTACCTTGATATTAGTGATCCAATTTATTCCAGAGATATGTACATTTTTTTGTTATTATGTAAATGAGCTATTACGATCTATGGGCTGGGCATAGATCTTACTGAGATTCTGTCTCTAGAGCTTTTTTTTTAATGAAAGGGAGTGTTAACAGTGTGAGACATATACAGTAGATCAGGAGAACAGACTGTCACATTACAGTTCTCACACTTTCTTTTAAAATAAGATCTGGAGTCAGGCAATTCATCAATAAAAATGTGGATTTCCCTGGAATAAAATATTGGATTGCACATATCAATGTATCATCTTATTCAACTTTCTATGGCCTACTTAGGAGAGTTGATCCTACTGACACATTCCCTTAAAAAAAAGGTGTAATTTGACACCTTACATGAAATTAGTCAATGGCTTGTGCAATGATAGTTTATCTTAAAGTGATTCTTTCAAAATGATTTCACACACTTTTTATGTGCATGCAGCTCTTTTAAAGAGAACTTCATGCAATACCTTCACATGACCAATATTTTCCTCCCTTAATGAGAATTCAGTATTTGAATTATATATGCAAATGAGTAGGCTGCAGATCTACTTCCCGCCCAGCAGTGCCTCCTCCTTCTTGACTGGCAACTACATTGCCGGAACTCCCACATCATAGAGGCTGTCAGTCAAGCAGGAGGATGTGGCACTGGGTGAGAAATAATGCTAAACTGACAGGGGCTTCAGATCTTCAGCCTGATTTACATATTAATTCAAATGCTGATTTCTCAGCAATGGAGAAGTGGACTTGCCATGTTGAGGTGTAGTTGTACTTGTCCTTGGAAGAGCTACATGCACATATTAATAATTTTGGAGGTAAAGTCCTGCTGATAGATTCCCTTTAACCTTTTTAAGTGAGATAACCTTCTGTGACAAGTAATCAAGATGGCGCATTATTTGTCAATTGAAACTTTTTCTATAATTGATCTAATTTCTCATATATAAATGGTTGGATGAAAGAGACTATGCAGTGTCGGACTAGGGTATCAAGGTCCCTCCAGTAATCAATCCAGGGCTCCACTTTTCAGCTAAATGCAAATGTGACATTATCCTCAATCACAAATTTATGTAACCATGAATTGGGTAGATGAATTAGATACTGCCTTTGTCTGTACATATTGATTCAAATATATTGTGCCAAGTACTGCTCATATAAGAGGGTGGCGGTCCACTCCTGCACAGGGGCCCACCGGAGGATTCTCCTGTTCTCCAGTTGGCCAGTCCAAGCCTGTGGATTACATACATTCTTAGTAGGATAGTGAGCATTAGGACGGTGTCACACTTTCGTGTGTGATGTGAGAAACTCGCACGAGTCTCTCGCATCAACACCCGACACTGCTGCCGGCACTCGGGACCGGAGCGTGCGGCTACATAAAAATACATGTCGGCAGTGCCGGGCGTTGATGCGAGAGACTCGTGCTAGTTTTTCGCATCACGCATGCCAGTGTGACACTGGCCTTAGGAAGAGTGTTGAAACAAGTATAAATATGGTGATCGTGATAATGAATAATCTTATGTCTATTCTGTGGATAAAACCCCTTATACATCAGTGAGGTGAACAAAGAGGATGTACATTTTCTTAGATAAATATTACATTGCAGGTAATGTGTACAAAAGGTTTTCCTTACACAAAAGATCATGCAAAGCAAATGTATTCATATTAACTGCAAACATTAAATACAATGGAAGAAAAAAAAATTCAAAAGATGAATATTTAAAATTCCTTCCCTGTGTTACCATGTTCAAAGTGAAGAAGCGTGGCAAAAAAATCCAGGGCACATCTGTATAAATAAGACTCAAAGCAGAGTTAATTGACAGAAGAGATACAAATAGCATTCTTTTACAAGTGCCTTAAGGAAAATGGGGCACAACATGATGCACACTGGCTGAATTAAGAATTGGCTACAGTGATTAGTTCTGGTCTGCAGCTAATCCATTTAATCAGGCAGGAATGCTTGGTCCTCTACTGTTATCCTTGCACTTTCTTAAGACGAGAAGGAAGATATAGCGAGACATAGATCATAAGTTCATCTCCGCACTGTACTACCATACAGTATGAGGGCAGGAGAACAAAGACCCATTGTACTGAGAAATTCCACAGCTATTCAGAGGGCTTAGCGTGTTTGTCTTTGAATAGTAATATTTTTGTTGCATTATTATCATTCATTGAAAGTGACTTTTTTCCCCTTGGTTTTATACTCCAGCGCACTCCTTGTATATCATTTCTTTGGCTGACTGAATAGCTCTTAATCAGGATTTTGTCTCATGAGGATACATATTGCTCTACAGTAGCTGCAGGCTATAGAATTCATTAATACAAAGGAATATTGAAGGCAGTGACAATTACCAGAATTCTAGAGATAGTCCAATTATAGAGAAAAACTGCAGAATTGGTGAGAAATTCAAAACCAATTAACAAATCGATAAGCGCCAATGTAAGAATATGGCAATCTTTAGGAAAGATTTTATGTTATGCTGGTGGCATTAGTAAAAGCTACTTTAAAATTACCTTTAAATTGGATGACTCATCTTCTGATTGAAAAGCCCTAGTAAAGACAAGCAACTTCGCAATTTATTTTTTATTACCTTATTTACTACTTATTCTCAAGAACAGAAGGATTTTTAACTATACAGTTTCCTGCTCATTGCCTTTAGAGTCTATCAGAGGTGGCAGGTCTCCTAGGCCAGCAGCGCAGCCCTTACAAGCTCTTTGCTACAGAGCACTGCTCTGAAACTAGTGGGCTCCAGAAGCCCTGTGCTCTAATGATGCAGCATGGAGGAGCGCACAGTTCGAGCTCTACCACTGAATCGTCAATCATTAGGAGTACACCATTCCTTGGCCAGCAGGAAGCAGGAGAACAGAGCTCTTCTGAAGAAAGATGGTGCAAAAAATCCTTGAACAGAATATGGGTTTGTTTAAAATGATGCTTGTATGGAGAGAGATACTATATTAATATAAAAACAATGAATTACAGACATTGTGTCATCAGTATTTTTCCAATATGGATAAAGAATGAATTAACCCCTTAATGTCCACTGACGTGCAGAGTCCGTCATGGCAAGGTGTCAGTTCCGGCACCAGGACGGACTCTGCACGTCATGGCTTTGATCTACCACTGCGTGTAAACACGCAGTGGTAGATCAGTGCCGACAGCTGTCACAGACAGCTGACAGGCACGGCAAGCGGTGCGGGGACCTTTGCCGTCGGTCCCCGCACCTACAGCGCTGTGCTTGGTCAGTCAATCTGACTGACCAAACACAGCAGCGATCGTGCAGGAGAAGCTGAAATTTCAGCTTCTCCAGCGCGATCAGTGCAGGAGCCGGCGCTGCAGTGGCCAGGCTTCCTGCACTGACAGCCAGGAGCGGAGCCCCCACCGCCCCTGGCTGTTAACCCCCTGACTGCTGCGATCGAGCGCGATCGCAGAGCTCAGGGGGGGAGGCAGAGGGTCGGGAGCTCCCTTTGCCTCAGATCGGCACCCTGCAATGTATTTGCAGGGCCGATCTCTGCCTTGATGACCCGGGGGTTGTCATGACAACCTCCGGGTCATTTAGCTACGGGAAGCTGCTGTGATCATTGTCACAGCAGCTTCCACTATAGTTGCAATGCATTGCAATGCCAGAGCATTGCAATGCATTGTAACTGCAATAAAAAGTAAAAAAAGTGAAAGTCCCATAAAGGGACAAGTTAAAAAAAATCATTTTTTAAAAAAAATTGTAAAAAAAATATTAAAAAATAATTTAAAAAAATCCCCTAAAAAATACACATTTTTAAGTAATAAAAAAAATAAAAAACAAAAAACATACACATGTTAGGTATCGCCACGTCCGTAAAAATCCCATCTATAAAAGAGTAACCCTAGTTAAACCCTTCAGTGAAAGCCGTAAAAAAAAACACAAAAAAGTAGTAAATTATACTTTTTCCAAGCGGTATCATTATACCGGTTGGAAAAATTGCAATAACACGCGATCAAAAAGTCAGATATAAATAATCATGGTACCGCTGAAAATGTCATCTTGTCCCGCAAAAAACAAGCCGCTATACAGCATCATCAGCGAAAAAATAAAAAGTTATAGCTCGCGGAATAAACTGATGCAAAAATAATAATTTTTTCTATAAAATTTTTTATTGTGTAAAAAACGCCAAAACATAAAAAAAATATATAAATGAGGAATCGCCGTAACCGTAGTGACCCGAAGAATACAGCTGCTTTATCAATTTAGCACACACGGAACGGAGGAAAAAAAAAAAAAAAAAAAATTCCTGAATTGCTGGTTTTTGTTCATTCTGATTCCACGAAAATCGGAATAGGAAACGATCAAAAAACGTTATGTGCCTGAATATGGTACCAATAAAAACGTCAGCTCGTCCCGCAAAAAATAAGCCCACAGATAACTCTGTCAGCCGAAATATGGAAAAATTATAGCTCTCAAAATACGGCGATGCAAAAATTTCTTACAAAAAATTATTCCAAGAAAAAGCATCTTTTAGTGTGTGACAGAAGCTAAACATGAAAAAAGGGTGTAAATCTGGTATCGCTGTAATCGCACCGATCCGAGGAATAAAGTCGCCTAATCACTAATATCGCACGAGGAACGGCGTAAAAAAGAAAACCAATTCTTCACCTTTTGTGGATTTGTTCATTGTGCCTCCCAAAGATCGCAGTAAGGCGATCACAGTGGTTCTCCCCCACATATGGGGTATCAGCGTACTCAGGACAAAATGCACAATAGCTTTTGGGGTCCTATTTCTCCTGTTACCCTTAGAAAAATAAAAATTTGGGGCAAAAAGGTAATTTTTGTGGAAAAAAATATGATTTTTTTATTTTCACGGCTCTACATTATAAACTTCTGTGAAGCCCTTGGGGGTTCAAAGTGCTGACCACACATCTAGATAAGTTCCTTGGGGGTCTAGTTTGCAAAATGGGGTCATTTGTGGGGGTTTCTACTGTTTAGGCACATCAGGGGCTCTCCAAGCGCGACATGACACCCGCAGACCATTCCATCAAAGTCTGCATTTAAAAACGGTGCTCCTTCCCTTCCGAGCTCTGCCATGCGTCAAAATAGTGGTTCCCCCCACATATGGGATATCAGCGTACTCAGGACAAATTGCACAATAGCTTTTGGGGTCCTATTTCTCCTGTTACCCTTATAAAAATAAAAATTTGGGGGCAAAAAGATTATTTTTGTGGAAAAAAATATGATATTTTTATTTTCACGGCTCTACGTTATAAACTTCTGTGAAGCACTTGGGGGTTCAAAGTGCTCACCACACATCTAGATAAGTTCCTTGGGGGTCTAGTTTCCAAAATGGAGTCACTTGTGGGGGTTTCTACTGTTTAGGCACATCAGGGGCTCTCCAAACGTGACATGACACCCGCAGACCATTCCATCAAAATCTGCATTTGAAAAAGGCGCTCCTTCCCTTTCCAGCTCTGCCATGCGTCAAAATAGTGGTTTACCCCAACATATGGGGTATCAGCATACTCAGGACAAATTGCACAATAACTTTTGGGTCCTGTTACCCTTTGGAAAATAACAATTGGGGTGGAAAGATCATTTTTGTGGAAAACATGTGATTTTTTAATTTTACTGCTCTACGTTATAACCCTCTGTGAAGCCCTTGGGGTTCAAAGCTTTCACCACACATCTAGATAAGTTCCTTGGGGGGTCTAGTTTCCAAAATGGGTCACTTGTGGGGGGTTTCCACTGTTTAGGCACACAGGGACTCTCCAAATGCGACATGGCGTCCAATCTCAATTCCAGCCAAAAAAGTCAAATGGCGCTGCTTCCCTTTCAAGCTCTGCCATGCGCCCAAATAGTGGTTTACCCCCACATATGGGGTATCAGCGTACTCAGGATAAATTGCACAATAACTTTTGGGGTCCTTTTACCCTTTGGGAAATAAAAATTGGGGTGGAAAGATCATTTTAGTGGAAAAGATATGATTTTTTAATTTTACAGCTCTACGTTATAACCTTCTGTGAAGCCCTTGGGGGTTCAAAGCTCTCACCACACATCTAGTTAAGTTCCTTGGGGGGTCTAGTTTCCAAAATGGGGTTACTTGTGGGGGTATCCACTGTTTGGGCACACAGGGGCTCTCCAAATACGACATGGCGTCCAATCTCAATTCCAGCCAAAAAAGTCAAATGGCGCTGCTTCCCTTCCAAGCTCTGCCATGCACCCAAATAGTGGTTTACCCTCACATATGGGGTATCAGCGTACTCAGGACTAATTGCACAATAACTTTTGGGGTCCTTTTATCCTTTGGAAAATAAAAATTGGGATGAAAAGATCATTTTGTGGAAAAATCATGATTTTTTAATTTTACGGCTCTACGTTATAACCTTCTGTGAAGCCCTTGGGGGTTCAAAGCTCTCACTACACATTTAGATAAGTTATTTGGGGGGTCTAGTTTCCAAAATGGGGTCACTTGTGGGGGGTTTCCACTGTTTAGGCACACAGGGACTCTCCAAATGCGACATGGCGTCCAATCTCAATTCCAGCCAAAAAAGTCAAATGGCGCTGCTTCCCTTCCGGGCTCTGCCATGCACCCAAATAGTGGTTTACCCCCACATATGGGGTATCAGCGTACTCAGGACTAATTGCACAATAACTGTTGGGGTCCTTTTATCCTTTGGAAAATAAAAATTGGGATGAAAAGATCATTTTTGTGGAAAAAACATGATTTTTTAATTTTACGGCTCTACGTTATAACCTTCTGTGAAGCCCTTGGGGGTTAAAAGCTCTCACAACACATTTAGATAAGTTACTTGGGGGGTCTAGTTTCCAAAATGGGGTCACTTGTGGGGGGTTTCCACTGTTTAGGCACACAGGGAGTCTCCAAATGCGACATGGCGTCCAATCTCAATTCCAGCCAAAAAAGTCAAATGGCGCTGCTTCCCTTCCGAGCTCTGCCATGCGCCCAAATAGTGGTTTACCCCCACACATGGGGTATCGATGTACTCAGGAGAAATTGTACAACAAATATTGTGGTTCATTTTCTACTGATACCCTTGACAAAATTTTAAAAAATTGTGTCGAAAGAAAAATTTTGGGAAAAAAAGTTAAATGTTAATTTTTTCCTTCCACATTGCTTCAATGCTTGTGAAGTACCTAAAGGGTTAATAAACTTCTTGAATGTGGCTTTGAACACGTTGAGGGGTGCAGTTTTTAGAATGGTGTCACTTTTGGGTATTTTCTGTCATATTGACCCCTCAAATTCACTTCAAATGTGAGGTGGCCCCTAAAAAAATTTATTTTGTAAATTTTGTTGGAAAAATGAGAAATTGCTGGTCAACTTTTAACACTTATAACTTCCTACCAAAAAAAATTTTGGTTCCAAAATTGTGCTGATGTAAAGTAGACATGTGGGAAATGTTATTTATTAACTAATTTTTGTGACATATCTCTCTGATTTAATGGCATAAAAATTAAAAGTTTGAAAATTGCAACATTTTCAAAATTTTTGCCATATTTCCATTTTTTTCATAAATAAACGCAAGTTATATTGAAGAAATTTTACCACTATCATGAAGTACAATATGTCTCGAGAAAACAATCTCAGAATCGCCAAGATCCGTTGAAGTGTTCCAGAGTTATAACCTCATAAAGAGACAGTGGCAGAAATGTAAAAATTGGCCTGGTCTTTAACCTACAAAATGGCTTGGTCGTTAAGGGTTAAATTACAAAGCTTCTCCCATACTTTACAAGGCTAAACACAGACAGAACACGGATGGCACATGGATGACGTCACGGACCCATAGACTTGTTTTGGCCTTTGACATCCCTGATGCATGAAAAAAATTACATGTCTCTGTTTATTTTGCACAATTCATGGTTCATGTAAAACAGAAATGTGCACAGCAGCATAGATTATAATGGATACGTATGGTGTCCGTGAAAAAAATGGATACCACACGTGCTAGAAATATGAACATGTGAAGGAGGCCTAAGCCCATATTCACACGCTCAGTATTTTACATCAGTATTTGTAAGCCAAAACTAGGAGTGGAGCAATCAGAGGCAAAGTATAATAGAAACACGTCACCGCTTTTGTATTTATCACCCACTCCTGGTTTTGGCTTACAAATACTGATGTAGAATACTGACCAAATACTGAGCGTGTGAATGTGGCCTAAATTGTAGTCTGTGATGACAGAGACAGATACAGCAGGCAGGCTTATGAATTGTAGATACAAAATTGCAGAGAATTCCTATTAAATGCATTGCTTTGTTAATTGAGATGTATTAATTTAATAGAAATCAATCCTGTTTATTCAAAAAATATTTTAAAAGATTGATTGTGTCATGGTTGTATATGTTATAAGCACATGCGCAACATTCCCAGTGCATAGGACATTATTGTAAAAGAAAATCTTTGATCTTGCATGTTAAGCAAATTCAAGAGTAGCAGGGGATGAATGAAATGCCATACAGGGCATACTTGATACATTCACTGTATAATTAAAAACACACATCTTCATGCACATGAGAACCCGCAATGTTGCTGTAATTTGAAAAATGGGTTTGTGGTTGTGCATAATCATGAACAAGCCTCCGAATAGAAATGACTATAGAAGTCATATGGTTTGAGAATTATCTAGCACAGGAACCTGCATTGTGGTATCTGCTGAATCTACATGTGGATCACACATACTTCACAGACATATCCATTTTAGTTATTCTCTGTTGCACGCAAAAAGGCTTTCCACAGGCAGGGAACATTTACAGAACCACGGTCTGGAGACTGTGTCACCCATCACAACACTTTGGCCTGCACTCTTCTACTGGATAGATCTTTTTTAATTTGATTTCAAGATGTTTGGAAAAAGCAACATAAATTTAAAGATTTTATTGAAAAAAATGTCCATGGTATTAGGAGGCAGAAATAAAGAGTGGATTCTAGGGAAGTGATGTGCTGAGATCTTTTCAGAAGTTTTGATATTTCTTATATTAGGAATCCAAAGTTCTTCCTGGTAGAAACGTATCTGAGAGGACATAAAAGGTCAGTGAGAGCGGACACATTTACATGTTCTTCATTTTACATTTTCACTTGCCAATCAGAGCTCTTAGAGATATTTGGTGATTAGAACAAAGATCAATATAAGATCAAAATCAGTGTATCATGACATTTTCTAGTTTGAAGGGGTGACACCACTGAAACAACCACAAGTCACATGGACCGAGGTCTCAAAGTGCAAACGGTAAAGTGTCTGCATGACCACCACTCCATTCACCATCAGTCCACCCGGAATGCATCCCCACACCAATTACCGATAAGTACTGTGTGTGTAGTGTGTGCTGCCTAGTGCCATTTCAAGCACTACACGTAGTTTGGTCTCTGTCCTGCATCATGGGTACGCAGTTATGACTTGCCAGCTGACATAACGTGTTCTGTGTGGGCCAGAGGTGAACTTTCTCAATGTAAGTCTATGACATTTAGTACAAGGCTCTCATAGACTAACATTAAAGGGAAATTGTCACCAGGTTTTTGACTCCTAATCTGAGAGCAGCATAATGTAGAGAAAGAGATTCTGATTCCAGTGCTATGATAGTTACTGGGCTGCTTGCTGTTGTTTTGACAAAATTACTGTCTTATCAGCAGATTATCACTAGAGGACTAGAAAACCTACTGCCATATAGTTCTCCATATTTATGTTCTCTGTATAACCCTGCCATCGCCACTGATGATTAGCTTTCTGCCTATGCACAGTACACACAGAAATCTGCTTATCAGTGGTGTGGGTGCGGTTATACAGAGCTCAATATTCAGAGAACTGGTATTCCTGAAGCAGAAGTTTTATAACTTTTTATAAAAACTATAGCACTCAATCAGTGATACATTCTTGAAATCTGGGTCTCTGCCCCCATGCTGCTATACTCTGATGGGGTAGCAAAAACCTGCTGACAGATTCCTTTTATAAGGAACGGTCATCAATGTGAGTCAGCAAGTCTGAGCCGTGGTCACATGGTGCAGGAGAGGGTCAGTACAGCACTGGAAATGGCAGAAGACTTCTACCTGTAAGTATTTCTATGTATCTCCCTAGTGGCGGCAGTGCAGGGAAGCCGGGAACGTGTCGCAGGCTCTCACAGTTTGCTTCATCTAATGCCAGTAACCGTGTGATCAGTTTGACATACAGATATTCCTTGTGTGCACAAGCCCTATAGGATCTATAAATCCAAAGTGATCAATATTTATGGCATTGGATGTAATTTACATTCTGAAGAATAGTTTGTTGCCTTTATTTGAACTTTGTGTAAAACAAAATGTAACATTGTTTTTATCAGCTAAAAGTAAATATTTTAGGAATGAAACTCTGAAACTTGGAAACAACCCAATAATGATAAGACGATGAAAGATTGTAGGATGTGATGTTACCTGAACCATATAAGATGCATGGTGATGTCTATGCAGGTGATTAAAATGTTGATAACACATTCATTTGCAAACAAACTTGGATTTCAGAATGATGCTTAGAATTTTTTTTTAAAGTGAACATGTCAGGTCCATTATGTACCTTTCTGTGTCACAAATATGTCACTCCGCTCCTAAACAAATTACAAATGGCTGGAATGTATTATAAATGTCACGAAGTAACACGACACAACGGGTGGTCGGTCAGCGGACGGCACAATACACACACAAAGGGATGTTATTGGGGAGAGGAAGGCCCTACTGATAGGGAAATGGGGGATGGTCACCACCTGAGCTCAAACCTGAGCCTGTCCCTGCACTTCCCTAATACCTTAAGTGGGTCCTTCCCCCCACTGCCATCAGGAACCTCGTCCCTCGTTGTCATACTATTTCTGCCCTGGCTAGTGTACTGGATGGCAAGGGGCGCTAGCCTCACCAACACTGCAGATAATAACACACGGGACAGTGACAACACAAAAGGGACGAGGAAAAAACACCACAATTAGCTTCCAGACTCCACTGCCAAACTCCACATCATGGATGGCATAGAAGCCGGACTCCAAACTCAACTCAACGTAGGATACGACCCCAGGACCTCAAACAGTTGATAAACAATGGCACCAGAAAGCTCCTCACACATCGGCTGTTCTCCAGAGAAACTCTATCACCAACAGTCAGCTGATGCATAAGGTGACCATTTAAAGGATGGTGGGAGTGGTCACCACCCACATCAGCTGACCCAGCAGCAAGGCAGTTACACCAGATTGCCAGTGGGGAAAAACTGACAACCCCCGAAGGTCCTGAAAGGAAAAAAGCTACTTTTAAAACAGAGTGGAACCAGAGCTGCCACAAATCAAAAAATGGATTGTGACAATATAATAAAATAATGCTACTCACCTGCTCCAACCCCATGGATCCAGGTGCTAGTGTGGCCTGTAGTGGGAAAGGAAGCAATGATGTCCATTCCATCATCTAACCACTGAGGCCTATGATTGATAATAGAATTCAGGTAACTGGAACAGGACATCAGACAATGTGCCTCGGATGACATCCCACTGATTGACAGATTTAGTTCTATGCACAGTTTAAGTCCAGGTTCAAATGAGTGGTCAGTGTGCTGTTTGTGTCTGCATAGGTGTCACGCTGTTACTGCATACAGGAGGTCTGGGGTTATGCTGACCCTAAGCTGGGGTCCTGACTAATCCCTCTACCTGGAGGTACTGTTGATGGTACAGAGGTCCAGGCCGCCAGCGTAATCCCTACCTCCTGAGGATCCCTGAACCTCAGTGATCCAGTCCTGAGAAGGACCCTGATCACAACACCGGGGACTGGTAGGTATATGCCTAAACACAGTAATAAACGAACGAGACAGTACAAGGGGTAAACTAAAATCCACCTTGCATACAAAAGTCATACCACAGGAAACAGAGGGGACACCAACGGGTACGGAGATAAATGATAAAGCGAGGAGGGGGAAAAAGACCACACAGGTACTCTTAACTTCAGCCTTCACCATACAACGATCCGCTCTGCTGGTCTGCATGAATGCTTTCACCGACACTTCCCCAGCAGACAGGCAGGTATTTGAAGGAAACCAATTACCACAACATTAATTGCAGCTGAGCGAGGCTGGTCTAGTCCAGCACAGAGAGAGGAAGAATTAACTCCCTCTCTGCCGAAAAACACCCAGCACCAGAAACTCAGCTGTGAGAAGTCAGGGTGTGCAATCGCGACGATCTTCGCAGCGACACACCCGTGACAGTACCCCCCCTTCTACGAGGGGCCTCCGGACCCTCAGGGCTGGGTTTATCTGGGTGAGTAGTGTGGAAGGCCCGAACCAATCGGTCTGCGTTAATATCCGACGCAGAAACCCACGTCCTCTCCTCAGGACCATACCCCCTCCAATGAACAAGGTACTGAAGGGACCGGCGATTCAGACGTGAATCGATGACTCTCGACACCTGGAACTCCAAGTT
>JARQOD010000002.1:518732119-518812085 GCA_033576555.1 Oophaga sylvatica | reverse complement strand
TTGATTGCACGGTGACAATAAGCCCGGTTAATAATGGAGAGGTGTCAATAAGACACCGATCCATTATTAATCCCAAAGTTTTTAAATGTTTAAAAAAAAGACAAAGCAAGAAAAAAGTCTTTTAATGAAATAAAAGAGACAACACAGTTTTCATTAATTTTATTACTCTCTCATTCCTGCGACGCCATCGATCTCCTGTAAAAAAAGAAAAAAAACAAACCAACAGTATACCACCTGTCCGACGCAGTCCATAACGACAGTCCCACGACGATCCAGCTCTGCTACAACGCAATGACAGGCAGAGCCTGTCATCGCGACGCAGCACAGCTGATTACCTGCTTCCCCGGCGGTGACGTCATCGGACTGACTGCTTTACGGCCGGGATTACCCAGCAGTCACTGCAGTTATCGCGAGAAACTGCATGTGACCGCCGGGGAAAGAAGATTGCGGCCATGAAGCAGTCCAGGACGTGACCGCCGGAGATCTTCTGCCAGGTAAGTGCCGCTGACTCCTGACAGACCCGACCGACGGACACTGACAGTGACAGTGACAATCCCGATTCCGGTATCCGATATGACGAAAATATCGGAACTCGGAATCGGAATTCCGATACAGCCAATATCGGCCGATACCCGATATTTGCAGTATCGGAATGCTCAACCCTAGTGGTGTCACAAAAAATAGTTAATAAATAACATTTCCCACATGTCTACTTTACATCACCAGTTTCAAAAACAATTTTTTTTTGTAAGGATATTATAAGGGTTAAAAGTTGACCAGCAATTTCTTATTTTTCCAACAAAATTTACAAAACCATTTTTTTAGGGAACACCTCACATTTGAAGTGAGTTTGAGGGGTCAATATAACAGAAAATACCCAAAAGTGACACCGTTCTAAAAAGTGTATCCCTCAAGGTGCGCAAAACCACTTTCAAGAAGTTTATTAACCGTTCAGGTGTTACACGAGAATTAAAGTAATGTGGAAGGAAAAAATGAAAAAAAAATTTCACAAAAAGTTTAATTTGGAACAATTTTTTTTTATTTTCACAAAGGTATCAGGAGAAAATGTACCATAAAATTTGTTGTGCAATTTCTCCTGAGTACGCCAATACCCCGTATGTGGGGGAAAGCCGTTTGACTTTTTAAGCGCAAAATTGGTTGGCCTCAATGGTGGTACCATGTCACATTTGGAGACCCCCTGATGTACCTACAGTGGAAACCCCAATTCTGTGTCTATCTCTAAACCCAACACACCCCTAATCCCAAACCTAACCATAACCCTAACCACAACCCTAACCCCAACACACCCTAATCCCAACCCTAACCATAACCCTAACCACAAACCTAACCTTAACACACCCCTAACCCTAATTCCAACCCTAACCGTAATATCAACCATAACCACAACCCTAACCCTAGCCCAACCCTAACTTTAGCCCAATCCTAACTTTAGCCCAGCCCTAACTTTTTTAACCCCTAATCCTAGCCCAACCCTAACCATAGCCCAACTGTTATCCTAACTTTAGCCCAACCCCAACTTTAACCCAACCCTAACTTTAGCCCAACCTTAATCCAAATGTAAAAATTAAAATAAATACTTTTTTAATTTTATTATTTTTACCTAAGAGGGTTTGATTTACTATTTTTTTTATTTTGATCACTGTGATAGGGTCAATCACAGTGATCAAAATGAACTAATAGGAAAAAAATTCCTATAATTGCCGGGTGCCGGCCAGCAGTGTACCCGCCATTCTCTTACCGAAAGAAGACGCCAGTGGTCGGGGACAGGACCGGGGATGCAGGAGGGTCCAGGGACACCAGAGGTATCGGGGGGAAATCGGGGGACCCCATTTCTCTCTCGTCTGATGTGCGATCACATCAGAGGAGAAAGAAATTAAATGGGAAATCAGACTTTTTTGCGGTCGCCGTTATTATGTTAATAATGACGATCGCATTACTGGGGTTGGTAAAAACACAAGAGAAATTGCTACTCTGGGGTGAGCTATAGATTTATTTCTCAGCACCGATAAAAAGCAGCGCTGAGGAATAAGTTCCCTTAACTGCCGCTGTTAAAAGGCGTATCGCAGGTCGTTAAGGGTTAAAATAGAGCTGAATTTACATGAACACAAAGTGCCTTGAAAAAGTATTCATACCTGTGAACTTTTCCCCATTTTATCATGTTACACCCAAAAACCTAAATACATTTTATTGGGATTTTATGTGATATACCAATGCAAGGCAGCAAATATTTGGGAAGTATAAAGGAAAGTATAAATGGTTTTCAAAATATTTTAAAAATATAAATCTGAAAATTGTGATGTGTCTTTGTGTTCAGCCTCCAGAGGTCACATAATTAGTAAATAGTTTATAATTTATTCCTAAAATAACAACAGCTGTCCTGTGAAGGCCTCAGAGGTTTGTTTGAGAACATTGGAGATCAAACTGCATCAAATTGAAAACCAATTAACACAACAGGCAGGTCAGGGATAAAGTAGTGGAGAACACTAAAGCAGGGTTAGGTTATAAAAAACAGCCTATGTTTTGAACATCTCAAGGAGGACTATATCAATTCAACATCCAAAAATGGAAGGAGTATGGCACAACTAGACCAAGACATAGCCGTCCACCTAAACTGACTTCCCAAGTAAGGAGAGTACAAATTAGAGAAGCAGACAAAAGGCCTATAGTCACTCTTGAGGAGCTGCTGGACATCCAGTGTTCAAGAGCCATGTAGCTCAAAATACGTATGGATTGATTTCTGTTACACACACCATCCCTCTTTATTGCTTTGTTGTATGAGATGCCCATTTTTTCATCACTTTTTTAAAGGATTTTCAATAAAGATTTTGTGAATTTTTAATTTTTCTGGTGTGTCAAGCTGGTTCCACCCCTATTTTCCTCATTCAACTACGGCGCTATTCAGCAGCAGGGGCGCTGTGCTCCTCCTGGATTGGAATAGCATTTCAGTGGCGAGCTAAAATTTTTTTCTTATTATCCAATGAAATAATGCCTTTTCTGCATCAAGACACTGATCACTATGTTCACATATCCCATGATTATTGCCACTTTGTCTTGGTTGTCATTTTTGGTAGTATTTGTACTTCTAAGCTATTGAATATAACAATGAAGATAGAGCCACATTGTGCTCTGTTGAACATAATTTTCGGCTTGTACACCTATTTGGCGTAGGTTTATACAACCAAAAATAATATACAGTATAGTACAATGTGACTTTGTCTGCATTATTATAGTCATTGGTCTCCTCAGCACATACGTGCAAATCCAATTTTGTACTTAAACCCCAATGAAGACCGTAAAAATGCTAAAACACTATGTGAACATAGCTTAGATGTAGAAATAATACTACTAAAAATACCATGACAAAGTGTCCATAATGATGGGATAGTGCCATTTAGTGAACAGCACAATTATTTAACATGTGCGTTGCATTGGTCCAAACAATTGTCAAGTGCAATAAGATGATGGTAATTAGCAAAATAAAATTGAACATCTCTTAATCAAAAAAGTAATGTTTCCTTCCACTAATTAAAATAATGTGACTGTTGAATGGTTTAAAACTGTTTAGTTCCCTCTGCAAAGTATATAACATTAGCGTATTGAATTGGGTCCAATTTTATAGCTTTGACCATGACCTGTCACAGGGAGCAATGGGAAAACAGGAGATAAGGAACCTGGGCCCCTGAACTGCCCCTCAGGCTAGGGGTGCCCTGTCATTCCTTAACTCAGGGGTACCATTGATGGTAGGGAGGCCTGAATCAGCGACCTTTCCTTATCTCTTGGCCAGCCCTGAGCTAACCCCCAACCCCCACCCCAGGAGGTGAACCGTAAGAGAAACCACAGATAAAGACTGACAGTGATAAAGAAAACTACACCACAACGCAAACTATCAGGACAACACAATATGTGTGTAGGGGAGAACACAATACAAAATAGGGAAATGAACAAACAGCAAGGTATACTTCACCAAAGTCCAATTTAAGCTTTGAGTATCAACAGCTACTCCAAAACAGGACCGATATGAAAGATGCACGCAAATGCTATAGTCGGCATCCAGGAATGTTCTGAGCCATACGTAAACGGAGAAGGTGTTCCCAGCAGCCTCAGCAACTAATCAAAAAGTTAACTCTTGCCAAGCTGAACATCAGTGAACAAACCACCGCCGACGCCCAAACTCAGACTGAGCAACAGGAAGGTCTAAGACTGCACAACAGACTCCCCAATGAGAGCAGAGTCCAAAGCCGGCATGACATGACCAATCTAAAATAAAATTGGAAATTGTATTTAACTATTATGTATGTTATTCTACCATTTGCTTAAACCCAACCTTCACCTGACCTTAGAAGATGCTGAGGCTTTACCAGTCCATTTGCTAAGCCCATTCTTAGTAATGGCGATCACTAAACAACTGTGATCACTGTTATTTACCATTAAGTAACAGCCAGAAGGGGTTTCTTCCTAACAGACATCCTAGCAATAAAAATGCAAATACAAATGATGAATGCTACAGCTATAAGTACAAATTTATAAATTTGTAAAGATCATAAAACAATTTTTTTTACTTACTATTCACAGAAGATTATATGGGAATATTTCTTAACATTATGCCAGGTAATAATTTCCTACCTAACTACTGAACTAGATAGATTTTCATTAAAAGTTAAATGTTTCATAACAGAATTATCAATATGAAATTACATAACTAGTAGTATTAAACAACAATATGAGATACATAAGATAAGATTTATTTAATTTTATATCTTTCATGTGACTGCTACAATTTTTATATTTTAGATGTATTTGCTTTTTTTCACAAAGATAGAAAATGTGCAAAGAGTTTCTAAACCAGAAAAAGGATGGAAGGAGAAAAAAGGAAATGTGTGTGGACACAAACCGTTAGTTTCATTTACCATATGTGCAATGACCCGTGCTGTATACACCTGTGGTTACTACCAACATGTTTATGTGAACGATTTTCCGAAAGTTTTAACATCTGTCTCAGAAGTTCAAATACAGATTTACAAAGGAAATTGCTTAGGACCACCAAGAATTCTAAAAATACCAAGCTCATAACTGTGAATCACTTTGACTAAGTAATATAAACTCTAAATATAAAAAAAAGACATAAAAACTACAAGTGTTATACATAAACTAGTAAATACATGGTTGCCACCAATTAAACCATACAATGCATTAACCATACAGTTAACAGTAAATTCTAAGGTGCATATGAAAATCTGATCAAAAAGACATGTGGGTGACAAATGGTTCCTGAATTTAGACAGCATCCGCACGCCATCCCTCATGCTCTTTTGGGGACAGAAAGTAAAACCTTTCTTTTGGGTTACATGCACTTTTTTTTTACTGCATTTTGAAATGAATTTTCCTAATATCCTATAACATGACATGCCTGTCTATCATTGATAACAAGACAGCTAAATTTCCCTGAAAAGGCAAGAAAACAAAACCTTCATCATGTAATGATGTCTTGTGAAGGTGTTCAGGGACATAATGGTGAGCGCCAATAAACTTTTGGCACCTTATCATAAAATGTGAAGTATTTAATACTTTTTTTACTTTTGTTTCTGACGTTGGGACATCACTGCTGATTTCATATTTAAAATATATTAGATTAAATTAATTTCTATTTGCAACACATCCAAATAACATTTCAAGCCTTCTGCCATCTCCTTAAAATTTTATTAAATTTTTGACTGGTAGTGCAAAACTGAATCTTTGCTCTAGGTGAAGAAAAACTGTTCTACTGCACAGCACTCTGTATGATCTGCTAAGCCTAACTTCAGTCTAAAAACATGTGATGATTAATACATTGCTCCTTTACATATGTTTTTTTCAGCATGAAAACTTCAACAAAGGTCACCGGCAATTGCAGGGTTTGGTGCACTTTTTATTAAAATTTATATTTGTGGGGAAAAAAACACTTTTTAAAAATGTTACTCCTAGACGTGGATTGCAGTTTCAAGAGATGTCAGAAAGCTAAAATCAAAAAATATATATCATCATAAATGCATTGTATGTACAAAACATCATGTTATACTATTTCCTAATAGAAAACAGTTGAATGATTTATTTCTTTCGATGAAATTGAGTAAAAAAAAAATTAATGTTAAAATGTTTAACATTAACGTTTTGTGGAAGACAGCTGCAGTTACATTTGTTTCATTTGTAAATGTGATTATGTTTTATGAAACTCGTTCTTATTAGTAATTTCTGTATTTCAGTGCCAACATTTGCAATTTATTATCAATGTTATATCATGGGAGGATCTGTAAAATACACATCTCAAGTACTTTGTCCAAAACTGTTCTCTTCTGAATACATGATGTTCAACATTGTACAGGCTCTTTGGAATAAATTCTTCTAGAAGAACGACTTTAAAGGTTGATATCTCTGTCAGGACATTGCTGCATTACTACATTGATGATTTACATCCTTGGATTCTTTTGGAAGAAAATAATAAGGCATAGGATGACGGTTCATATAAGGTGACTGAATAATTTAACCACATTTAGAGTTAAAAATAATAAATTTATGTAGTTTAACTACTATCATCAAGTGTTGATTCAGAAGAGGTTAATCTCTGAGAGTTAGTGGAAAAGCATCACTAAATTTCTAATTTCATACTAAATACCTGGATCAATTACCCATCTGCAGTAAAGATGTATATCTTTGTACCGTGTTAGCCAGTAAGTAATGCAAAGAGTTCCATAATCTCCATTGTCTGGGAATAAAAAGATGATGAGACAAATCTACATATTTATCTGCAATATTGCAGCAGAGATATTGAAGGGGTGGTCCAACACCAAGAAAAGCGTACAACCTGCAGTAACCCTCATTCTAACATACAGCTGCACAACCAGCTCTATCCTCACCTACTGTATCCTCTCCCATCTCTTGTAGATTTTGAAACCTCGCGAGTAGACATGAGCAAACCTTTCAAGGTTTGGTTTGGCTTGGCAAATATCCCGATGTTTTACCAAACATGTTCGGTGAACAGTTTGACTACCATATCCGAACCCCATTGAATTCAATGGGAAAAAACATTGAATGTGTTATGTGCATCTGGACTACTAAGATGCACATCACACTCATCGGCAACAGACTAAGTGCTGCATTCCTCATTTAGTTTCTGACCTAGAGCCATCCCATATTTTACACACGTGGTCAAAATTTTTGGTACCCCTCGTTTAATGACAGAAAAACACACAATGGTCACATAAGTAACTTGAATCTGGCAAAAGTAATAATAAATCAAAAATCTATGAAAATGAACAAATGAAAGTCAGACATTCCTTTTCAACCATGCTTCCACAGAATTTAAAAAAAAATAAAACTCTTGATAGTACCATTGAAAATGTGACAAAAGGGACATGTGAAATCAAGATTTGTCCAAAAATTAAGGGTATGCCACACTAAACAAGGTTGTTAACGAGATCGCTAAAATACGTCACTATTTAGCGATCTCGTTAGCGACGTAGTGTGTGTGGCATGTAGTAACGACGTGGCCCCTGCTGTGATCTCGCTGATCGTTCACTAGAGTTCTGGACCGTATTTTGATCGTTGGCGTCCCGCTGGTGATGCTATATCGCTGTGTCTGGCACCTTTTGTGAACGATGTGCGACCTCGTTAACGACGTATTAGTCAGCGGCGCAGGCGGGACTTTGTTTTCTTTTGTTAACGCCCTACAGCTCCGATTGGTGACCACAACATCACCTCAGCTATAATAACTGCGCCCCCATCCATTGTTTCCAGAGCACTTTATGGGTCTCTTTTTGCATTGTTGCGAGGATAGTATCGTGTGTCTGAGTTTTGCGATCCTGTTTGTGGCGCAGTGGTGGGTTTTTGCGATCCTGTCTGAGTCGCTAGAGCACCATCCATCCTCATTTGGATCTTCGGGATATTTTGATTAAAGGTACATATTATTTGTGATGTTGTTTGATAATGTTTTTTAACCTTATTTTTTTTTTTGTCTGCTTTATTTATTTTACATCCCTGACCTTATTTTTTTTTTTTTTCGTCTGCTTTATATATTTAACACCCCTGACCTTATTTTTTTTTCTTTTCGTCTGCTTTATATATTTAACACCCCTGACCTTATTTATTTTTTTTTTGTCTGCTTTATATATTTAACACCCCTGACCTTATTTTTTTTTTCGTCTGCTTTATTTATTTTACACCCCCCACCATTGTAGACACTTGTAAACTGTATATTAAATGTTAACAGAAAAGTTTATTTTTTTTTATATATTTTTTTATTCTATTCTTTATTTTATTTTGTTTAAACCCTTTATTAATAGTAATTAATTAGTAATTAACTTTTCTCTTCTTTACCGTACAGGTTGCACATAATGAACCTGTCCACCGCGGAGCGTGTGATTGTGGCAGTTGCACTGTCAATGGAGGCAGATCGTCAGGAAGAGGCGCGGGTGGAAGAGAGGCGCTCCAAGCTAAAGCGTCGCATGTGGACCAGGGAATGGCTGGAGCAGAGGTCCAAATTCTCACACATGCATCTAGTGAGGGAGTTGCAGGAGAAGAATCCGCAGGATTTCCGGAATTATCTACGGATGTCGGAGGATTCATTCAAGCTCCTACTGGAAGCTGTGAGGCCACTCATTGAACGGCAGGATACCCGGATGCGTACAGCTGTTTCAGCAGAGGAACGTTTGGCAGTAACGCTGCGATTTCTGGCAACCGGACGTTCAATGAAGGATTTGCAATATTCTGCTGCAATTTCTCGGTCGCTGCTTGGAGAACTAATTCCGGAGACATGCAACGCCATCGTCCGCAGTTTACGGAGCTACATGCCTTTTCCCAAATCAGTGGCGGAATGGCAAATTATTGCCTCTGATTTTGAAAGGATTTGGCAGTTCCCAAACTGTGGTGGTGCCTTGGATGGCAAACATGTGCGGATCACGCAACTAGCCAACAGCGGATCCTTTTTTCATAATTACAAGGGCTACTTCAGCGTGATCCTCATGGCCCTTGTTAATGCCAATTATGAATTTATTGACGTTAATGTTGGCATTAATGGAAGGGTTTCTGACGGTAGCGTTTTGGAGCACACAAGTTTTGGTGAACGGTTGTTGAATAATAAACTTAACTTGCCAACCAACATGGACACCACCGCCAACCTAAACTTTGTGTTTGTGGGCGATGAAGCCTTCCCCCTTCATGAGCATCTTGTTAAACCATATCCACAAAAAACTTTGACAGGGGAAAGGCGGATTTTTAACTACAGACTGTCTAGGGCACGGCGCGTTGTGGAGAATGCCTTCGGCATAATGGCCAATCGCTTCAGGGTTTTCCACACACCAATCAACATGAAGCTGGAATCTATAGACTCTGTGGTGTTGGCCTGTTGTGTGCTGCACAATTTTCTAAGAAAACGCGATGCTGGTACTTACAGTCCGCCAGGATTCATGGACTCGGACAACAATGGTGACGTGGTGCTCGGAGAATGGCGTGACAATGATCCCGCTATTGCAGGCCTTCAACCTGTCAATCAAGGCAGGAGCAAGGACAATGCGAAGGCCAGCAGAGACAAGTACTGCCAATACTTTAATGGGCCTGGTGCAGTGAGTTGGCAGCATCAGGTCTAGTTTGATTTTGAGAATGTTTTACTTTACCCTTTTTTTAACAATGCTTTGATAATAAAATATTTTTATTTTAAAAATGCATTCGTGTTTTTTTTCAATTATTTTACCAATATGGGAGAAGGGCTAATGATGGGTGAGATGTGGGGAGGGAGTAATGGGGATGGCAACGAGACATGTTACCAGCTGCTGTAGTTTTTAAAATCTTTTCAAAGGCTTTTTTGTTGTCTATTTTTTGTTTTACATTGTATCTACTTGTCACACACGTGCTCATGGGAGTACCATCAGTCATAGGAGTTAATTGTTAAAAAAATAAAGAAAAAAGTTTCAAATATTTTCAATTATTTTAAGGGCCTATGGTCTCACTAGCGTTCAAACATTATAATTATATATAACAGATAATACACCACAGCTGCATATATAAAGTTTAAATATATAATATATATATTTTAGTCTTAATATGAAAGATTAAAAAATTGTTATACATATATTTGAAAATTCTTGGGAGGTAAAGGTCAACATTCACCAGGGAATCAGCTATTCACAGATATGCGACTCATTGTGATCGCAATGTGACTACTCACACACAGCTACACAGATATGCATACAGATATGCAAAAAGCCATTGTGATTTGCAAGGGGATTAGCGAGCCCCAGCCATAAAGATATGCGACGTTATTGTGATCGCAATGTGACTACTCACGCTATGCAAAAAGCCATTGTGACTTGCAAAGGGGATTAGCGAGCCTAGCCATAAAGATATGCGACGTTATTGTGATCGCAATGTGACTACTCACGCTATGCAAAAAGCCATTGTGACTTGCAAGGGGATTAGCGAGCCCCCAGCCATAAAGATATGCGACGTCATTATGATCGCAATGTGACTACTCACACACTGCAGCTACACAGATATGCAAACAGATATGCAAAAAGCCATTTGTGATTTGCAAGGTGAAGATTGTCACGAACCCCAGCCATAAAGACATGACACGCCATTGTGATCGCCTAGCTTGGAACAGTGGTATTGCGATTGCAACAGCATCTCATATCTGTGCTTGGTTGCCGCATGGCTGCTGCGGTCACTTTTCAATCGCAAAACCGTTTTGCGTCGCGGTGCGGCCGCACGTAACGTGCGCACGCTGTGACGTCATGGCGCTGGCGTCGCCCAATACGCTGTTGTTTGTAATGGCGGCAATGGCGGCGACGAGACAGCGCGGGCCTAAATGGTCTGATGAGGAGGTCCGTTATCTCATAAAGAAGACGGACCTCTGGGACTACCACTGCAGGCTACCTGTGGCGCATCCAATGCGCCACAAAAGGGTATGCCTGCAGAGGATCCGGCGGGGCCTGCAGAGGAGATTTAATGTGCTGCGCACAAGAGCGCAGGTCAGGAAGAAGCAGGCGGACCTGCGATACCGCTCACGCGATAGGGTCGCCAGCATCCGGGCCCAGCTCCGCAGGCCTCTGAGTGAGTATTCATGAGGGTATCTGGAGAGCGCACGACAAACGCACATGAACGCGTGCAAGCGCGCCCGCCGTGGGAGTACCGCCAGTGATGTTGCATGTTGCAGGCAGCGATGGGAGTACCGCCAGTGATGTTGCATGTTGCAGGCAGCGATGGGAGTACCGCCAGTGATGTTGCATGTTGCAGGCAGCGATGGGAGTACCGCCAGTGATGTTGCATGTTGGAGGCAGCGATGGGAGTACCGCCAGTGATGTTGCATGTTGCAGGCAGCGATGGGAGTACCGGCAGTGATGTTGCATGTTGCAGGCAGCGATGGGAGTACCGCCAGTGATGTTGCATGTTGCAGGCAGCGATGGGAGTACCGCCAGTGATGTTGCAGGCAGCGATGGGAGTACCGCCAGTGATGTTGCATGTTGCAGGCAGCGATGGGAGTACCGCCAGTGATGTTGCATGTTGCAGGCAGCGATGGGAGTACCGGCAGTGATGTTGCATGTTGCAGGCAGCGATGGGAGTACCTCCAGTGATGTTGCATGTTGCAGGCAGCGATGGGAGTACCGCAGTGATGTTGCATGTTGCAGGCAGCGATGGGAGTACCGCCAGTGATGTTGCATGTTGCAGGCAGCGATGGGAGTACCGCCAGTGATGTTGCAGGCAGCGATGGGAGTACCGCCAGTGATGTTGCAGGCAGCGATGGGAGTACCGCCAGTGATGTTGCATGTTGCAGGCAGCGATGGGAGTACCGCCAGTGATGTTGCATGTTGCAGGCAGCGATGGGAGTACCGGCAGTGATGTTGCATGTTGCAGGCAGCGATGGGAGTACCGCCAGTGATGTTGCATGTTGCAGGCAGCGATGGGAGTACCGCCAGTGATGTTGCAGGCAGCGATGGGAGTACCGCCAGTGATGTTGCATGTTGCAGGCAGCGATGGGAGTACCGCCAGTGATAATGGGGATTCTGAATTGTATATTTCATTTACAGCACCACCTTCACCAGCACCAGCTGCTCCACCATCCCCAGCTACCCCTCCACCTCCATCTTCTCCTTCCCCGGCTACCCCTCCACCACCAGCATCACCTCATCTCTCCACCCCTTCACCGCCAGCAACCCCCCCTCGTGACTCTGTGGGTTCCAGCCCTTCCCCCGACGTTGCCTTCTCTCCAGCATCATCCCGTGACACGGATGCAGGCTCCCCATCAGGTAATTAACGCACATTATATAAGCTTCAGACATGTTTGAGAACTTTGTAAGGTCTTATGTGTGTAATGGCTGTTGTGATATTATTTTTTTTTCTGTGTTTCCCTAGCCGGCGGAGCAACAGGTTCTGGGTGGGCGGTCAGCGGTTCCTCTGAGGAAAACCGTAAGTGTTAATTAACATAACATGTACATGTTGATGTTGCAACAGAATTCACTATTAACTGTTACCTTTACCTCCACAGAAATCCCGACTGCCCAGGACCTGTTGGTGTCCCACCGCCGGCTGATGGCGGAATTGAGCAGCGCTGTGGCAGCCATTAATACTGCGGTCGCAGCGCTGCAAAGAACCATGGGAGCTCTGCATCACCACGGGGTGATGCTGGAGAGGGTATCTTCTGGTCTCCGGGGCCCTCAGTAATTTATTTTCTTTGTTAATTATTTTGTAGTTTGTTATTATTTTTTTATATTTTGTTATGTTACTGTTTTTTGTTTTTATTTAAATTTTATATTTTTATTAAAAAAAAAATATATATATATGACATTAATATATATTTTATATTTTACGTTAATCTACGCAGGTGTGGTGTATTATTTTTAGTATAAGGTTTTAGCGTAGTGTGACCAGGGCCTTAAAAAAAATGTTAATTTTTGATATTTTTTTCATTTAATTTTTTCCCGATGATGGAACACCTATGATAGCTAGTACTCCCATGACCCCATGTGTGACAAGTAGATGTAATATAAATACAACATTTTAATAGTTGACATCACATAAGAAAAGACCACAATTCATTAGATAAATAAGTTTTTTATTAAAAAAGGTATCAATGTAAAAATATAAAAACAACCAAAAAAAACTTTAGTAAAACATTTTAAAAACTACAACTGCTGGTAAGATGGATCATTGCCATTACCACGCTGCCTCTGCGGTGAATAAAAATAAGGGGGAGCACCAGCGTTTGGGTTTATCCCAACTGGGTTTGGCACAGGATTGTGCGGCCATGAGTAGTCCGGGTACTGCGGTCTTGGCATGACGACATATCTGTTGTCAGGGTTCCAAAAGACGCTTGATTCAGTACCTCAAACATCAGTCTCTCAGCATGAAGCCGCTGAACAGGATCCAGAGTAGGCAGCCTCTCATTAGCAAAATATGCAAAGCCAGTTATTTTAGTTTCTTTTTCTGCCGTAAGAACTTTTTTTGCAATTTCCACCAATTCAGGAGTAGCCGAGGTGGGAGCCTTCCTTTTCGTTCCTGAAAGTGAAAGCCACCTCCGCACAGATGATGGTGGCTCGACTACTTCCGGCATGCTGTCTTGTTCAGTTGCAGGTGTGGAGACCGCCTCTTCTGTGTCCTGCATGAACAAAAAACAAATGGTAAATCACAAAGACAAAGAAATTAATCTTCACACTATAACACCCATATACAGCAAAAATGTGAAAACGACACTTGTATAGACAAAGAAATTAATCTTCACACTATACCCAAAAACAGCAAAATTGTGAAAACGACACTTTTTAATGGAAAGGCCTCAACCGTTGAGCTACATGAATTATCAGTACATGAAGGGATATATTCTGCCATTTTATCTACATTTCACAATAATATTTTTTAAATTTAAGTCCACTTTGGCATGTACATTAAAATGTGTTGTAATACAAAGGTACTTACATGTACGACAGGGGTGTCCGGCTGGATCACTGGGTCTAGATCCGAAATGGATGTCCCTTGTCTGGGTACTTCTTGGTCCCTTGTAAAAGCGAACAGATCAAAGTACCACAGTTGGGGGACATAAACTTCTTCGGCCCCCGCTCCAGATTTGGTTGAATTGATAACTTTATTGAGCTCTTTTTTGTAAACCGTGCGGAGGGCCTGAATCCGTTTTTTAACCGTTGAATCATCCGCTGGTTCATCAGGTAACGGCTCTTGCAGAGCTCCACCAGTTTTTGGTAGGCGTCCTTCTTTTTCAACCGGTTACAGTAATCTGCAGACTTAATTTTCCAGAGGCACGGCATTGTGCGGTACAGCTCGATAAAATCACGCAAAAACTCCTGCTTATCAGCCATCTGTAATAAAAAAATGATTATGTGAGAACAGCAGAATGGTTAAATAAAATGCTTACATAGTCTACAACATAGAACACAGCAGGGATCACAAAATGGTGGTTGTGGGCGACGCAGGAGTAAACATAGAGCTGGGATCATAAAATGGTGGCCGTGGGCGGGGGCCGAACAAAACAATGGGATAAAAAACCTAGATAAACAATTACGCAAAAAACAGCAGGGATCACAAAATGGTGGTTGTGGGCGACGCAGGAGTAAACATAGATAGAGCTGGGATCATAAAATGGTGGTTGTGGGCGACGCAGGAGTAAACATAGATAGAGCTGGGATCATAAAATGGTGGCCGTGGGCGGGGGCCAAACAAAACAATGGGATAAAAAAACCTAGATAAACAATTACGCAAAAAACAGCAGGGATCACAAAATGGTGGTTGTGGGCGACGCAGGAGTAAACATAGATAGAACTGGGATTATAAAATGGTGGTTGTGGGCGACGCAGGAGTAAACATAGATAGAGCTGGGATCATAAAATGGTGGCCGTGGGCGGGGGCCGAACAAAACAATGGGATAAAAAAACCTAGATAAACAATTACGCAAAAAACAGCAAGGATCACAAAATGGTGGTTGTGGGCGACGCAGGAGTAAACATAGACAGAGCTGGGATCATAAAATGGTGGGCGTGCCTGAACAAAACAATGAAAAAACATGATGGACGACAATGGTTAACAACAGCAGAGATCTAAAATGGATCGGTACAATTAAAGACAAAAGAAAAATTAAATGTGACAAAAAAAATTACCTACCTTACAAAACTTGTGTGATTCTGAAAAAAAAATAGGGAAACTAGCGTCACAAACTGGATCGCAGAGGATACGCCACAGACTGGATCGCAAAAACTCCAACGTAGAACATAGCAACCGAAATAGTGGCGTAAACCGGATCGCAGTAGCTACCAAGACTAGCAGGACACACTGGGTGATTTGAAAGAACCGCTTCTGCTCGAGAGCAATGGAGAGGAGTGCTGATACGTCGTCTTTTATGACGCGGTCATCCAATCACAAAGCGGGAGAGCTGTGATAAATATCTATGACATACATAGTGACCACCAATCTGTGATGAGGGGCGTGCAAAAGGTCGCGCTCAGTCACGCCTATCGAGGTCGTGATCTTTCACAGTACATGCAGTGTGGCACATCCCAACGACCGCCAAAGTCGTTAAAAAGATCGCTAACCGCTGATGCGACGTTAATGAGATCGTCAAGTATGGCAGCTACTAGCGACCTTAAAACGATCACACCAACGATAGCGTCGTTATCGTGATCGTTAGCGGGAACGTTTAGTGTGGCAGTACCTTAGCATCACAGGTGTCTACAATCTTGGAATCAGTGAGTGGGGCTGAAGAGAGGGCTATAGATACTGACTGTGCTTTATGGTGACATGGTGTGTATCACACTTAACATGGACCAGAGGAAGCGAAGGAAAGAGTTGTCTCAGCAGATTACTGTTAGGGTCTGCGGAACGCACCAAGCAAATATAAATAATGGGTGCATTCGCAGCCCGGGGTCCACCGTGCAGGCAGAGCCTGCTGCTAGTAAGATGGCGGTATAAGCGAACTCTGTTACTTCACAGAGTCGCAAACATAGATGCTGTGGCACTATATGGCGGTATAAGCGAACTCTGTTACACCACAGAGTCGCTGAGGTAGAGACGCAGATATAGAGACTGTGTCCTGTTAACACCACAGGGGTACACAGATAACTGCTGTGCGGATAGCAGTCCGTGGTCATGCAGTCAGCAACGCAAACAAGCAACTCCTCACCGGAGTAGCCGGTATTCTAGAGGCTATTTCTGCCAAGCCCTGAACACGTACATACAAATCTCCTCACCGGAGGTGCCGGTATTCTAGGGGCTTATTTCAGCCGAGCCCTAACCACATGCATGCATGATCACACTGGCACAAAGCACATAACACAATTGATACTAGTGCATGGCCGAGCGGTCATGCGTACTTTTTATAGTAGCAGCTACAGGACCTTCCAGAAAAGGACCAATGAGAAACTGTTCCAGAACACAAGCAGTTTCAGGACCTTCCTGGCGGACCAAAGGGAGTCACTGCTGTAACCGAGCATGTGACCCCTGATCTCCAATGGGAGATCTTGCCCTGGGCATGCTCAGATGGAGAAACGCAGGATTTAGTCCCAAGACTGCCTGCTGCAGCACTGGTTATAATAGAGGAACCAGAAGAGGCAGCAACAAGCCTCTGCACAGTATTAGACTGAGCGAGACGCTGAGACCGACGTCTTCGTTGAGCAGGCTCCACTGCAGCCGGAGATGGATGGAGGACCGCAGCGGGACTGGTTCGAGATTCCCCTTGTGCAGCAGCGTGAACTTGATCCCTAACAATTACAAAGAAAATTATAGACAAACAAGTTAAAGGTAAAAGTTATAAGACCATCTCCAAGCAGCTTGATGTTCCTGTGACTACAGTTGCACATATTATTCAGAAATTTAAGCTCCATGGGACTGTAGCCAACCTCCCTGGACGTGGCCACAGGAGGAAAATTGATGACAAATCAAAGAGACGGATAATACGAATGATAACAAAAGAGCCCAGAAAAACTTCTAAACAGATTAAAGGTGAACCTCAAGTTCAAGAAACATCAGTGTCAGATCACACCATCCGTCGTTGTATGAGCTAAAGTGGACTTCATGGGAGATGACCGAGGAGGACATCATTGTTGAAAAAAAATCATAAAAAAGCCAGACTGGAATTTGTCAAACTACATGTTGACAAGCCATACCGCTTCTGGGAGAATGTCCTATGGACAGATGAGACAAAAATTTAACGTTTTGACAAGGCACATCAGCTCTATGTTCACAGACGGAAAACTGAAACATATCAAGAAAAGAACACTGTCCCTACTGTGAAACATGGAGGAGGCTCTGTTATGTTCTGGGGCTGTTTTGCTGCATCTGACGCAGGGTGTTTAGAATCTGTGCAGGGTACAATGAAATCTCAAGACTATCAAGGGACTCCAGAGAGAAATGTGCTGTCCAGTGTCAGAAAGCTTGGTCTCAGTCTCAATTCATGGGTCTTGCAACAAGATAATAACCAAAAACACACAGCTAAAAGCATCCAAGAATGGATAAGAGGAAAACATTGGACTATTTTGAAGTGGCCTTCTATGAGCCCTGACCTAAATCCTATTGGGCATCTTTGGAAAGAGCTGGAACATGCTGTCTGGAAAAGGCAACCTTCAAACACGAGACAACTGGAGTAGTTTGCTCTTGAGGAGTGGGCCAAAATACCTGTCGAGAGGTGCAAAAGTCTCATTGACAGTTAAAGGAATCTTTTGATTGCAGTGATTGCCTCAAAAGTAGTGATGAGCAACTTTGCCTCTGGGAGGGTCGAGTCGGGTTTCGGACCACCCGACTTTCGCAAAAGTCGAGTCTAACGAAATCGGCCGACAATCGGAAAAAGTCAAAGGTCCGACTGAAACACGAAAACCAATGCAAGTCAATGGGGAAGCAAAGTCGGCAGGGAGTGGAGGACAGTAAACACACCTACAGTGCCCATTTCAAAGCCAATGACATCAATTCTTATTACTTAAGCTTGTCAACCTTAATTTACTTTATAATAATAGTTACGCATTGAAAACTGGGGGTTATTTGGCTAAAGTTGTGGGTGGGGGGCAGGGCTGGCTCCAGGTTTTTGTGGGCCCCGGGCGAAAGAGTGTCAATGGGCCCCTTTAACACATACCACAATTCATGATGCTCCGATACGGCAGAGAAATATAGGTATAGTACATCGCCAAATACTTCATTTCTTACATTACATGAGTGATATCTATTTTAAATTCTACAATAGCTCAAAAACCGGACAGTATATTCCTCCATACAGTATTATGGGCACCACATAGTGCGCCATACAGAATAATGAGCCCCATATATTGCTCCATAAATAATTTGTCCCATATAATGTTCCATACAGTATATGATGAGCTCCACATAATGCTACAGTATATGATGGTCCCCATATAATGTGCCATACAGTATAGGACGGTCCCCATAGAGTATAATGAGCACCACATATTGCTCCATACAGTATGAGTCGCATATAACGCTCCATACAGTATATGGTGGGCCCCATATATTGCTCCATACTGAATAGGCCCCATATGTGCTCCATATCATGCTCCATACCCTATATGATGTCCCATAAATAATGAAGCACATATGATGCTCCAGTAAATGATGGGCCCCATGGATGATGCTCCAGTGTATGATGGGCCTATATAATGCTCCATATATAATGGGCCCAATATGATGCTCCAGTGTGTAATGGGCCCCGTATATGATGCTCCAGTGTATGATGGGCCCCATTTAAAATGCTCCAGTATATGATGGGCCCCATGGATGATGCTCCAGTGTATGATGGGCCTATATAATACTCCATATATAATGGGCCCATATGATGCTCCAATATATATTTGGGCCCATGGATGATGCTCCAGTGTATGATGGGCCTATATAATGCTTCATATATAATGGGCCCCTTTTATAATGCTCCACTGTATAATGGGCCCCGTATATGATGCTCCAGTGTATGATGGGCCCCATTTATAAGGCTCCAGTGTATGATGGGCCCCCTTTATAATGCTCCAGTGTATGATGGGCCCCATGCATGATGCTCCAGTGTAAGATGGGCCTATATAATGCTCCATATATAATGGACCCCATTTATAATGCTCCAGTGTATAATTGGCCCCTAATATGAAGCTCCAGTATATGATGGGCCCCATGGATGATGCTCCAGTGTATGATGAGCCTATATAATGCTCCATATATAATCGGCCCCATTTATAATGCTCCACTGTATAATGGGCCCCATACATGAAGCTTCAGTGTATGATGGGCCCCATTTATAATGCTCCAGTGTATGATGGGCTCCATGCATGATGCTCCAGTGTATGATGGGCCTATATAATGCTCCATATATAATGGTCACCATTTATAATGCTCCAGCGTATAATGGGCCCCGTATATGATGCTCCAGTTTATGATGTGCCCCATGGATGATGCTCCAGTGTATGATGGGCCTATATAATGCTCCATATAAAATGGGCCCCATTTATAATACTCCAGTGTATAATGGGCACTGTATATGATGCTCCAGTGTATGATGGGCCCCATTTATAATGCTCCAGTGTATGATGGGCCCCATGGATGATGCTCCAGTGTATGATGGACCTATATAATGCTCCATATATAATAGGCCCATTTATAATTCTCCAGTGTATAATGGGCCCCGTATATGTTGCTCCAGTGTATGATGGGCCCCATTTATAATCCTCCAGTTTATGATGGGCCCCATGGATGATGCTACAGTGTATGATTGGCTTTTATAATGCTCAATATATAATGGGCCCCATTTATAATGCTCCAGTGTATAATGGGCCCGTATATGATGCTCCAGTGTATGATGGGCCTCATTTATAATGCTCCAGTGTATGATGGGCCACATGCATGATGCTCCAGTGTATGATGGGCCTATATAATGCTCCTATATAATAGGCCACATTTATAATGCTCCAGCGTATAATGGGCCCCGTATATGATGCTCCAGTGTATGATGGGCCCCATTTATAATGCTCCAGTGTATGGTGGGCCCCATGGATGATGATCCAGTGTATGATGGGCCTATGTAATGCTCCATATATATTTGCCCCATTTATAATGCTCCAGTGTATAATGGACCCCGTATATGATGCTCCAGTGTATGATGGGCCCCATGGATGATGCTCCAATGTATGATGGGCCTATATAATGCTCCATATATAATGGGCCCCATATGATGCTCCAGTGTATAATGGACCCCGTATATGATGCTCAGTGTATGATGGGCCCATTTATAATGCTCCAGTTTATGATGTGCCCCATATATAATGCTCCAGTGTATAATGGGCCCTATCAATGATGCTCAAGTGTATGATGGGCCTATATAATGCTTCATATATAATGGGCGCCATATGATGCTCCAGTGTATAATGGGCCATATCTATGATGCTCAAGTGTATGATGGGCCCCATATATAATTCTCCAGTGTATAATGCTCCCCATATATAGCTCCAAACATTAAAAAAATGAAATACCTCTCCTCGCTGGGCACTGCTCTATTTTGGACTGCTCAGCGTCGCCATCTTCCAGTTCTCTGCACTTGGACTGTTCAGGCAGAGGGTGTACAGACGTGACATCATCGCGCTGTCTGACCTGAATGTCACTGTCAGGAAACACGGAAGACGTCACAGCGGTAGAGCAGGGAGAGGTAAGTATTGCAAGTGCTGGGGCCCTGAGCAAGCAGGGGGTGCCCACTCATGGGTGACCGCACTGGCACAGGGCTCCTCATAGTATGCCAGTGTCTCTGATGGCGAGTGGGCCTCCCCACCATCAGAGACACCAGCATACTATGAGGGGCCCTGTGCCAGTGCCGTCGCCCATGAGTGGGCCCCCACACTTGCTCAGGGCGCACTACCAGGGCAATCGAGCTCCTGTAAGGCATATTGTGCCAATTCAGGCCAGGTGTCCAGTTTACAGGTCCAGTAGTCAAAGGGAAATGAACTGTAAGGGAGAACATCGATAAGGGAGGAGAGGTAATTTTGAACCACAGTTGACAACTGCTGTCTCCTGTCTGTTGCAATCGATTCAGTATTACCAGTCATGTGAGCGGTACTAGAGAAATCAGACCACAACATGGTCATGAAACCCTTGTCTCCAATGCCACTTCGGCTGTGTGCACCACAAACACCTCTTCCATTTGGCCCAGTACGGCTCGTGGTAGAACCTGCACCGCTGCTGTGTGCTGGGAATGCCTCTAACAAACGGTTTACCAGAGTTGCTTGTTTGTTCGCCAATATTAGCTCTAGGTTCTCCTGTGTCATGATGTTCTGTAATTTGACTTTATAGCGTGGATCGAGGATGCTGGCCAACCAGTAGTCGTCATCCTTCATAATTTTGGCAATGCGGGGGTCCCTTTTTAGGATACGCAAGAGATAATCACACATGTGGGCCAATGTTCGAGGTATCAATGATGCACTGCCAGTGGTGGGTGGAGGAGCACTTTCTGCCAAATCCACATCCCTCCAGTCATGCACAAACCCTGTACCTGACCTTGGCAAGCCAACATTTTCTCTTGCCCCCTGAGAAGCATCCTCCTCCCAAAATAATCATCCCCTTCAACCTCCTCCTCCTCCTCTTCCTCTTCTTCCTCCACCTCGTCCAGGACAGTTCCCTGAGCAGACAATGGCTGACTGTCATCAAGGCTTCCCTGTTCCTCCTCCTCTTCCTCCTCCGCTGCAGATGCCTGATCCTTAATGTGTGTCAAAGTTTGCATGAGCAGATGCATAAGTGGGATGCTCATGCTTATGTTGGCGTCATCTGCGCTTACCAGCCGTGTGCATTTCTCAAGACACTGAAGGACTTTTCAGACGTCTTTCAGCTTTGACCACTGCACACCCAAAAACTCCATGTCTGCCCTCAAACTGCCTGCCCGTGTAAACTCCCACAAAAGCATTACAGCCTGCCTCTGTTCGCACAGCCTCTCAACCATGTGCATGGTGGAGTTCCACCTTGTTGCAACGTCTATGTTTAGGCAGTGCTTGGGGAGGTAGAGCGATTGCTGCAGCCTCTGCATATGACTGGAGTCTACGGGCGAGTGACGGATGTGCGAGCACAGTATTCACACCTTATGGAGCAGGGCTGTTAACTCTGGATAATTATTTAGGAAGCACTACACCACCAGGTTCAAGGTGTGAGCCAGGCAAGGTATGTGTCTGAGTTTTGCCAGGGCTATGGCCACCACAAAATTACGTCCGTTACCACCGACTACCTTGCCTGGCTCAAGATGTAGACTGCCCAGCTGTTATGATATGGTAGCTGAGGAGGACAATAACATAAATAGCCAAGGCAGCCAGTCACCCAGAGAGATTGGTAACTAATGGATTGCAGACCCCTAAACTAACCGCACAACTAAAACCAGCCGTGGGACGTACCTACGTTGACCTAGACGCCTCGACACAGCCGGAGAGTTAGCTAAGCCCAAAACTATCTAGATAGGACAGGACAGGAAAGAATACTTTCTGCAATCCAACAAAACCCTAGGAAAAATTCCAACACTTCTGATTCCAAAAAAACCCTGAGACCAAATGATCTCTCCCAGCTATATCAGACCTCTGGTGTGAAAAAGTAGGTACCCGTAGCCACTGAAATAACAGGGACTGAACAAATGAACAGAGATAACTGAGAAACAGAGACCAGCACAGGCCCCAGCAGGGGGACCTGGCTGACCTCACTCAGAAGGCAGAAAAACAAAACCACAGAAACGAGCAGAAAATAGCTTATCTGTAAGTTTGCAGGAGCCTGCAGCAGCTGACTTCCAAACTGGACCAGGAAAAGAAAACTAATCACCGGCGAGAATCATGGGAAAGTTACTTCCTTAAATCTCCCCGTCATCACTCCCAGATCATCCGCAGCTGGATCCTCAGCTGAAGGGCCTCTGTCAGTCAAGACCACTTCATTAATATCAACAGCCACCAGAGTGAGCCCCAACTCAGAATCCATAGCATTCACAACAGTACCCCCCTTGAGGAGGGGTCACCGAACACTCACATGCGCCACCAGGCCGATCAGGGTGAGCCCGGTGAAAGGCGTGAACCAATTTCTCCGCATGAATGTCTGAAGCAAACACCCAAGAATTGTCCTCCTGACCTTAACCTTTGCACTTAACCAAGTACTGGAGTCTCCATCTAGCCAGACGAGAATCCAATATCTTCTTCACTTCGTACTCCAGATTGCCCTCAAACAAAACAGGCTCAGGGGATGCAGCCATAAGAACCACTGGCTCAACAAACCTTTTCAATAAGGATTTGTGGAAGACGTTGTGAATCTTTAACGTCAATGGAAGAGCCAAACGGAAGGAAACGGGATTAAGAATTTCCAAGATCTTATAAGGTCCAATGAACCTTGGCTTAAATTTTGGAGACGCAACCTTTATAGGGATATTTCTTGAGGACAACCAAACCATGTCACCCACTTTAAACGAGGACGATCAGTCCTATGCCGGTTGGCAAACCGTTGTGCCCTCTCCTGAGAGAGAAACAGCTTATCCACTACTTGATCCCAAATCTGCTGCATTCTTTCCACCATAGAGTCAACACCCAGACAGACAGAAGCCTCCACCTGCCACAAAGAAAATCGAGGATGAAACCCAAAATTGCAGAAAAAAGGAGACATCAAAGTGGCAGAACTAGCCCTATTAGTTAGAGCAAATTCAGCCAAAGGCAAAAAAGAGACCCGGTCATCTTGATCAGCAGACAAAAAACATCTCAAATAGGTTTCCAAGGTCTGGTTTGTTCTCTCAGTGTGCCCATTGGTCTGAGGGTGAAACGCAGAGGAGAAAGACAGCTGAACTCCCAGTTTAGAACAAAATGTCCTCCAAAATCTGGAAACAAATTGGACTCCTCTGTCAGACACAATGTTCTCTGGAATGCAGTGCAACCGAACCACCTGCTGAAAAAACAAGGGCACCAACTTGGAAGAGGATGGCAACTTTGGCAGTGGCACAAGATGGATCATCTTGGAAAACCTATCACAGATCACCCAGATAACGATCATTCTCTGAGAGACAGAGAGGTTGGAAATAAAATCCATAGAGATATGGGTCCATGGCCTCCTGGGCACAGGCAATGGCATTAACAATCCACTAGAGCGAGAGCAAGGTTTGGACCAAGAACAAGTCCCACATGACTGCACAAAGTTCCTGACGTCACGAGATAAAGTAGGCCACCAAAAGGACCGACTCACCAAATCTCTAGTACCAAAAATACCGGGATGACCAGCCAACGCAGAGCAATGAACTTCAGACATAACTTTTTCTCTCCATTGATCTGGGACATACAATTTCCCCGCAGGGTAATGTTCAGGTTTATCCTCCTGAAATTGCTCCAGGGCCAGTCTCAAATCAAGTGAGATAGCGGAAAGAATGACACCCTACTTCAGAATGGCCGTAGGCTCAGTCACATCAAGAAAATCCGCAAGGAAACTCCTAGAGAGGGCATCCGCCTTAACATTTTTAGTACCCAGGAGAAAGGAGACCACAAAGTTGAAACGCGTGAAAAGCAAGGCCCACCTGTCCTGTTTAGGATTCAATCGCTTGGCTGATTCGAGATAGATTACAGTCATGGCCAAAAGTTTTGAGAATGACATAAATATTATATTTTCACATGATCTGCTGCCCTCTGGTTTTTATGTGTGTATGACAGATGTTTTTATTACAGACAGAAATATAATTGCAAACATATGAGTAACAAAAGCTTATATTGACAGTTAGACTGAGTTAATGCAGCAAGTCAATATTTGCAGTGTTGACCTTCTTCTTCAGGACCTCTGCAATTCTCCCTGGCATGCTCTCAATCAACTTCTGGACCAAATCCTGACTGATAGCAGTCCATTCTTGCACAATCAATGCTTTCATTTTGTCAGAATTTTTAGGTTTTTGTTTGTCCACCCGTCTCTTGATGATTGACCACAAGATCTCAATGGGATTAAGATCTGGGGAGTTTCCAGGCCATGGACCCAAAATCTCTATGTTTTGTTCCCTGAGCCATTTAGTTATCACCTTTGCTTTATGGCAAGGTGCTCCATCATGCTGGAAAAGGCATTGTTGATCGCCAAACTGCTCTTGGAGGGTTGGGAGAAGTTGCTCTAGGAGGACATTTTGGTACCATTCTTTATTCATGGCTGTGTTTTTAGGCAAGACTGTGAGAGAGCCGATTCCCTTGGCTAAGAAGCAACCCCACACAAGAATGGTTTCAGGATGCTTAACAGTTGGCATGAGACAAGACAGGTGGTAGCGCTCACCTTGTCTTCTCCGAATGAGGCGTTTTCCTGATGTCCCAAACAATCGAAAAGGGGATTCATTAGAGAAAATAACTTTACCCCAGTCCTCAGCAGTCCACTGCCTGTACCTTTTGCAGAATATCAGTTTGTCCATGATGTTTTTTCTGGAGAGAAGTGGCTTCTTTACTGCCCTCCTTGAAACCAGGCCTTGCTCCAAGAGTCTCCGCCTCACAGTGCGTGCTGATGCACTCACACCTGCCTGCTGCCATTCCTGAGCAAGCTCTGTACTGCTGGTAGCCCGATCCCGCAGCTGAAACACTTTTAAGAGATGGTCCTGGCGCTTGCTGGTCTTTCTTGGGCGCCCTGGAGCCTTTTTGGCAACAATGGAACCTCTCTCCTTGAAGTTCTTGATGATGCGATAGATTCTTGACTGAGGTGCAATCTTTCTAGCTGCGATACTCTTCCTGTTAGGCCATTTTTGTGCATTGCAATGATGACTGCACATGTTTCTTTAGAGATAACCATGGTTAACCCCTCTCTGACATTAGACGTACTATCCCGTCCATAAAACCCGTGCCATTCTGCCCATGGACGGGATAGTACGTCATAGGCGATCAGCTGCGCTCCTGAGGGGAGCGCAGCTAATTGCCTCCGGGTGTCAGCTGATTATCACAGCTGACACCCGTGACTGTGTGTCAGGAGCGGTCACGGACCGCTCCCGGCACATTAACCCCTAGCACACCGCGATCAAACATGATCGCGGTGTACTGGGGGCACAGGGGAGGATCGCGCAGGGTGGGGGCTCCCTGCGCGCCCCCTGAGACCCTCAGACCAGCGCGATGTGATCGCGCTGTTCTGAGGGCTTCCTCCCTCCAGGACCTGGATCCAAGATGGCGCCGGGGTCCTGGAGGGAGGCGGCTTCCTCAGTGCCTGCTGAGAGCAGGCACTGAGAAGCCTGCTGCACTGCCTGAGCGATCGCTGGTGTGACAGTGTGCTGTGCACACTGTCACACCAGCGATTTGATAAAATACAGTGATGTCCCACCCTGGGACAAAGTAAAAAAGTTAAAAAAATAAAAATAAACATGTTATAAAAAAAATCCAAAATAAATAAAAAAAAAAAATAAATTCCCCAATAAATTCATTTCTTCCTGTAAATAAAAAAACAAAACAATAAAAGTACACATATTTGGTATCGCCGCGTCCGTAACGACCCCCCTATAAAACTGCCCACTAGTTAACCCCTTTAGTGAACCCCTTAAAAAAAAAAAAAAAACGAATCAAAAAATCAATGCTTTATCATCATACCGCCGAACAAAAAGTGGAATAACGCGCGATCAAAAAGACCGATATAAATAAACATGGTACCGCTGAAAACGTCATCTTGTCCGCAAAAAACGAGCTGCCATACAGCATCATCAGCGAAAAAATAAAAAAGTTATAGCTCGCAGGATAAAGCGATGCAAAAATAATTATTTTTTATATAAAATTGTTTTTATTCTATAAAAGCGTCAAAACATAAAAAAATGATATAAATGAGGTATCGCCATAATCGTACTGACCCGAAGAATAAAACTGCTTTATCAATTTTACCACACGCGGAACAATAAAAACGCCTCCCCCAAAAGAAATTCATGAATTGCTGATTTTTGTTCATTCTAACCTCCCAAAAATTAAAATAAAAAGCGATCAAAAAATGTCACCTGCTCAAAAATGGTACAAATAAAAACGTCAACTCGTACCGCAAAAAATAAGACCTCACATGACTCTGTGGGCCAAAATATGCAAAAATTATAGCTCTCAAAATGTGGCGATGCAAAAAACTATTTTTGCAATAAAAAGCGTCTTTTAGCGTGACAGCTGCCAATCATAAAAACCCGCTATAAATAGTAAATCAAACCCCCTTTATCACCCCCTTAGTTAGGGAAAAATAATAAAATTAAAAAAATGTATTTATTTCCATTTTCCCATTAGGGTTAGGGTAGGGTTGCGGCTAAAGTTAGGGTTAGGGTTAGCGCTAAAGTTAGGATTAGGGTTAGGGTTGGGATTAGGGGTGTGTTAGAGTTAGGTTTGTGGTTAGGGTTGGGACTAGGGTTAGGGGTGTGTTGGGGTTAGGGTTGGAGTTAGAATTGGGGGGTTTCCGCTGTTTAGGCACATCAGGGGCTCTCCAAATGTGACATGGCGTCTGATCTCAATTCCAGCCAATTCTGCGTTGAAAAAGTCAAACGGTGCTCCTTCACTTCTGAGCTCTGCCATGCGTCCAAACAGTAGTTTATCCCCACATATGGGGTATCAGCGTACTCTGGACCCCAAAGTTTTTGTGCAATTTGTCCTATTTCTTCTGTTACCCTTGGGAAAATAAAAAACTGGGGGCGAAAATATCATTTTTGTACAAAAAAAAATTATTTTTTTGTTTTTACGGCTGTACATTATAAACTTCTGTGAAGCACTTGGGGCTTCATAGCGCTCACCACACACCTAGATAAGTTCCTTGTGGGGTCTATTTTCCAAAATGGGGTCACTTGTTGGGGATTTCCACTGTTTAGGCGCATCAGGGGCTCTCCAAATGCGACATGACGCCCCCAGACCATTCCATCAAAGTCTGCAATCCAAAACTCACTACTTCCCTTCCGAGCCCCAACGTGTACCCATACAGTAGTTTTCTCCCACATATTGGGTATCAGCGTACTCAGGACAAATTGGACAACAACTTTTGGGGTCCAATTTCTCCTGTTACCCTTGTGAAAATAAAATATTGGGGGCGAAAAAATCATTTTTGTAAAAAAAAAAAGATTTTTTATTTTTAGGCTGTGCGTTATAAACTTCTGTGAAGCACTTCGGGGTTCAAAGTGCTCACCACACATCTAGATAAGTTCCTTGTGGGGTCTATTTTCCAAATTGGGGTCACTTGTGGGGGGTTTCCACTGTTTAGGCGCATCAGGGGCTCTCCAAATGTGACATGACGCACCCAGACCATTCCATCAAAGTCTGCAATCCAAAACGTCACTACTTCCCTTCCAAGCCCTGACGTGCGCCCATACAGTAGTTTTCTCCCACATATTTGGTATCAGCGTACTCAGGACAAATTGGACAACAACTTTTGGGGTCCAATTTCTCCTGTTACCCTTGTGAAAATAAAATATTGGGGGCGAAAAAATCATTTTTGTAAAAAAAAAAAAAGATTTTTTATTTTACGGCTGTACGTTATAAACTTTAGTGAAACACCTGGGGGTTCAAAGTTCTCAACACACATCTAGATAAGTTCCTTGAGGGGTCTAGTTTCCAAAATGGTGTCATTTATGGGGGTTTCCACTGTTTAGGCAGATCAGGAGCTCTCCAAACACGACATGGCGTCCAGCCAATTCTGCGTTGAAAAAGTCAGACGGCGCTCCTTCCCTTCCAAACTCTGCCATGCACCCAAACAGTGGTTTACCCCCACATATGGGGTATCAGCGCACTCAGGACAAATTGCACAATAACTTTTGGAGTCTTGTTACCCGTGGAAAAATAAAAATTGGGGTGAAAAGATCATTTTTGTGGAAAAAATATGATTTTTAAATTTTACGGCTCTACGTTATAAACTTGTGTGAAGCACTTTGGGGTTCAAATTGCTCATCAAAAATCTAGATAAGTTCCTTAGGGGTCTAGTTTCCCAAATGGGGTCATTTGTGGGGGTTTCCACTGTTTAGGCACATCAGGGGCTCTCCAAATGCAACATGGCATCCAAACTCAATTCCAGCCAATTTTGGTTGGAAAAAGTCAAATGGTGCTCCTTCGATTCCGAGCTCTGCCGTGCGCCCAAACAGTGGTTCCCCCCCACATATGGGGTATCGGCGTACTCAGGACAAATTGTACAACAACTTATGTGGTCCAATTTCCCTGTTACCCTTGGGAAAATAAAAAATTAGTGACTAAAAGATAATTTTTGTGGGAAAAAAATAGGATTTTTTATTTTCATGCCCGGGCATTATAAACTTGTGTGAAGCACTTGGGGGTTCAAAGTGCTCACCAAAGATCTAGATAAGTTCCTTAGGGGGTCTAGTTTCCAAAATGGGGTCACTTGTGGGGGTTTCCACTGTTTAGGTCATCTGGGGCACTGCAAACGGAACATGACCCCCATTAACGTCTGCATTCCAAAACGTTACTACTTCCTTTCCAAGCCCTGCCGTGCGCCCAAACAGTTTCCCCCCCCACATATGGGGTATCAGCGTACTGAGGACAAATTGGACAACAACTTTTGGGGTCCAATTTCCTTGGGAAAATTCAAAAATTTGGGACTAAATAATCATTTTTGTGGAAAATTGATTTTTTTTTTTCACACCCAGGCTTTATAAACTTTTGTGAAACACTTGAGGGTTCAAAGTGCTCACAACAGATCTAGATAAGTACCTTAGGGGGTCTAGTTTCCAAAATGGTGTCACTTGTGGGGGGTTTCCACTGTTTAGGCGCATCAGGGGCTCTCCAAACGCGACATGGCATCCAATCTAAATTCCAGCCAATTTTAGTTTGAAAAAGTCAAACGTCGCTCCTTCCCTTACGAGCTCTGCCGTGTACCCAAACAGTAGTTTTCCCCCACATATGGGGTATTGGCGTACTCAGGAGAAATTGCATAACAACCTTATCTGTCCATTTTCTCCTTTTACCCTTGTGAAAATAAAAAAAAAGTTTGTAAAAGATAATTTTTGTGGCTAAAAAGTAAAATATTCATTTTTTCCTTCCACGTTGCTTTAGTTACTGTGAAGCACCTGAAGGGTTAATAAACTTCTTGAATGTGGTTTTGAGTACCTTGAGGGGTGCAGTTTTTAGAATGGTGTCAATTTTTTGGGTATTTTCTGCCATATAGACCCCTCAAAGTGACTTCAAATGTGAGGTGGTCCCTAAAAAAAATGGCTTTGTAAATTTTGCTGTAAAAATGAGAAATCGCTGGTCAACTTTTAACCCTTATAATTTCCTAACAAAAAAAAATTTTGGTTCCAAAATTGTGCTGATGTAAAGTAGACATGTGGGAAATGTTATTTCTTAACTATTTTGTGTGATATATTTCTCTGTTTTAAGGGAATAAAAATTCAAAGTTTGAAAATTGCAAAATTTTAAAATTTTTTGCCATATTTGCGTTTTTTTCAAAAATAAACGCAAGTTATATCGAAGAAATTTTACCACTAACATGAAGTACAATATGTCACGAGAAAACAATCTCAGAATCGCGAAGATCCGTTGAAGCGTTCCAGAGTTATAACCTCATAAAGAGACAGTGGTCAGAATTGTAAAAATTGGCCCGGTCATTAACGTGCAAACCACCCTTGGGGGTGAAGGGGTTAACAGAAGAGAAACAATGATGCCAAGCACAAGCCTCCTTTTAAAGTGTCCAGTGGTGTCATTTTTACTTAATCATGACAGATTGATCTCCAGCCATGTCCTCATCAACACCCACACCTGTGTTAATGGAGCAATCACTGAAAAGAGGTTAGCTGGTCCTTTTAAGGCAGGGCTGCAATGATGTTGAAATGTGTTTTGGGGGATAGAGTTAACTTTCTAGCCAAATATTGACTTTGCAAGTAATTGCTGTTAAGCTGATCACTCTTTATAACATTCTGGAGTATATTCAAATTGCCATTAGAAAAAGTGAAGCAGTAGACTTTGTAAAAATTAATATTTGTGTCATTCTCAAAACTTTTGTCCATGACTGTAAGTTTTTGTGGTCAGTGAGGACCACAACTTGATGCTTGGCTCCCTCTAACCAATGTCTCCACTCTTCGAAAGCCCACTTCTAGTCAATAATTCCCGATTCCCCACATCATAATTATGTTCAGCTGGGGAAAACTTTCGTAAGAAGCAGGCACAAGGGTTAATCTTAGAGGTTACAGAATCCCTTTGGGACAAAACGGCTCCTGCTCCAATCTCAGAAGCATCTATTTCCACCTGAAATAGGAGAGAAACATCAGGTTGCCGCAGAACCGGAGCAGAAGTGATTCTCCGCTTAAGCTCCTGAAAAGCCGAAACTGCCTCTGGAGACCAATTTACCACATCAGAGTCCTTTTTGTTCAAATCAGTCGGTGGTTTCACAATACCAGAAAAATTACTTATAAATTATCGGTAAAAATTAGCAAAACCCAAAAATCTCTGAAGAGCCTTCAATGAAGTGGGCTGAACCCAATCAGAAATGGCCTGAACCTTGACTGGGTCCATTTCAATAGCAGACGGAGACAAAATGAATCCAAAAACGAAACCTTCTGTACGCCAAAGAGACATTTTGATCCCTTGACATACAAAGCATTTTCTCTCAAAATACGGAACACCATCCGAACATGCTCCACATGAGAATCCCAGTCATTAGAAAAAATCTAAATATTGTCCAAATAGACGATCAGAAACTCATCCGCAAGATCCCAGAAAATATCATTCATGAAAGATTAAAAGACGGAAGGGGCATTAATGAGCCCAAAAGGCATCACTAGGTACTCAAAATGCCCCTCAGGGGTATTAAACGCCGTCTTCCATTCATCCCCGTGCTTAATGTGAATAAGATTATACGCCCCCCTAAGGTCAAGCTTGGTAAACCAACTAGCACCTTTCACTCGGGAGAATAAATCAGAAATCAGGGGTAACGGATACTGATATTTAACAGTAATCTTATTGAGGAGACAATAGTCAATACATGGTCTCAATGAACCATCCTTTTTGGCCACAAAGAAAAAGCCGACACCCAAGCGTGAAGAGGATGATTTAATATGACACTTCTCCAATGACTCTTCAATATAAGATCGCATAGCATCATGCTCAGGTACAGACAAATTGAAGAGCCGACCTTGGAAAATTTACAACCGGGCATCAACTCAATCGCGCAATCATAACTCCTATGAGGAGGCAAGGACGTAGACTTACTTTCACTAAACACATCAGAATAATCAGCCAAATAGCCGGGGATCTCCTGAGGCTGGGGAGAGGTAGAAAACACAGGAGTGTCCTCATGAACACATTGACAACCCCAACTGGCCACAGACAAAAACTTCCAATCCAAAACAGGATTATGGGTCTGCAACCAAGGAAAACCCGGTACAACAATGTCATGTAATTGATGTAACACCAAAAATTTAAAATTCTCTTTGTGGTCCGGGGCTACCTGCATTATCACCTGGGTCCAAAACAGGGGTTTATTCTCTGCCAAAGGGGTTGAATCAATGCCCAGCAAAGGAACAGCAGTCCGCAAGGGTACCATGGGAAACCCACAATGTTTGGCAAAGTCGAAATCCATCAGGTTCAGGGCTGCTCCTGAATGTACAAAAGCCTGAGAGGAAAATGTGGACAAGGAGCACATCAAGGTAACAGTCAAGAGAAATTTAGACTGTACATTGCTCAAAACAAATGAGAGCAAAAAACATTTTCCCCGTTTAGGGCAGATGGAAATAGTATGAGAAGCATCTCCACAATAAAAACACAACTTATTATGCTTCCGAAATTCTCGACGCTGAGCACCAGAAACAACCCAATCAAACTGCATGAGCTCAGGGGCCTGTTTGAAAGGTAATACCACCTCTCGCATAGTTTTACGTTCACGCAAACGTCGGTCAATTTGAATGGCTAATGACTAGAGTTGAGCGATACTTTCCGATATCCAAAAGTATCGGAATCGGAATGGTATCGCCGATACCATTAAAATATCGGCGATACACGATACCGATACCGGAAGTCCCATGTAAGTCTATGGGAACAAAATATCGTAACTAAAAAAACCCATTCTTTCCTTGTAAACACTAAATATACACACATAGAATACATATATATATATATATATATACATGTCATTGTGACATATATATATACATATATGTATCGTTTATACACTTCTACATAGTAAAATATCCTCTGATTCAATTGCCGGGTAAAGCCGGTTTCTGTGAAAAGACAGAAGCACCCGACATGAAATGACACTTGGTGTACATAGGGTTAACCATGTCTTTTCATGTCCTTTGCTATCTGATTTGCACAAACAATTAAATCAGTCTATGTTTGCAAAATTTCACACCTGTAGGGGTTAATTAAAGGTGTAAATTCGTTGTAAAAAAACCGGACTTTTTTGCTACGAATTTACACCTTTAATTAACCCCTACAGGTGTGAAATTTTGCACACATAGACTGATTTAATTGTTTGTGCAAATCAGATAGCAAAGGACATGGTTAACCCTATGTACACCAAGTGTCATTTCATGTCGGGTTCTGCATTTTCACAAAAGCCGGCAATTGAATTAACGGCTATTATACTATGTAGAAGTGTATGAACTATAAATATATATATATATATATATGTGTCACAAACTCAATGACATGTATATATATATATGAGGTGTAAAATTGCTGAAAAAAATGCGTGGGCTCCCGCCCTATTTTCGCAACCAGACAGACAAAGCCAGTGAGTGGGGGCAGATAATAATAGCCCAGAGAGGGACCATTATTTTTGGCCCCCCCGGCTACTAACATCTGCCCCCAGACACCCCAGAAAGGGCAAATCTCTAATTAGATTTGCCCTTTCTGGCACTTTGCCCGTCTATTCCCATTGCCCTGTAGCGGTGGCGAATGGGTTAATAAGGGGTTAAAATGACCTTGCAATTGAAAGGTCACTTTAAGCCAGGTTAATAATTGAGAGCTGTCAATTAGACAACTATCAATTATTAATCCTATTGTATGAAAGAAAAATCAAACACACACACTTTAATAAAAAAGAAGTTTAATGAAATAATCACACAGTTTTTGACCATATTTTATTTACCTGCTAAAACCATTTCCTGTAATAAAAATAAAATAATAAAGCAAAATTATTCTTACCAATCCGATGCACAGTCAGGTCCCACGGTGTAATCCTTCAGAAAGGGTTAATGTTTACTGCAGGGACCGCAGCTAATGCTGCAGCCTCACAGTAAACCCCCAAATGAATGAGCTCCTCTCCTGGCTGACAGGAGAGGAAGTGGAAAGCTTAATTGATTGCTTTCCACTTTCACTTCAGGTCAGCCAGGGACACCATCAGTGACGTCAGAGGGAACTGATTAACAAAAATAGGGGTTCCCTTCGAAAAAAAAATGGCGTGGGGTCCCCCCTATTTTTGTTAACCAGCCAGATGAAGCAGACCGCTGAGGCCTGGATTTTCAGGCTGTTAAGGAGCCAAGATCCATGGACCTTGCCAGCCTGATAATACCAGGCCACAGCAGTCTGCATATCTTGGCTGATTAACAAAAATAGGGGATCCCCTCGAAAAAAAAATGGCGTGGGGTCCCCCCTATTTTTGTTAACCAGCCAGATGAAGCAGACCGCTGAGGCCTGGTTTTTCAGGCTGGTAAGGATCCAATATCCATGGACCTTGCAAGCCTGATAATACCAGGCCACAGCAGTCTGCTTAGCTTGGCTGGATAACAAAAATAGGGGATCCCCTCGAAAAAAAAACGGCGTGGGGATCCCCCCTATTTTTGTTAACCAGCCAAGTAAAATGCAGACTGCTGCGGCCTGGTATTAAAAGACTGTCAAGGCCCATGGATTTTGGCCCTCAACAGCCTGATAATACCAGGCTACAGCAGCCCCACATTTGGCGCATCAAAAGATGTGCCAATTGTGGCACTTTACCCGACTCTTCCCACTTGCCCTGTAGCGGTGGCAAGCGGGGTAATAAGGGGTTATTGTCACCGTTGATTGCACGGTGACAATAAGCCCGGTTAATAATGGAGAGGTGTCAATAAGACACCGATCCATTATTAATCCCAAAGTTTTTAAATGTTTAAAAAAAAGACACAGCAAGAAAAAAGTATTTTAATGAAATAAAAGAGACAACACAGTTTTCATTTTTTTTATTACTCTCTCATTCCTGCGACGCCATCGATCTCCTGTAAAAAAATAAAAAAAACAAACCAACAGTATACCACCTGTCCGACGCAGTCCATAGTAACGATTGTCCCACGACGATCCAGCTCTGCTACATCGGAATGACAGGCAGAGCCTGACATCCCGGCGCAGCACAGCTGCTTACCAGCTTCCCCGGCGGTGACGTCATCGGACTGCTTTACGGCCGCGATTACCCAGCAGTCACTGCAGTTATCGCGAGATACTGCATGTGACCGCCGGGGAGAAGAGGATGGCGGCCATTAAGCAGCCCGGGATGTGACCGCCGGAGATCTTCTGCCGGGTAAGTGCCGCTGACTCCTGACAGACCCGACCGACGGACACTGACAGTGACAGTGACATTCCGATTCCGGTATCCGATATGACGAAAATATCGGAACTCGGAATCGGAATTCCGATACAGCCAATATCGGCCGATACCCGATACTTGCGGTATCGGAATGCTCAACCCTACTAATGACAGAATCGTTGAGCCCCGAGGGAACAGGAAATCCCACCATAGCATATTTTACGGTCTCTGCCAGACCTTTCTGAAAAAGAGCCGCTAGTCCATCATCGTTCCATTTAGTAAGAACTGCCCATTTTTGGAATTTCTGGCAATATAACTCTGCAGTTTCCTGACCCTGGTTAAATGCCAACAAGGTTTTCTCAGCTTGATCAATCACATTAGGTTCGTCGTACAATAATCACAGAGTTTAAAAAAACACAGCAACATTAGCCAACACAGGATCCCCAGGTGTCAGTGAAAACAATCAATCCAGAGGGTCGCCGCGCAACAGGGAGATGACAATTGTAACCTGCTGCACCGAGTTCCCTGAGGAGTTAGGTTTCCAGGCAAGAAACTATTTAAAATTATTCTTAAAGTTCCTGAATTTACACCGATCCCAAAAAATAAATCAGGAATAGGGATCTTAGTTTCTACAGCAGACAACTGAGTGAGATAGGTAGAAATACTCTGAACTTCAGCAGCAAGCTGCTCAACACGATCGGACAAATGCTTACTTTCCATTGAAGTAAAGTCCTACGGCCCCCAGAGAAAAAGAGGAAAAAATATATAAAATTTTCTGACTTTTTTTTTTTACTATTCTTTCCTTCTTTTGAGTACCCTAGAATAACGGTTAGGCCGGTGACTCTGTTATGATATGGTTGCCGAGGAGGACAATAACAAAAATAGCCAAGGAAACCAGTCACCCGGGGAGGTTGGTAACTAATTGATTGCAGACCCCCAAACTAACCGCACAACTAGAAGCAGCCGTGGGACGTACCTACGTTGACCTAGATGCGTCGACACAGCCGGAGAGTTAGCTAAGACTAAAGATAGAAAGGGGAAAGCTAACTGCCCCGGAGAAGCGCCCCAAAGAAATAGGTAGCCCCACGCACATATTGGCGGTGAGACAAGATGAAATACAAACGCAGGCGGAAAATAGAGTAAGCAAACGCTGGGGCCCAAAACTGTCTAGATAGGACAGGACAGGAAAGAATACTTTCTGCAATCCAACAAAACCCTAGGAAAAATTCCAAAACTTCTGATTCCAAAAAAACCCTGAGACCAAACGATCTCTCCCAGCTATATCAGACCTCTGGTATGAACAGGTAGCTACGCCGCAGCCACTGAAATAATAGGGACTGAACAAGTGAACAGAGATAACTGAGAAACAGAGATCAGAGCAGGCCTCAGCAGGGGGACCCGGCTGACCTCACTCAGAAGGCAGAAAAACAAAAGAAAACAAAACCACAGATACGAGCAGAAAATAGCTTATCTGTGAGTTTGCAGGAGCCAGCAGCAGCTGACTTCCAAACTGGACCAGGAAGAGAAAACTAATCATCGGCAAGGATCATGGGAAATTTACTCCCTTATTTCTCCCTCGTCATCATTCCCAGATCGTCCGCAGCTGGATCCTCAGCTGAAGGGCCTTTGTCAGTAAAGACCGCTTCATTAATATCAACAGCCACCAGAGGAAGCCCCAACTCAGATTCCATAGCATTCACAACACCCAGCCATGACTCAGTTTCTTGCTGCAAGTAGTCGGCCAGTACCTACGCGGTGTGTTTGTTGTCGCCCAAAGACATCATCTTTAAAACAGCCTGCTGACGCTTGCCACTAGCTGTTCGATAGTGGGACACCACGTGTGCAACACTGGCAGCTGCGGATGGAGTGCTCATGCGACTGCACTCTGTCGACGAGCTTTCACTTCTGGATGAGGAGGAGGGTCGAACGCCTGCAGGCAACTGTTGCCTACACTGTGGGCTAGGCAGCACTGTCCCACCCCCGCTGTCCCATGTGGACCCTGCATCCACCATGTTAACCCAGTGCACAGTGATGGACATGTAACGGCCCTGGCCATGCCTACTGGCCCATGCATCCGTTGTGAGGTGCACCTTTCCACTCACTGATTGTTTGAGTGCATGGATAATGCGGTCTTTCACATGCAGGTGGAGGGCAGGGATGGCTTTTCTAGAAAAGAAGTGCCGACTGGGAAGGTCATAGCGTTGGACAGCTTAGGCCATGAGCTCTCGGAACGCTGCGCTTTCAACCAAACAAAAGGGCATCCTCTCTAATGAGATCAGTTTGGCAATGTAGTAGGCATTCAAAGCCAGTGTACGCGGATGAGAGGATGAGTACTTTCTTGTCCTACTCGGAGTGTCTGCTAGGGTGAGCTGGACTTGAGAGCTGCATATGGTGGAACTAGCGGTGGACATGACAGATTGAGAAGGGGATGGTGATGGTGGTGGTGGTGGTGGTGATGTCCTAGATTCAGTCTTTCATTGCAAAAACATTGTGATTCCCTGACTGCTTTTGCCTTGCGACGACATCTCAACATTTCTTGCTGGTGGTGTGCTAAGCGGTGAGCTTACAGTGGGGGAAGCGATGTAGCGTTCCTGGCTACTTTCAGTCGGAGCAGGTGCACATGTGCTACCTGAGGTTTTGTAGTCCGTCGACTCTTGAAAGTGCATGGTGTTTAAATGTCTAAGCGTGCAACTGGTATTCAAATTTCAGAGATTTTTCCCTCGGCTAAAGGTCCTTCCGCATTTCTTACAGATAACCTTTGCCTCATCAATAGGATTTTGGTTAAAAAAAAGTGCCACACTTCACTCTTCCTACTATGGGATAAATTTTCAGGGCTTGCATGCTGTGCTAATTTTACCTTCTGTCCTGCAACTCTTTTTGTTTTTGTAACACGTTTTTGGACTGCTTCGGGCCTGCCAGATAACTGCTTCTGCGATGTCGATGCCTGCTGCGGATCCTCTCCTCTTCTGAGCTACCCTCTTCCCCCATTGGATGCCAATCAAGGTCAACAACTGGGTCATCCATTACCTCCTCTTCAAATTCATCTGCACCTTCCTCTGTGTCACCGTGTAAGGTGGTATAGTATGCGGGAAGTGGCACCTGAGTTTCATCAGGGTCAGATTCTTGCTCAGTAGACTGCGAGGGCAATGTAGTGCGCTGAGTGAATGTACCAGTAGAATCATATGGACTGGGGAATTCAGGATTTGACTTGATAACCCAGGCATGGCATGTGAAAAGAGCTCCAGGAGTAATCTGAAGTGTGGCCTGCCACATCGTTCACTTTTGGTGGGGATGAAGGACACAAGGAAAGGTGTTGTTCCTGACCAGGAGCCTGCACTGACGACTCAGTGCTTGCATTTTTTTAAACTTAAGAAGAGGATGCGATAGAGCTGGAGGCTGTTTCGGCAATGTAAGCCAAAACCTATTCCTGATGCTCCTGCTTTAAAAGCGGTTTATCTACTCCCAGAAAAGGCAGCCTTCCAGGCCTTCTGGAGCCAGGCTCAACACCTCCTGCCTTAGGTGCAATTGTGCTTTTGGCACTACCAGCAGATGCACCACCACCACCATCAGTACCAGCTGGCACCCCGCCCACATCCTCTGCCTCTTCCACCATACTTCCTCATGTTTGTGAAAATGTACCCAAATTACCAGCAAATATATGGTACTGCATCAGAAGCATACAGCTGTATACAGTGTTGGGGTCATTTTAAATCTCCGTATATATTTAGAGAGTAACATACAGACGCTCACAGGCTCAGTATGGATTAGACCAGAATATAAAAAGCAGAAAAAGGGTACTGTATTAGAAGCGTACAGCTGTATACAGTGTTGGGGTAATTTTAAATCTCCGTATATGCTTCGAAGCAACACACAGATGCTCACAGGCTCAGTATGGATTAGACCAGAATATAAAAAGCAGAAAAAGGGTACTGTATCAGAAGTGTACAGCTGTATACAGTGTTGGGGTAATTTTAAATCTCCATATATATTGCTGGATTCACACACAGACGCTCACAGGCTCAGTATGGATTAGACCAGAATATAAAAAGCAGAAAAAGGGTACTGTATCAGAAAATACCAGATGTATATAGTGTTGGGGTGATTTTAAATCTCCGTATATATTTTCGGAGTAACACACAGACACTCACAGGCTCAGTATGGATTAGACCAGAATATAAAAAGCATAAAAAGTGTACTGTATCAGAAGATACCAGGTGTATATAGTGTTGGGGTAATTTTAAATCTCCGTATATATTTCCGGAGTAACACACAGCCGCTCACAGGCTCAGTATGGATTAGACCAGAATATAAAAAGCAGAAAAAATGTACTGTATCAGAAGCAGACAGCTGCATACAGTGTTGGGGTAATTTTAAATCTCTGTATATATTTCCGGAGTAAAACACAGACGCTCGCTCAGTATGGATTAGACCAGAATGTAAAAAGCAGAAAAACGGTACTGTATCAGAGGTGTACAGCTGTAGACAGTGTTGAGGTAATTTTAAATCTCCGTATATATTTCCGGAGAAACACACAGACGCTCACAGTCTCAGGAGTCACACACAGATAGTCAGCATGTATTTGTCCGTAATACCAGCCGGTACACGGTAGTGTGTGACTAGCGTACAGCTCTATACGGTGTGGGAAAAAATGAACGCTCGGTAACTGTGCAGAAAAAAATAATAAAAGTATTAGTGCTGTGTAAAAAGCAGTCTGCACAGCAGTGTACACACAGCAATACAGCTATCAGGCAGCCTATTCAACCAGCACTGCTGCACACAATAAAATTCTCCCCTGTCACTGGCACCCTTAGTGAACTCAATCATTTACCGAACTTTGGTCGACTTTTGTCGATTTTTAGGTAAAAAGCTCGGGAATATGAACACAAATCTGAATTTGCAAAGTTTTTGCTGAATTTGAGATTGAAAAAATAGAGAGGCTGACTGAGTGCATCAGAGATGGTTGAGCACTGGAATCTTTAACCCCTTCCCGACCTTTGACACAGCGTATGCGTCATGAAAGTCGGTGCCAATCCGACCTATGACGCATACCCTGCGTCATGAAAGGATCGCGTTCCTGCGGGCCGAGAGACCGGGGTCACTCAAAGGTCACCCAACCCGCAGTTACAGGACCCTTTGTGCTTCACCACAGGGGGGTTGGCTTAACCCCCCCGTGGCCACGATCGCTCTGATTGGCTGTTAAAAGTGAAACAGCCAATCAGAGCAATGTGTAATATTTCACCAATTTAATTGGTGAAATATTACAATCCAGCCATGGCCGATGCTGCAATAGCATCTGCCATGGCTGGACACCGAGCCCTGACCCCCCCACACGTAGTCACGGTGGCGATCGGCCGCCGCCACCAAAAGATGGCGGTGATTGGTCACCGCCGTCACTATCTGCTCCCCTCCCCTTTGCTCCGCTGCCCCAATGTTGCGATCCCCCCCCTAACATTCGACCCCCCTACTTACCTCTCCAGGTCCACCGATGTCCATGGATCGGTCCCGGCGTCCGCCCGGGCCTCTTCATGGCGCCGCCATCTTGGAAAATGGCGGGCGCATGCACAGTGCGCCCACCGGCCGGCGCATGCGCAGTGCGCCCCCCAGTGTTCAAAAATTTATTTTGATCACTGTGATAAACTGTCACAGTGATCAAAATAAAAAAAGTAAATGAACCCCCCCTTTATCATAGGTAGGGACAAATAAAAAAATAAAGAATTTTTTTTTTTTCGTAGCGGATTTGCTGCTGATCCGCGGCGGATTTTGCTGCTGATCCGCGGCGGATTTTGCTGCGGGTCCGCGGCGGATTTTGCTGCGGATCCGAGGCTGTTTTGCTGCGGATCCGCGGCGTATTTTGCTGCTGATCCGGGCGGATTTTGCTGCTGATCCGCGGCGGATTTTGCTGCTGATCCGCGGCTGATTTTGCTGCTGATCCGCGGCTGATTTTGCTGCTGATCCGCGGCGGATTTTGCTGCTGATCCGCGGAAGATATTGCTGCTGATCCGCGGCGGATTTTGCTGCTGATCCGCGGCTGATTTTGCTGCGGATTCCACGGCGGATATTGCTGCTGATCCGCGGAAGATATTGCTGCTGATCCGCGGCGGATATTGCTGCTGATCCGCGGCGGATATTGCTGCTGATCCACGGCTGATTTTGCTGCTGATCCGCGGCGGATATTGCTGCTGATCCACGGTGGATTTTGCTGCTGATCCGCGGCTGACTCTGCTGCTGATCCTCGGCGGATTTTGCTGCTGATCCGCGGCTGATTTTGCTGCTGATCCGCGGCGGATTTTGCTGCGGGTCGGCGGCGGATTTTGCTGCTTATCCGCGGCGGATTTTGCTGCTGATCCGCGGCGGATTTTGCTGCGGATCCGAGGCTGATTTTGCTGCGGATCCGCGGCTGATTTTGCTGTGGATCCGCGGCTGATTTTGCTGCTGATCCGCGGCGGATTTTGCTGCTGATCCGCGGCGGATTTTGCTGCGGATCCGCGGCGGATATTGCTGCTGATCCGCGGCGGATATTGCTGCTGATCCGCGGCTGATTTTGCTGCTGATCCGCAGCTGATTTTGCTGCAGATCCGCGGCTGATTTTGCTGCGGATCCGCGGCTGATTTTGCTGCTGATCCGCAGCTGATTTTGCTGCGGATCCGCGGCGGATATTGCTGCTGATCCGCGGCGGATATTGCTGCTGATCCGCGGCTGACTCTGCTGCTGATCCTCGGCGGATTTTGCTGCTGATCCGCGGCTGATTTTGCTGCTGATCCGCGGCGGATTTTGCTGCGGGTCGGCGGCGGATTTTGCTGCTTATCCGCGGCGGATTTTGCTGCTGATCCGCGGCGGATTTTGCTGCGGATCCGAGGCTGATTTTGCTGCGGATCCGCGGCTGATTTTGCTGTGGATCCGCGGCTGATTTTGCTGCTGATCCGCGGCGGATTTTGCTGCTGATCCGCGGCGGATTTTGCTGCGGATCCGCGGCGGATATTGCTGCTGATCCGCGGCGGATATTGCTGCTGATCCGCGGCTGATTTTGCTGCTGATCCGCAGCTGATTTTGCTGCAGATCCGCGGCTGATTTTGCTGCGGATCCGCGGCTGATTTTGCTGCTGATCCGCAGCTGATTTTGCTGCGGATCCGCGGCGGATATTGCTGCTGATCCGCGGCGGATATTGCTGCTGATCCGCGGCGGATATTGCTGCTGATCCGCGGCGGATATTGCTGCTGATCCGCGGCTGATTTTGCTGCTGATCCGCGGCGGATATTGCTGCTGATCCGCGGTGGATTTTGCTGCTGATCCGCGGCTGATTCTGTTGCTGATCCTCGGCGGATTTTGCTGCTGATCCGCGGCTGATTTTGCTGCTGATCCGCGGCGGATTTTGCTGCGGATCCGCGGCTGATTTTGCTGCGGATCCGCGGCGGATATTGCTGCTGATCCACGGAAGATATTGCTGCTGATCCGCGGCAGATTTTGCTGCTGATCCGCGGCGGATATTGCTGCTGATCCGCGGCAGATATTGCTGCTGATCCGCGGCTGATTTTGCTGCTGATCCGCGGCGGATATTGCTACTGATCCGCGGTGGATTTTGCTGCTGATCCGCGGCTGATTCTGCTGCTGATCTGCGGCGGATTTTGCTGCTGATCCGCGGCGGATTTTGCTGCGGATCCGCGGCGGATATTGCTGCTGATCCGCGGCGGATATTGCTGCTGATCCGCGGCTGATTTTGCTGCTGATCCGCGGCTGATTTTGCTGCAGATCCGCGGCTGATTTTGCTGCGGATCCGCGGCTGATTTTGCTGCTGATCCGCAGCTGATTTTGCTGCGGATCCGCGGCGGATATTGCTGCTGATCCGCGGCGGATATTGCTGCTGATCCGCGGCGGATATTGCTGCTGATCCGCGGCGGATATTGCTGCTGATCCGCGGCTGATTTTGCTGCTGATCCGCGGCGGATATTGCTGCTGATCCGCGGTGGATTTTGCTGCTGATCCGCGGCTGATTCTGTTGCTGATCCTCTGCGGATTTTGCTGCTGATCCGCGGCTGATTTTGCTGCTGATCCGCGGCGGATTTTGCTGCGGATCCGCGGCTGATTTTGCTGCGGATCCGCGGCGGATATTGCTGCTGATCCACGGAAGATATTGCTGCTGATCCGCGGCGGATTTTGCTGCTGATCCGCGGCGGATATTGCTGCTGATCCGCGGCAGATATTGCTGCTGATCCGCGGCTGATTTTGCTGCTGATCCGCGGCGGATATTGCTGCTGATCCGCGGTGGATTTTGCTGCTGATCCGCGGCTGATTCTGCTGCTGATCCTCGGCGGATTTTGCTGCTGATCTGCGGCTGATTTTGCTGCTGATCCGCGGCGGATTTTGCTGCGGATCCGCGGCTGATTTTGCTGCGGATCCGCGGCAGATATTGCTGCTGATCCGCGGAAGATATTGCTGCTGATCCGTGGCGGATTTTGCTGCTGATCCGCGGCGGATTTTGCTGCTGATCCGCGGCGGATTTTGCTGCTGATCCGCGGCTGATTTTGCTGATGATCCGCGGCGCATTTTGCTGCGGATCCGCGGCTGATATTGCTGCTGATCCGCGGCGGATATTGCTGCTGATCCGCGGCGTATATTGCTGCTGATCCGCGGCGGATATTGCTGCTGATCCGCGGCGTATATTGCTGCGGATCCGCGGCGGATATTGCTGCCGATCCGCGGCGGATATTGCTGCCGATCCGCGGCGGATATTGCTGCCGATCCGCGGCGGATATTGCTGCCGATCCTCGGCGGATATTGCTGCCGATCCGCGGCGGATATTGCTGCCGATCCGCGGCGGATATTGCTGCTGATCCGCTGCTGATTTTGCTGCTGATCCGCGGCTGATTTTGCTGCGGATCCGCGGCGGATATTGCTGCTGATCCACGGTGGATATTGCTGCTGATCCGTGGCGGATTTTGCTGCTAATCCGTGGTGGATTTTGCTGGGGATCCTAGGCGGATTTTGCTGGGGATCCTCGCGACGTGCCGTCATTCAGTGAAGGAGCCTCGGACACAGGCTGCAGCGTCTGGGCTCCGTCACCGCTAGCACAGATGAATCATCTGCTGATTCATTTGCGCTAGCGGGTATAGCATAACGCGATCGCGTTATGCTATACCGTTACCAGCCTGTCACACTACGTGTTGAACCGGCTGGTAAAACGCAATATGAACCCAGCCTTAGGGTTAGGGTTAGCATTAGGGTTAAGGTTAGAATTAGGGTTAGGGCTGGAATTTGGGTTAGGGTTGGAATTAGGGTTAGGGCTGGAATTAGGGTTAGGCTTGTGGTTAGGTTTATGGTTAGAGTTGGGATTAGGGTTAGGGGTGTGTTGGGGTTAGGGTTATGGTTAGGGTTTGTATTAGGGTTAGGTGTGTGTAGGGGTTAGGGTTGGGGTTAGGGGTGTGTTGGGGTGAGGGTTGGAGTTAGAATTGAGGGATTTCCACTATTTAGGCACATCAGGGGGTCTCCATACGCGACATGGCGCCACCATTGATTCCTGCAAATTTTGCGTTTAAAAAGTCAAACAGTGCTCCCCAAGCCCCGACGTATGCCCAAACAGTGGTTTATCCCCACATATGGGGTATCAGCGTACTCGGGAAAAATTGCACAACAACTTTGGGGGTTCTAATTTCTCCTATTAACATTGGGAAAAAAAATTGGGGACTAAAAAATTATTTTTGTGGAAAAAAATGATTTTATATTTTCACGGCTCTGCGTTATAAACTTCTGTGAAGGACTTGGAGATTCAAAGTGCTTATCACACATCTATAGGAGTTCCTTAGGGGATCTAGTTTCCAAAATGGGGTCACTTGTGGGGAGTTTCTACTGTTTAGGCACATCAGGGACCCTGCAAACGTAACATGACGCCCGAAGACCATTCCATCAAGTGGGCATTTCAAAACGTCACTACTTCCCATCCGAGCCCCGACGTGTGCCCATACAGTAGTTTTCTCCCACATATGGGATATCAGCATACTCAGGACAAATTGGACAACTTTTGGTGTCTAATTTCTCATGTTACCCTTGGGAAAATAGAAAAATTGGGGACTAAAAGATCCTGATTGTGGAAAAAATATGATTTTTTTATTTTCATGCCCGGGCGTTATAAACTTGTGTAGCCCTTGGGAGTTCAAAGTGCTCACCACACATCTAGATAACTTCTTTGCGGGGTCTAGTTTCCAAAATGGGGTCACTTGGGGGGGTTTCTACTGTTTAGGCACATCATGGGCTCTGCAAACGTAACAAGATGCCCGCAGACCATTCCATCAAGTCGGCATTTCAAAGCGTCACTACATCCCTTCCGAGCCCTGACGTGTGCCCAAACAGTGGTTCCCCCCCACATATGGGGTACTAGCGTACTCAGGAAAAACTGGACAACAACTTTTGGGGTCCAATTTCTCCTGTAACCATTGTGAAAATAAAAAATAGTGGGCTAAAAAATCATTTTTTGAGAAAAAAAAATGATTTTTTATTTTCACGGCTCTGCGTTATAAACTTCTGTGAAGCACCTGGGGGTTAAAAGTGCTCACTATGCATCTAGATAAGTTCCTTAGGGGGTCTTGTTTCCAAAATGGGGTCACTTGTGGGGAGCTCCAATGTTTAGGCACACAGGGACTCTCCAAATGCGACATGGCAACCGCTAAATATTCCAGCATATTTTCCATTCAAAAAGTCAAATGGCGCTCCTTCCCTTCTGAGCCCTGCCGTGCGCCCATACAGTGGTTTATGACCACATATGAGGTATCTGTGTACTCAGGAGAAATTGCCCAACAAATTTTAGAATCCAATTTATACTGTTGCCCATGTGAAAATGAAAAAAACTGAGGCTAAAATAAATTTTTTGTGAAAAAAAAGTACTTTCTTTTTTTTAAGGATCAATTTGTGAAGCACCTGGGGGTTCAAAGTGCTCACTATGCATCTAGATAAGTTCCTTAGGGGTCTAGTTTCCAAAATGGGGTCATTTGTGGGGCAGCTCCAATGTTTAGGCACACAGGGACTCTCCAAATGCGACATGGCAACCGCTAAATATTCCAGCATATTTTCCATTCAAAAAGTCAAATGGCGCTCCTTCCCTTCTGAGCTCTGCCGTGCACCCAAACAATGGTTTATGACCACATATGAGGTATTGTGTACTCAGGAGAAATTGCCCAACAAATTTTAGGATCCAATTTATACTGTTGCCCATGTGAAAATGAAAAAACTGAGGCTAAAAGAAAATTTTTGTGAAAAAAAAGTACTTTCTTTTTTTTACAGATCAATTTGTGATGCACCTGGGTGTTCAAAGTGATCACTAAGCATCTAGATAAGTTCCCTAGGGGGTCTAGTTTCCAAAATGGGGTCACTTGTGGGGGAGCTCCAATGTTTAGGCACACAGGGACTCTCCAAATGCGACATGGCAACCGCTAAATATTCCAGCATATTTTCCATTCAAAAAGTCAAATGGTGCTCCTTCCCTTCTGAGCCTTGCCGTGCGCCCAAACAGTGGTTTATGACCACATATGAGGTATCGGTGTACTCAGGAGAAATTTCCCAACAATTTTTAGGATCCAATTTATCCTATTGGCCATGTGAAAATGAATAAATTGTTGCTAAAAAAATTTTTGTTGGAAAAATTAAAATGTCCATTTTTTCCTTCCACGTTGCTTTAGTTCTGGTGAAGCACCTGAAGGGTTAATAATCTTCTTGAATGTAGTTTTGAGTAGTTTGAGGGGTGCAGTTTTTATAATGGTGTCACTTTTGGGTATTTTCTGCCATATAGATCCCTTAAAGTGACTTCAAATGTGAGGTGGTCCCTAAAAAAAGTGGTTTTGTAAATTTTGCTGTAAAAATGAGAAATCGCTGGTCAACTTTTAACCCTTATAACTTCCTAACAAAAAAAAATTTTGTTCCCAAAATTGTGCTGATGTAAAGTAGACATGTGGGAAATGTTATTTATTAAGTATTTTGTGTCACATAACTCTATGGTTTAACAGAATAAAAATTCAAAATTTGAAAATTGCGAAATTTTCAAAATTTTCACCAAATTTCCATTTTTTTCACAAATAAACGCAAAAATTATCAACCTAAATTTACCACTAACATGAAGCCCAATATGTCACGAAAAAACAATCTCAGAATCGCTAGGATCCGTTGAAGCGTTCCTGAGTTATTACCTCATAAAGGGACACTGGTCAGAATTGCAAAAAATGGCAAGGTCTTTAAGGTCAAAATAGGCTGGGTCTTAAAGGGGTTAACTGCTATATCCCCTGATGACTCCAAGATGGAAGAAACCCGTTGAGAAGCGGTTCTACTGTTGAATAGCATGAAAGATGCCTTTATTGATTCCTTTTGAAGACGTTATAGAAGAAGATTGTGGTTATTCTGAAGCTGAATTTTCTTGAGATGGTGGAGATTGTTCTAATTAACCATAAAATATCTCCTATGTTTACAGACAATTCAGCTGAATCATCAGTAGTACTGATTTATTCATATTAAGTCTGATTTTCAACTCTCTCCTTAATTTTTTGCCAGTATTACTGATTGTCTCTTCATACTAAATCGATATCCTCTTTGACTAATATGGTTAATTCTGTATGGGGATGTGATTTTGTACCTGTGTCTATTTTAAATTTTAAAACTTATAGAATAAATGTTAAGTTTTAGTTTTTGAAATCCCTTTTTTTGCTATTTTTTCATGATATTCTGGGATCTTGGTAAAATAAATTGAACAATTGCTTGCTTTTTGCTCACTATCAGAGCATTTTTGCTGGGAAAAAGTAGTGGAAGGGGGATTAGGCTTGGTGTTTAAGGTGTACGTTGGGTAGGTAGTAATGTTTGTGAAAGCACTAGTGAACCAACATCACATCCTATACAAAGACAACTGACAACTTCTGATACTGGACTTACAACTCCACTACCTTCCTTTGGCAGACTCACAGCAATATGCCTTGTTGATGAGGCCCAGAAAGAGCATGTGCTCGAGTGGATGGCAAGCGCAGCTTCAAGTGACCTCTCTTCCTCCACCTCAACATCACACCCAGTACAGTACACAGAGGTGGCACTAAAATTCCTCTTATTTCCCCCCACGTCCTAACTCTACAACCGTACAACTGACTGTACTTAACCACAGATGGGTGAGTCTGATGAGCTGTTCACACACTCTATGCCATAGTCATTAGAAGTGTACTCAATAGCTTCACAGGTTCACTCAATATATGTGCACAATATTCCATGGATAGTTTGTTTCACATACAATTTGTGAACAGGTGTACACTAGCGATGGGCGATCCCAAACTTAAAGTTCTGGGTCTGTACCGAACACCTAGTCTTCTCTAGGAAGTCCGTGCTACTGTTTGGGTTTGTCAGCCCGAACAAAGTTTGTTGAAATGCTGCAGCGCTGCCAATCAACAAACTTTGCTGGTTTGGGAACTTCTGGCTCAATCACAGCGATGACAAGTATTGACATGGCTGTGGTTGATTGGGGCACACTGTAAAAAAATGACATGTGGTCCTCTTTATTTGTGCCAACCTGCTCAAGTAAATCTGACAGCTGTGGGCTCAAGCCCCCAGCTGTCAACTTTATATTGGTGGCTATCAAAAATAACTATGAACTCCGGTCACCTTTTGATGTCAGCGCTAATCACTGAAGCTGAGTTCTCAAGCTCACATCAGTGTCTCCTGGATTCATGGCTTAGCAGTCGCATCATGCCACTGCTCTACTATGCAATACAGATGTAGCAGAGTTGGAGCACTAGGGCGATTGCGGGCTGCTATTTTTAGGCTGGTGACAGCCCGCATATGTCAGCTTTATCTGTGCTGGTTAACAAAAATAGAGGGGTCGCCACCCCATACTTTTCTTTTATTTATTGTATAGGTGCCGGCTGGTGAATACTCTCAACAGCGTATGCCTGCTCTTGCTGCTATCAGCAAGAGCAGGCATATGATGATGAGAGTAGTACTCTCAATAGCGGATGCCTGTGACTGGAGGTAATCTTTTTACCGCTGGTCAGAGCTGCTGGCTCACAAACTGTCATATGTGTGACGGCATAGGAACTGCATTGTTCTGACCTGCAGTAACAAATTTTACCGCTAATCAGAGCCAGTGTTTCTCACTCTGACACATAGATGACAGCATATGAAACACCGGATGTTCGGGTCCACCATTCATTTGAATGGGGTCCGGGTTCAGTTTTTTGCCATTAATTTAATTTGTATTCTTTGCAAGTTCTGTTTCATATATGCTTAACCAAGTGTTTTCACATTGACTATGTAAGTTTTAAAAATCTACACGTAGTTCTGGATCTCAGATAAGGGCAAAATGAACTGAGTTTTCTTACAAAGTTAAAAAATGTTTTAACCCCTTCACCCCCAAGGGTGGTTTGCACGTTAATGACCGGGCCAATTTTTACAATTCTGACCACTGTCTCTTTATGAGGTTATTACTCTGGAACGCTTCCACGGATCTTCGCGATTCTGAGATTGTTTTCTCGTGACATATTGTACTTCATGTTAGTGGTAAAATTTCTTCCATATAACTTGCGTTTATTTTTGAAAAAAACGCAAATATGGCGAAAATTTTGAAAATTTAGCAATTTTCAAACTTTGAATTTTTATTCCCTTAAAACAGAGAAATATGTAACACAAAATAGTTAAGAAATAACATTTTCCACATGTCTACTTTACATCAGCACAATTTTGGAATCAAAATTTTTTTTTGTTAGGAAGTTATAAGGGTTAAAAGTTGACCAGCGATTTCTCATTTTTACAACAAAATTTACAAAGCCATTTTTTTTAGGGACCACCTCACATTTGAAGTCACTTTGAGGGGTCTACATGACAGAAAATACCCAAAAGTGACACCATTCTAAAAACTGCACCCCTCAAGGTACTCAAAACCACATTCAAGAAGTTTATTAACCCTTCAGGTGCTTCACAGGAACTAAAGCAACGTGGAAGGAAAAAATGAATATTTAACTTTTTAGCCACAAAAATGATCTTTTACAAACTTTTTTTTTATTTTCACAAGGGTAAAAGGAGAAAATGGACAGATAAGGTTGTTATGCAATTTCTCCTGAGTACGCCAATACCCCATATGTGGGGGAAAACCACTGTTTGGGCACACGGCAGAGCTCGTAAGGGAAGGAGCGCCGTTTGACTTTTTCAAACTAAAATTGGCTGGAGTTGAGATTGGACGCCATGTCGCGCTTGGAGAACCTCTGATGCGCCTAAACAGTGGAAACCCCCCACAAGTGACACCATTTTGGAAACTAGACCCCCTAAGGTACTTATCTAGATCTGTTGTGAGCACTTTGAACCCCCAAGTGTTTCACAAAAGTTTATAATGCCTGGGTGTGAAAAAAAAAAAAAAAAATTCCACAAAAATGATTTTTTAGTCCTAAATTTTTGAATTTTCCCAAGGAAATTGGACCCCAAAAGTTGTTGTCCAATTTGTCCTGAGTACGCTGATACCCCATATGTGGGGGGGGAAAAATGTTTGGGCGCACGGCAGGGCTTGGAAAGGAAGTAGTAACGTTTTGGAATGCAGACGTTGATGGGGGTCATGTTCCGTTTGCAGTGCCCCAGATGAGCCTAAACAGTGGAAATCCCCCACAAGTGACCCCATTTTGGAAACTAGACCCCCTAAGGAACTTATCTAGATCTTTGGTGAGCACTTTGAACCCCCAAGTGCTTCACACAAGTTTATAATGCCCGGGCATGAAAATAAAAAATCCTATTTTTTTTCCCACAAAAATTATCTTTTAGTCACTAATTTTTTATTTTCCCAAGGGTATCAGGAGAAATTGGACCACATAAGTTGTTTTCCAATTTGTCCTGAGTACGCTGATGCCCCATATGTGGGGGGGAACCACTGTTTGGGCGCACGGCAGAGCTCGGAAGGGAAGGAGCACCATTTGACTTTCTCCAACCAAAATTGGCTGGAATTGAGATTGGATGCCATGTTGCATTTGGAGAGCCCCTGATGTGCCTAAACAGTGGAAACCCCCCACAAATGACCCCATTTGGGAAACTAGACCCCCTAAGGAACTTATCTAGATCTTTGGTGAGCAATTTGAACCCTCAAGTGCTTCACACAAGTTTATAACGTAGAGCCGTAAAATTTAAAAATCATATTTTTTCCACAAAAATGATCTTTTCACCCGAATTTTTATTTTTCCAAGGGTAACAAGACTCCAAAAGTTATTGTGCAATTTGTCCTGAGTACACTGATACCCCATATGTGGGGGTATACCACTGTTTGGGTGCATGGCAGAGTTTGGAAGGGAAGGAGCGCCGTCTCACTTTTTCAACGCAGAATTGGCTGGACGCCATGTCGTGTTTGGAGAGCTCCTGATCTGCCTAAACAGTGGAAACCCCCACAAATGACACCATTTTGGAAACTAGACCCTCAAGGAACTTATCTAGATGTGTGGTGAGAACTTTGAACCCCAGGTGTTTCACTAAAGTTTATAACGTACAGCCTTAAAATAAAAAATCCTTTTTTTTTTTTACAAAAATGATTTTTTCGCCCCCAATATTTTATTTTCACAAGGGTAACAGAAGAAATTGGAACCCAAAAGTTGTTGTCCAATTTGTCCTGAGTACGCTGATACCCAATATGTAGGAGAAAACTACTGTATGGGTGCACGTCAGGGCTCGGAAGGGAAGTAGTGACGTTTTGGATTGCAGACTTTGATGGAATGGTCTGGGGGCGTCATGTCGCATTTGGAGAGCCCCTGATACGCCTAAACAGTGGAAACCCCCCACAAGTGACCCCATTTTGGAAAATAGACCCACAAGGAACTTATCTAGATGTGTGGTGAGCACTTTGAACCCCGAAGTGCTTCACAGAAGTTTATAACGCACAGCCGTAAAAATAAAAAATCCTTTTTTTTTTACAAAAATGATTTTTTCGCCCCCAATATTTTATTTTCACAAGGGTAACAGGAGAAATTGGACCCCAAAAGTTGTTGTCCAATTTGTCCTGAGTACGCTGATACCCAATATGTGGGAGAAAACTACTGTATGGGCGCATGTCAGGGCTCGGAAAGGGAAGTAGTGACGTTTTGGATTGCAGACTTTGATGGAATGGTCTGGGGGCGTCATGTCGCATTTGGAGAGCCCCTGATGCGCCTAAACAGTGGAAACCCCCCACAAGTGACCCCATTTTGGAAAATAGACCCCACAAGGAACTTACCTAGATGTGTGGTGAGCACTTTGAACCCCGAAGTGCTTCACAGAAGTTTATAACGCACAGCCGTAAAAATAAAAAATCCTTTTTTTTTTTACAAAAATGATTTTTTCGCCCCCAATATTTTATTTTCACAAGGGTAACAGGAGAAATTGGACCCCAAAAGTTGTTGTCCAATTTGTCCTGAGTACGCTGATACCCAATATGTGGGAGAAAACTACTGTATGGGCGCATGTCAGGGCTCGGAAAGGGAAGTAGTGACGTTTTGGATTGCAGACTTTGATGGAATGGTCTGGGGGCGTCATGTCGCATTTGGAGAGCCCCTGATGCGCCTAAACAGTGGAAATCCCCAACAAGTGACCCCATTTTGGAAAATAGACCCCACAAGGAACTTATTTAGATGTGTGGTGAGCGCTATGAAGCCCCAAGTGCTTCACAGAAGTTTATAATGTACAGCCGTAAAAACAAAAAAATCTTATTTTTTTTACAAAAATAATATTTTCGCCCCCAGTTTTTTATTTTCCCAAGGGTAACAGAAGAAATAGGACAAATTTCACAATAACTCTTGGGGTCCAGAGTACGCTGATACCCCATATGTGGGGATAAACTACTGTTTGGACGCATGGCAGAGCTCAGAAGTGAAGGAACACCGTTTGACCTTTTCAAAGCAGAATTGGCTGGAATGGAGATCAGACGCCATGTCACATTTGGAGAGCCCCTGATGTGCCTAAACAGCGAAAACCCCCCAATTCTAACTCCAACCCTAACCCCAACACACCCCTAACCCTAGTCCCAACCCTAATCCAAACTCTAACCCTAATCCTAACTTTAGCGCCAACCCTAACCCTAACTTTAGCCGAAACCCTAACCCTAACCCTAATGGGAAAATGGAAATAAATACATTTTTTTTATTTTATTATTTTTCCCTAACTAAGGGGGTGATAAAGGGGGGTTTGATTTACTATTTATAGCGGTTTTTATGATTGGCAGCTGTCACGCTAAAAGACGCTTTTTATTGCAAAAAGTAGTTTTTTGCATCGCCACATTTTGAGAGCTATAATTTTTGCATATTTTGGCCCACAATGTCATGTGAGGTCTTAATTTTTGCGGGACGAGGTGACGCTTTTATTGGTACCATTTTTGAGCACGTGACATTTTTTGATCGCTTTTTATTTCGATTTTTGGGAGGTTAGAATGAACAAAAATCAGCAATTCATGAATTTCTTTTGGGTGAGGCGTTTTTATTGTTCCACGTGTGGTAAAATCTATAAAGCAATTTTATTCTTCGGGTCAGTACGATTATGGCGATACCTCATTTATATAATTTTTTTATGTTTTGGCGCTTTTATAGAATAAAAACAATTTTATATAAAAAATAATTATTTTTGCATCGCTTTATTCTGCGAGCTATAACTTTTTTATTTTTTTGCTGATGATGCTGTGTGATGGCTTGTTTTTTGCGGGACAAGATGACGTTTTCAGCGGTACCATGTTTATTTATATCCGTCTTTTTGATCGCGTGTTATTCCACTTTTTGTTCAGCGGTATGATGATAAAGCACTGATTTTTTGCTTGGTTTTTATTTTTTATTTTTTAAGGGGTTCACAAAAGGGGTTAACTAGTGGGACAGTTTTATAGGGGGGGTCGTTACGGACGCGGCGATACCATAATGTGTACTTTTATTGTTTTATTTTTTTTATTTACAATAAGTAATGAATTTATTGGGGAATATTTATTTTTTTTTTTTTATTTTGGATTTTTTTTTTACACATGTTTATTTTTACTTTTTTTTACTTTTTTACATTGTCCCAGGGTGGACATCACTGTATTTCATCAGATCGCTGGTGTGACAGTGTGCACAGCACTCTGTCACACCAGCGATGTGACAGGCAGTGCAGGACGCTTCCTCATGCCTGCTCTCCATCTTGGATCCGGGTCCTGGGAGGGAGGAAGCCCTCAGAGCAGCGCGATCACATCGCGCTGCTCTGAGGGTCTCAGGGGGGCGCGCAGGGAGCCCCCACCCTGCGCGATCCTCCCCTGTGCCCCCAGTACACCGCGATCATGTTTGATCGCGGTGTGCAAGGGGTTAATGTGCCGGGAGCGGTCCGTGACCGCTCCTGACACACAGTCACGGGTGTCAGCTGTGATAATCAGCTGACACCCGGCGGCGATTAGCTGCGCTCCCTCCGGGAGCACAGCTAATCGCCTATGACGTACTATCCCGTCCATGGTCAGAATGGCACGGGTTTTATGGACGGGATAGTACGTCTAATGTCAGAGAGGGGTTAAACACTAAAATAATAAAAAATAAAACTATATTTCATCAGTGAAGTAAAAGGTGCATATCCATTGTGAATTGATTGATCTGTGATGTAATACAGTAGCAACATTTTAATAACTGCAATTTTTTTCTTCACAAACTGCAAATAAGGAGAGCATTTTTAGGCTATGTGCGCATGTTGAGTATTTGCTTGGAGAATTTCCTGCAAAGTTTCTGCACCTCTTGGCAGGAAAACGCTGAGGCAAAACCACACATTTTTGCTGTGTTTTTGGCACGTTTTTGTATGCGTTTTTTGTATGTGTTTTTTCATGCATTTTTGCACAGCAAATAATGCTTTTTTGAGCTAAATAAAGATATTTTTAAAAAGTTTTGTGATGTCATTTATTGGTTCAACACAACCTTTTTCATGCTGATGCAGTAGCATCAGAGTAATGGGATTAGGGCTTGGTGTCAGCAGCTGTCATTGACAACCCGACACCCTCATTACTAAGTCGGTAAGTAAACACAAACACACATACACAAGCACACACATTTATACATAGACTGTAACCAGACAACAACTGTTAATTTTAAAGAAAAAAAAATTGCATGGGCTCCCATGTAATTTTAATAAACAGCAGAGGGAAAGCCGATGGCTGAGGGCAGATTTTTATAGCCTGAGAAGGAGCCAAAACGCATGGAACTTCCCAGGCTATTAATATCAGCTCACAGCTGTATACTTAGCCTTTACTAGCTATTAAAATGGGGGACCCCTCCAAAAAAATGTCGTGGGGTACGCCTATAATTAATAACCAGCAAAGGTTATGCAGACAGCTGGGGCTGATATTAATAGCCCTGGGTGGGGCCATGGATATTGGCCTCTCCCAGACTAAAAACATTAGCTGTAAGCCACCCCAGAAAAGATGTATCTATAAGATGCATCAATTCTGGCATTTAGCCTCGCTCTTTTCACTGCCCTGTGCGATGGCAAGTGGAGTACATATTTGTGGAGTTGATGTCACCTTTGTATTGTCAGGTGACATCAAGCCCACAGGTTAGTAATGGAGAGGTATTTATAAGAGACCCCATTACTAAACCCATAGTCACATTGTATGAAAACACATACACCCAGAATAAAGTCCTTTATTTGATATAATGACACAGACTACTTTATTGAATCTTAATTAAACCATACTCACGAAACGCTTAATCCACCAAAGCCATGGAACATTGGCCCACATGTGTGATTATGACTTGCAGATCCTAAAAAGGGCCCACTCATTGCCAAAATTATGAAGGATGATGAATGTTATGTTTCGGTAGCTGAGAAGGACAGGAGCAAAAAACCCCAAAGCAGCAAGACACCAGAGAGGCTGGGACCTAATGGGTTGCAGATCCCTAAACTAACCGCACAACTAGAAGTAGCCGTGGAGTGTACCTACGGTGATCCTATATGCCTTGGCACAGCCGGAGAGTTAGGTACACCTGAAGATAGAAAGAGGAAAGCTAACTGCCCCAGAGTAGAGACCCCAAAGAAATAGGAAGCCCCCAAACATGTAATGGCGGTTAGACAAGAGGAAAACACAAACATAGACAGAAAATAGAATGAGCAATTGTTGGGGACCAAATCTGTCTAAAAGCAAAGTACAGGAGAGAAATAATGTCTGCAACCCAGAAAAACCCTAACAAAAATACAAGCAGTTCTGATTACAAAAAACCTGAGACCACACGATCTCGACCACCTATATCAGATCTCTGGTGTGACACACAGCTACCCAGCAGTACAAAATATCACAGGAACAGAGAACAAGTGCAAATACAAAATGAGAACAGGAGGCAGTGCAAGCCCCCAAAGGGGACCCGGCTGAAGTCCAAGGCAAGACTGCAAAAAGTAAGGGAAATCAAACCACAGAAAAAAACAGAAAGTCACTTATCTGAATGATAGCAGGAAAGCAAGCTGAAATTCCAACAAAGACCTGGAAGCAACAATTGATTACCCGCGAGGATCATGGAGTTCAGCTCACTTATATCAAGCCAGTTATCTCCACCAAAGACAAATTCCTTAATTGGTTCAATACCCTCAGCAACCACCGGAGGGAGCCTCTGCTCCGAAGTCATCTCCAAAACATTCACAACAGACGACTACTGGTTGGCCAGGATCCTCGATCCATGCTATAAAGGCAAATTACAGAACATCATGCCACAAGAGAACCTAGAGCTTATATTGGCGAACAAACAAACAACTCTGGTAAACCGTTTGTTAGAGGCATTCCCAGCACACAGCAGCGGTGCAGGTTCTACCACGAGACATACTGGGCCAAACGGAAGAGTTGTTCGTGGTGCAAACAGCCGAAGTGGCGTTAGAGACAGGGGTTTCATGACCATGTTGTGGACTGATTTCTCGAGTAACGCTCACACGAATGGTAATACTGAACCGATTGCAACAGACAGAAGACAGCAGTTGTGAACTATGTTTCAAAATTACCTCTCCTCCCCTATCGATGTTCTCCCTCACAGTTCATTACCCTTTGACTACTGGGCCTGTAAACTGGACACCTGGCCTGAATTGGCACAATATGCTGTGCAGGAGTTCGTTTGCCCTGCTGGTAGTGTGATATCAGAAAGAGTCTTCAGTGCAGCTGGATCAATGCTGACAGAAAGAATGACTCGGCTGTTGACTCAAAATGTTGGTGATCTCACCTTCATAAAAATAAACCATGCCTGAGTTTCAAAGGATTTTGTACCACCTTCTCCTGATGACACATAGGTTGCCAGCAAAATGGCTCGCTTTGTCCTCTTCTTACTCCGACTTCTCCAATTCCTCTATTTGCAGCTGCTGAATGTCGAGCCTACACCCCAACATATGCCAGTTTTTCCACCTCCCTAACTGGGCTGTACCCCCCCAGGGCTGGCGTCAGCACCTCGCGCACCCGGGCAAGTGCAGATTCCCTGAGCAGGTGGGGGGGTCGACATATGGGCGACGGCACTGGCACAGGGCCCCTCATAGTACGCAAAAGTGTCTCTGACACTGGGGGTGGCCCACTCGCTGTCAGACTCACTGGCATACTATGCGGGACCCTGTGCCAGTGCCGTCGCCCACAAGTGGGCCCCCCTACTTGCTCAGGGCCACAGCACTTGCAATACTTATCTCTTCCTGCTCCAGCGCTGTGACGTCTTCCGTGTTTCCTGACAGTGACATTCAGGTCAGAGAGCGCGATGATGTCACGTTTCTACGCCCTCTGCCTGAACAGTCCAAGTGCAGAAAGCTGGAAGATGGTGACGCTGAGGAGTCCAGAGTGGAGGCAGTGCCAAGCGAGGAGAGGTATTTCATTTTTTAAATGTTTGGAGCAATATATGAGGAGCATTCCAAATGGGGGACATCAGACTCTGTAGCAGCATATACGGGGCCCATTATACACTGGAGCATTATAAATGGGGCCCATTATATGTGGAGCATATAATTTGCCCATCATACACTGGAGCATCATACATGGGGCCCATCAACTGGAGCATTCCAAATGGGGGACATCAGACTCTGTAGCAGCATAAACGGGTCCCATTATACACTGGAGCATTATAAATGGGGCCCATTATATATGGAGCATTATATTGGCCCATCTTACACTGGAGCATCATCCATGTGGAACCATCAGATACTGGAGCATTCTAAATGGGGGACATCAGACACTGGATCAGCATAAACGGGTCCCATTATACATTGGAGCATTATAAATGGGGCCCATTATATATGGAGCATTATATTGGCCCATCTTACACTGGAGCATCATCCATGTGGAACCATCAGATACTGGAGCATTCTAAATGGGGGACATCAGACACTGGATCAGCATATACGGGGCCCATTATACACTGGAGCATTATAAATGGGGCCCATTATATATGAAGCATTTTATTGGCCCATCATACACTGGAGCATCATCCATGGGGCCCATCAAATACTGGAGCATCATATGGGGTTCATTATTTATGAGGCATCATATAGGGTATGGAGCATCATATGGAGCACATATGGGGCCTATTTTGTATGGAGCATTATATGGAGCCCATTCTGTATGGAGCAATGTATGGGAACCATCATATACTGTATGGAGCTTTATATGCGACTCATTATACTGTATGGAGCAATATGTGTGGCTCATTATACTCTGTGGGGACCGTCCTATACTGTATGGCACATTATATGGGGACCATCATATACTGGAGCATTATGTGGAGCTCATCATGTACTGCATGGAACATTATATGGGACCAATTATTCTGTATGGAGCAATATATGGGGCTCATTATTCTGTATGGCGCACCATGTGGTGGCCATAATACTGTATGGAGTAATATACTGTCTGGTTTTTGAGCTATAGTAGAATTTAAAATAGATATCAGTCATGTAATGTAAGAAGTGAAGAATTTGTCATTGTACTATACCTATATTTCAGTGCCGTATCTGAGCATCATGAATTGTGGTATGTGTTAAAGGGGCCCACTGACACTCTTTCGCCCGGGGCACACGAAAACCTGGACTCAGCCCTAGCCCCCCTCAACTTTAGCCAAATAACCCCCAGTTTTCAATGCGTAACTATTATTATAAAGTAAATTAAGGTTGCCAAGCTTAAGTAATAAGAATTGATGTTGTTGGCATTGAAATGGGCACTGTAGGTGTTTTTACTGTCCTCCTCTTCCTGTTGACTTTGCTTCCCCATTGACTTGCATTGGGTTATGTTCTTCAGTCGGACCTCCGACTTTTCCTGATAGTCGGCCGATTTCGTTCGACTCGACTTTTGAGAAAGTCGGGTTTCATGAAACCCGACGACCTTAGAAAAGGCAAAGTCGCTCATATCTAAACATTAGAACACCCGAGCATACTCGGAAAACTCGAGTAACGAGCACACTCGCTCATCGCTAGCCACCATTCATTTTTACTTATCCAGTAATATTGAAGTCACTTGGACATTACTAAGGCTGTGTTTGTCTTAAAGATCTCAAAAGGGATTCAATACAGTCCTAGGAGACCTTAGAGTATTTTACCGGTAGTATTTTCCTTGGCAATTGAAGGTTTTGAAGTATTGTGATTCATGACAAATGTATTAATCTCAAATACATTATTTTTGCAAAAGTTGGTGAAGCTAGTGAATTCAAATTTTATATGATCCACTCATCTCTAGTATAGTAATATCTTGTGCTTTAGGTTGCAATTCTGTTACATCTACGCTTAATAAAAATGTATTTACTTCCATGCATGCTAATTTTCTAGGGCAGCACAGTGGCTCAGTCGGTAGCACTGCAACTTTGGTCCTGGGTAGTGTTGAGCATTCCGATACCGCAAGTATCGGGTATCGGCCGATATTCGCGTTATCGGAATTCCGATACTTAATTCCGATACTTTTTCCATATCGTATACCGGAATCGGAAGTTCCCATAATTCTTTGAGAGGCAATGTGATTTTAGTCAGCCAATGAGGAATCCTACGAAGTGTGGGCACATCCTGTAATGCTGCGGTCATCTTAACTAATGGCATGGCTGTGATTGGCTGCTGAAATGATGTCAGAATGCACTATAAAAGGCGCCGCCGCCATTTTAGCGTCACTGTGCTGTGAACTCAGTAAGGGACAGAACGCTACTCTGCTCACTCTGAGGGACAGTTAGATATTGCGATTTTGTGTACTACTGTGCTTGAGGCAGGCTAGTTTACCAACCGCTGTGTAAAGCTTCATTTTGCCAGTGTTGTTTTAACAGCTCTGTGCAAGGTGTGTGTGTGACAGTGCAGGTGACGCTGCAGTTTGCTCTGCATCCACCGCTGTTTGTAGGCATCTGCACGTGTCACTGACTCTTTTTTTTTTTTTTTTTTTTTTTTATTTTGTGGAATTGGTGCAGCTCCATTATATTAGAAAAAAAATCAAATCTATTAGTGTGACGTGCTTCCATCCGTATACAATACATTGGTTGCAAACACTATAGAACTACACAAAGGAGCTTTTCACAGATTGTGGACAGTTGTGTTTCAGTGTTCACTTCAGTCTGTGTTTTTTACTTTTTTTAGTGCAGATCACGCTCCAGTTACATGTTCAAGCACTGCTGCTTGTACTCTGCTGAGCGTGTCTCAGTGTCTCATCCTTTTCATTTATCTCCAATTGGTTCTGCTACATTCCATTTAAAATAAATCTAATCTATTAGACTAATAGATTAGATTTATTTTAAATGGAATGTAGCAGAACCAATTGGAGATAAATGAAAAGGATGAGCCACTGAGACACGCTCAGCAGAGTACAAGCAGCAGTGCTTGAACAAGTAACTGGAGCGTGATCTGCACTCAAAAAAGTAAAAAACACAGACTGAAGTGAACACTGAAACACAACTGTCCACAATCTGTGAAAAGCTCCTTTCTGTACTTCTATAGTGTTTGCAACCAATGTATTGTATACGGATGGAAGCGCGTCACACTAATACTATTAGTGTGACGCGCTTCCATCCGTATACAATACATTGGTTGCAAACACTATAGAAGTACAGAAAGGAGCTTTTCACAGATTGTGGACAGTTGTGTTTCAGTGTTCACTTCAGTCTGTGTTTTTTACTTTTTTGAGTGCAGATCACGCTCCAGTTACTTGTTCAAGCACTGCTGCTTGTACTCTGCTGAGCGTGTCTCAGTGGCTCATCCTAATAGTATTAGTGTGACGCGCTTCCATCCGTATACAATACATTGGTTGCAAACACTATAGAAGTACAGAAAGGAGCTTTTCACAGATTGTGGACAGTTGTGTTTCAGTGTTCACTTCAGTCTGTGTTTTTTACTTTTTTTAGTGCAGATCACGCTCCAGTTACATGTTCAAGCACTGCTGCTTGTACTCTGCTGAGCGTGTCTCAGTGGCTCATCCTAATAGTATTAGTGTGACGCGCTTCCATCCGTATACAATACATTGGTTGCAAACACTATAGAAGTACAGAAAGGAGCTTTTCACAGATTGTGGACAGTTGTGTTTCAGTGTTCACTTCAGTCTGTGTTTTTTACTTTTTTTAGTGCAGATCACGCTCCAGTTACATGTTCAAGCACTGCTGCTTGTACTCTGCTGAGCGTGTCTCAGTGGCTCATCCTAATAGTATTAGTGTGACGCGCTTCCATCCGTATACAATACATTGGTTGCAAACACTATAGAAGTACAGAAAGGAGCTTTTCACAGATTGTGGACAGTTGTGTTTCAGTGTTCACTTCAGTCTGTGTTTTTTACTTTTTTTAGTGCAGATCACGCTCCAGTTACATGTTCAAGCACTGCTGCTTGTACTCTGCTGAGCGTGTCTCAGTGGCTCATCCTTTTCATTTATCTCCAATTGGTTCTGCTACATTCCATTTAAAATAAATCTAATCTATTAGTGTGACGCGCTTCCATCCGTATACAATACATTGGTTGCAAACAATATAGAAGTACACAAACGGGCCTTTCACAGCTACTGAACATGGGTTTTTAATTTTTAACTAAAATATGTATTTTTTCAAATGACACAAATATAAGTAATGTTGAAGAGGAATAGTCCTACATCCATTGTTTGCACAATATTACAGGTGTACATCATGTCCCTTAATCAACAATGTATTATTATATTTACTTGTATGCTTTTATTTAAAAGCCAAGAACACAGAAGGATAACCTTCGCACTGCAGCTGTTGTCAAAGTTCAACCCACATTATGCACTTCCAACATTGCAGCATTTGAGGCATGATGTGAGTTGGATTGGTCAAAGTTATGGAGTGAGAAGGTTCACCATCAGTACCCTATAGCATAAGTATGCTTTTGTGTTAGACATGTGGATATCTGCCATAATATGTCACAATTATTTAGTTACAGATTTGTTACCAACACTAATCATTGAATGGTTTTAAATTTGACGTTTCACTTGTTTACAGCTTAGAAATAAGGGTGTAGCCTGATATCTATGTGTAGCACTAGCCACTTTAACATGTCATGTTTTTTTAAACATGTGTAGCTAGGTAGCAGTAATTTTTGCCGGACACACAGCAGGGGAACAGCAGGCGTTACTGAACCCCACTATTACTATAGCTTGTGTATTGGTCTGTGGACACGACACTTCTGAGCAGCAACTGGCAGTGTTGTAGCCCAGGGAGTATAGCTCAGGTGGTAGAAAGATGAACATAACAGGAGACATGGAAAACGTTGTCAACCAGTTAGTTAATCTGAAACCGGACAGGCAAATTCAGGCGAGATCCATGCCTAGTTCATTTTCAGAAAAGTAAGCCGTTGTACATTATCGTAGGATAGTCGCATGCAACGGTCTGTTAGTACACCACCTGCAGCAGTAAAGACGCGCTCCGATAATACACTGCCAGCAGATCAAGCCAGCACCTCCAATGCATACTGGCTAAGCTCTGGCCATGTATCCAGCTTAGAGACACAAAACTTGAATGGGGAAGAGCCATCTGAGAGTACACTGAGAGGGCAAGACATGTAGTCTGTAACCATCTTACGGAAATGTTGCCTCCTGCTGACTGGAGCCGTCTCGGATGGTGTAGACATTGGTGGCGCTGCCACAAAACTTCGACACATTTGGAACATACTGGTCTTGCCCTGTGCAGAGGCGCTGCTTGTGCTCCCTCTTGTTGCAGAGCTGTCTCCACTGCCTCGACGCACAGAGCTGCTTTGTAAATCAGTAGCAGCAGCAGTGCTCTTGGCTGGAATGGAGAACATTATGGATTGCACCAGTGTGTCTTGGTACTTCCGCATTTTACGCTCCCGGTTCAACGGTGTGATGAGGCTTTGTAAGTTGTCCCGGTAGCGAGGGTCTAGGAGGGTGTACACCCAATAATCAGACGTGGTGTGAATGTGTTCGATGCGGCGGTCGTTTCTCAGCCACTGCAGCATGAAATCAACCATGTGCTGCAGACTCCCAACTGGCCAAGAAACGTTGTCCCCTGCAAGAGGCGTCATCTCCGCCTGCTGTGCATCACCCCACCCTTGGTCTACATACTGACTAGAGCATTGTCTACCTCCCTCTGGAGCGATGTCTTCCTCCTCCATTGACTCCTCCTCACAAAGTCCTTCAAATACATATAAATTTACAAAATTTAAAACTCAAAATTTAAAAACTTTGTATCATAATTCTGTAACATCAGTTTATGGAAACACAATAGCATTACAAAAGGATAGACAAAAAATGTACATTATGTGCTTTGTAAATACATTAAAAGTTTGTAATGGTTATGAAAATATAGACAGCGACTCTGGAGGTTCAATTGTTGATACAGCATGGTACTTTGAAAGTCCTCCAGCCCTTTGTGAAGAACCACGTTGCGCTGACTGTCCAGAAGGTGATGGAATTTGTGACTCCTCATCCTCCACCTCTTCCAAAACCTCATGCCTTAGTGCTTGCAGTGTTTTTTGAAGCAGGCAGATAAGGGGGACAGTCAGGCTGACTAGTGCATCATCTGCACTCGCCATCCGCGTTGACTCATCAAACGCACGCAAAACGTGGCAGATATCCTTCATAGAGTTATTCGCCACTCATTACACTGGCAGTGGCTGCCCATTCATTATAGGATCCAATTCTAATTACTGGTTCTCACCAACATAGCTCTCCACAGCGCAGCACCCCCCTACATCTCCTCCCTTATTTATATTTATCGGCCTAACCGACTGCTGCACTCTGCAAACGACCTTCGACTAACCTCTGCACTAATCCGTACCTCCCACTCCCAACTCCAAGACTTCACCCGCGCTGCGCCAATCCTCTGGAATGCTCTACCCCAAGAAATTAGGACTATCCGCAATTTGGATGGTTTCAGGCGCTCCCTCAAAACACATTTGTTCACAGTGGCCTATCACATTCTCTAATCAAAGTCATTCTATGTGTAATTCTGTGTGTGTAGCCCATTCACTATCTCCATGCATCCCTCACTTCCTTAAAATGGCTGGACCATCATTGTAAAAACACCATTGTATATAAACACCTGTACTTTGTATCTCCCACACCTCATTGTAGATTGTAAGCTTTCACCAGCAGGGGCGGCTGATTTTGCTTTAATTATTGTATTGTTAACGTTGTTACTTATGACTCGTGTTTTGAAACTGTTAAACTGTAAAGCACTGCGGAATATTATGGCGCTATATAAATAAATAAATTATTATTATCTTATTATAGAGGCCCACTCAGTAGTGGTGAAGTGTGAACGCCGCAAATTGCGAGTTGACTGCGCCTGATGCAGCTGATACTCCATTACTGTTGGCTGCTGCTCACACAACCGCTCCAACATATGTAACGAGGAATTCCACCTGGTGGGTACGTCACATATAATGCGATGTTCATGAAGGTGAAATCTGCGTTGCAGAGCTGCAATCAGCGATCTGGCCATGCTGGAACGTCGCAAGTGAGCGCACTCTAGGCGGACCTTGTGCAGCAGTGCATCAAGATCCGGATAGTCCCTCAAAAAACTCTGCACGACCAAGTTGAGCACATATGACAGACATGGTATGTGAGTGAGGTTGCCAAGGCCCAGAGCTGACACCAGATTTCGGCCATTGTCACACACTACCAAGCCTGCCTGTAGATTCTCTTCCAAAAACCACACGTCGCTCTCCTGCTTTATGGCATTACAGAGCTCCTGCGCTGTGTGGCTAAGATTCCCCATGGAAATTAATTTCAGGATGGCCTGTTGACATTTGGACACGGCTGTGCTCATATCGGTCGCAACAGGTAAACGTTCACGGGTCCATGTGGAGGTAGACCGTGACGGCTCCTGCAGCGATGATTCTGAGGAACTGGAATAGGAGGAGGAATCAATGTGTACAGACTTGATTCCTGCAATCCTTGGAGTTGGCAGAACACGTACAGCGCCACTCGCAAGATCAGTACCCGGCTGCACAACATTGACCCAATGGGCAGTGAGGGAAAGGTATTGTCCCTGGCCATGGGTGTTAGAACCCTCTTGTTAGGTTTTGTTTCAGTTTGCTGGTCACATGACCTTTTTTCCCTATTTAGTCTGGCTCCGCCCTTCTGGCTTTGCTTGACTTCATTGTATTATCTACTGTTAAGCTAGCCGGGTGCTTAGGTGCCTTAATCTGTGAGTTTTGCTTGATGTTAGGATCACAAAGTATTTATTTTTCTGTTTAATTATCCATGCTACAATTTATGTTAGGACTAGGAGGTGTCCACCTTTTCTCCCAGTCCCTAGATCTTGTAGGGATTACTCCCTCGCAACTATAGGTCTTCGTTCACACTAGATGAGGACTTTAGCGGGTCTGGTCGCAGGATCAGGTTCCCCGTTACATCGTAGGGATTCAGCTTAGTTGTATTGTAGGGACAGAATTCCCTTCTTTCCTTACTGGTTGTAGCAGATCATAACAATGGGTACTGGTCCACGCATCGGTGGTCAGGTGGACCTTGCTACTGAGGGCTTTTAGTAGCGCATGTTTAATTTTTCCCTCAACATGCTTTTGCAGACCAGGGACGGCTTGCCTGCTGAAATGAAATCGGCTTGGCACATTGTATTGTGGGATTGACAATGATATTCAGTTACGGAAACTGTCTGTCTCCACCAGCCTGAATCACAGCATTTCAAGGGACAGGAGTTTTGCAATGCCAGCATTCAGAGCCTGTGCTCGTGCATGGTTTGCGGAGTATGGCCGTCTTTTATCCCATGCCTGTGCTACCGCTGGCTGTTTTGTGGCCTGGGAGTGTGAGGATGACAGGGAACTTGCTGCTGTGTGTGGAATAACAGTTTGTCTCTGGACAACAGTGGCCGAGGTTCTTCCATGGCGATCCTGTGAGGAAGCATAACCAGCTGTGTGTGAGCTCGATGAAGAGGCTTCAACACAACCTGAAGATGTAGGTGCTGCTGTAGGTTGGCCTACATCTCCAGTGTGTCTTTGTAACTCAACTACGTGCTTTGTCCGCACATGTTTCCACATATTTGTGGTATTGAGGTGACTGACACTTTTAGCTATTTTTAATTTTTGATTACACAGCTTGCATTTCACATAGCAAATATCATGTGCAAGTGTGTGAAAAAAGGACCACGCAGTGCAAGTCCTGGGAGCGCACGTTTTGACTTTTGGAACACAACTGCTCCGAACAGGTGCCAAACTGGAGGCTACAGGCAACCGAGTCTGCAGCCTAACTCTCCCTCCTGTTTGTACCGTTGGGGCAATGTCTTCCTCTATCTTCCTTCTATCACTAACCATTTCTCTAGGCCTCTCCCAGCTTTCAACCAAAGTACTGGTTCTCACCCACAAAGCTCTCCACAGTGCAGCACCCCTCCTACATCTCCTCCCTCATTTCTATCTATCGGCCTAACCGACTGCTGCGCTCTGCAAACGACTTTCGACTAACCTCTGCACTAATACGTACCTCCCACTCCCGACTCCAAGACTTCTCCTGCTCTACGCCAATCCTCTGGAATGCTGTACCCCAAGAAATTAGGACTATCCACAATTTGCATGGTTTCAGGCGCTCCCTCAAAACACATTTGTTCAGAGCGGCCTATCACATTCACTAATCAAAGTCATTCTATGTATTCTGTGTAAGTGTGTGTGTGTCTCTAGCCCATTCACTATCTCCATCCCTCAGTCCCTTAAGATGGCTGGAACATCATTGTAAATGCACCATTGTATATAAACACCTATACTTTGTATCTCCCCCATCTCATTGTACATTGTAAGCTGTCACGAGCAGGGGCGACTTATTTAGCTTAAATTATTGTATTGTTAACGTTGTTACTTATGACTTGTGTTCTGAAACTGCTAAACTGTAAAGCGCTGCGGAATATGATGGCGCTATATAAATAAATATTATTATTATTCCTCTGAGCTGCTCCCACCACCTTCCTGTTCTTCATGCCATGTTGGGTATTGGACCTCATCATCTCCACTACCCTCTTCCAACACCTGCTGTTGGGTGGTCTGGCCAGCACCATGCTCAACAGAAACTGGCACCTGGGTCTCATCATCATCATCAGATGCGTTCTGCGGTGTGCTGACCATCGGCACTGTCTCACCCGCCTCTTCAGATTCAGAGAGACACAGCTGTTGCGCATCACTGCATACTCCCTCTTCTTCACATTACAGAATGCTGCTTGGCTGGGCCCCTGTTTGCAAGCCAATAGATTCTGAGAACAGAAGCAGACACTCAGCTGGCTCCTGTACAGAACTCTCTGACTGCCTGGGCAATTTGCCAGGCGGTGAAGAGACAGATGGTTGCCCAACAGTGCTGTGGTCCTGAGAGGAGGTGGAAGCAATTGAAGTCGATGCATTGGCTGAGATCCAAACAACAACGGCTTTAATTTGTTCTTCCCGCAGCAGGGGGGTACTCCGAGCTCCTACAAAAGTGCGCATAAAGGAACGCTCACGGCCCGGGGAAAACTGGTGGATGCTGTGTCACTGGGGGCCGCAGCAGCCACAGAATCCCCACGTCCTCTCCCTGAAGAAACTCCACGACCACGTGCCTTACTCCCTGCCTTCTTCATCTTGGTAGATTGATAAAGAAAGTCTGAAAAGTTATAAGGCCTAAGTGTGGTTATTCCGCAGAGACTGCAGTGAACACTGCACACAACTGTTCAGTAGGTGTGAAAGGCCCCTTTGTGTACTTCTATAGTGTTTGCAACCAATGTATTGTATACGGATGGAAGCGCGTCACACTAATAGATTTTATTTATTTGTAATAGAGTGGAGCAGCAACAATTAGAGAAAAATTTCAAGGATGTGCCAGTGACACACGCTCAGCAGACTACAACCAGCAGTGGTTGAAGAACTAACTGGAGCGTGATCTGCACTCCAAAAAGGAAAACCTCAGACTACAGTGAACACTGCACACAACTGTTCACTACCCAACGCGTCTCAGCAGGAAGGCAGTCTGTGCGTCAAAACAAAGGCGCAAGCATACATCCACGTACCCTGTTTATAAAGCTATATAAAAAAAATTATGTAGTAGTGACGCACACTTTATTGAGGTACAGTATTACATCGCCATTCACCATCTGTGGCTATGCAGTCTCATCTATATATACCTTATCTATCCGTTGTCATGCTTGCAAGTCGACAGTCAGGCATAAATAGCAATTTTCACTATGCACTATGCACTTTTTAAAGGTTATGTTTGTTAATAAACATGATTATTGCCACATATTATGAGTATTACATGATGGAAATTGTATAATTTTGTATAAACTGTTTAGTGACATTATTCAGCAAATGTAACATTTTAGTAATGTCACAGATAACTTGTAATGCTGATGATGTTTTGAAGTCAGACATTCATTGTCTATACAATAAAAATGGTGTACATACTGTTACTTATCCATCATTAATGGATTCAGATATGTACTTGTATGCTTTTATGTACAACCGTATAGCAGATTCCTTAACTAATTTATTTTGTGGTTTGCATTGCTGTTCAACATGTTAATGTATGTGTTTATGTTTGTCAATTCTTTATTTATCTAGATATTAGTTTAAATGAAATCATCATCTTATGGTAGTAAAGGTTATCTTTCTCTTGTTTGAAGTATAGACATTTAAAATTGACAGGTAACAAGGAAATTACTTTATCTAGTATTTAAACATCCTCCTTGACCCTGGGCTCCAACACCGCCAGTTGTTGCTCGAAAGTGCTGTTAGCACAGTCAACACTTGCTCCTGTGTTACTGGGGTTCAGTAACGTCAGCTGGTCCTCGGTTGTGCCATTGGCTCTTTTCCTTCTGCTGCCCCTCCGGGTTCCAGTACCGTCAGCTGGTTCTCCGCAGTGCCTTTGGCCTAGGTGCCTCCATCTTGGTATCCGAGTTCCAGCAACGTCTGCTGGTCCTTGGTAGTGCTTTGGAGCACAGGTACCTCCTGCTTAGTAACCGTGTCCCAGTAACGTCAGCTGGTCCTCGGTTGTGCCATTGGCTCTTTTCCTTCTGCTGCCCCTCCGGGTTCCAGTACCGTCAGCTGGTTCTCCGCAGTGCCTTTGGCCTAGGTGCCTCCATCTTGGTATCCGAGTTCCAGCAACGTCTGCTGGTCCTTGGTAGTGCTTTGGAGCACAGGTACCTCCTGCTTAGTAACCGTGTCCCAGTAACATCAGCTGGTACAAGATTGTGCTACAAATACAAGATACGGAACAAGAGACACAAGAACAATAAGCAGAAGATCTAAAAGCAGAAGAACATGAAGTATAAGACCAAAATGAAGAGCAAAATATATGCTCTAAATTCTAAGCAGAAGAAGACTAAGCAGTGTATGGGGGTGAGTCCGTTCCTCCTCGTGGTGCCCCTGGAAAATGCCTGCTGCTGCAGGCTAAACTGAACACGGACAAATACTGTTGTAATTTAAATCTTTTGTGACAGCAAGAACGGAAGGATGAAAAATTCATACTTTGACAGATTACAAGTACAGGATTCTCTGTCACAAATAAGAATATGATGAAGAAGATGAAGCAGAATATGAATAAGAATAATAGTTTAATAAGAAGAATATGAGTAATGTTAACAAAGATGAATAGCAAGAAGTTTAAGAAGAAGATAAAGAAGGTGAAGATGAAAAATAATTTGATGAAAAAGATGATGCTGCAGAAGATTATGAAGGAGAAAGTGTGTGAAAAGTTAAAAAGGTGAAGATGAAGAGCATGGAAGTTGTGTAATATACATATTTGCCAAAATATAAAAAACGTTAACATTGTCAATTTCTTCGTCAATCCGAACATCTTTAAAAAAAAAAATATTTATGCTATTCCATTTGATTGGGTTAAACATCTATGCCTTTAATGTCTCCTCAACCTTCCACAATACATTCTACATTACTCTTTGTTGTTTTCCTTCATGTACAATTAACCAACAAGGCAAGAATGGGTTTTTTTTAATTTCGATATTTTGTTCCCATAGACTTACATGGGACTTCCGGTATCGATATCGGGTATCGCCGATATTTTAGTGATATCGGCGATACCATTCCGATTCCGATACTTTAGGATATCGGAAAGTATCGCTCAACTCTAGTCCTGGGTTCAAATCCCACCAAGGACAACATCTGCAAGGAGTTTGTGTTTGTGTAGGTTTCCCCCCACATTCCAAAGACTTACTAATAGGGAATTTAGTTTGTGAGCCCCATCTCGGACAGCGATGATAATGTGTGCAAACTATAAAGCATTGCTGAATATGTTGGCGCTATATAAATAGAAGATTATTATTATTATTTTCTCTACCACTAGGCCACATCTGCTGTTGTAGCTTGTACAGTTTATTGATCACTGTATCAAGCTAAATATGAAACAGAATTTAGCCAGCTACGAGAGTGGCTAAAAGACTATAAGCTGTTTAAAAGCAATGATGTTAATAGAGGATGTAAAGTTCAAGACTTTAAAAGAATGCAAGTGAAGTGCTACTTAGATTTTCAAACTTCTCATGTCTCAACAAAGAGACTTGTAAGCAACCAGCCAACCACCCATGTAGCTTAAGGCCATGGGCAAATTGCTATCTATCCACAACCAAACACTAAAATAGTTATGAATGGAATTTCCCAATTGACTATCATAAACACCATGGGTAATTCTTCTTCAATTGCTTCCTTTAGTAGTTTTAGTGTTGGAACAAGGTATTGTCTTATGAGGCAAATTATCAAATGATTGTCCACTAAAATTTAAGCATAGATGAAGGTATGCCTTGTTTTTGGTTTTCTATTTTTTTTGTGTTTTATTTTATCAACCACAAAGTATATTAAAAATATTTACAACAGTGATTATTTTAAACAATATATACTGCTCAAAAAATAAAGGGAACACTAAAATACCACATATATCGCTGATTGAAATATTCCAGTTGCAAATTTTTATTCATTACATAGTGGAATGCGTTGAAAACAATAAAACATAAAAATGATCAACGAAAATCAAAATTAATATCCTATTAAGGTCTGGATTTGGAATAATACCCAAAATCATAGTGGAAAATCAAATTACAGGTTGATCCAATCCAGATTCAGTGGAAATTCCTCAAGACTAGTGTTGAGCGATACGATACCGCAAGTATCGGGTATCGGCCGATATTAGCTCTATCGGCCTTTCGATACTTAGTTCCGATATTTTCGTCTTATCGGATACCGGAATCGGGATTGTCACTGTCACTGTCAGTGTCCGTCGGTTGGGTCTGTCAGGAGTCAGCGGCACTTACCTGGCAGAAGATCTCCGGCGGTCACGGGCTGGACTGCTTCATGGCCGCCATCATCTTTCCTCGGCGGTCACATGCAGTTTCTCGCGATAACTGCAGTGACTGCTGGGTAATCCCGGCCGTAAAGCAGTCAGTCCGATGATGTCACCGCCGGGGAAGCAGGTAATCAGCTGTGCTGCGCCGGGATGTCAGGCTCTGCCTGTCATTCCGATGTAGCAGAGCTGGATCGTCGTGGGACAATCGTTACTATGGACTGCGTCGGACAGGTGGTATACTGTTGGTTTGTTTTTTTCTTTTTTTACAGGAGATCGATGGCGTCGCAGGAATGAGAGTATAATAAAAGAAATGAAAACTGTGTTGTCTCTTTTATTTCATTAAAAGACTTTTTTCTTGCTTTGTCTTTTTTTTATACATTTAATAACTTTGGGATTAATAATGGATCGGTGTCTTATTGACACCTCTCCATTATTAACCGGGCTTATTGTCACCGTGCAATCAACGGTGACATTAACCCCTTATTACCCCACTTGCCACCGCTACAGGGCAGTGGGAAGAGCCGGGTAAAGTGCCACAATTGGCACATCTTTTGATGCGCCAAATGTGGGGCTGCTGTAGCCTGGTATTATCAGGCTGTTGAGGGCCAAAATCCATGGGCCTTGACAGTCTTTTAATACCAGGCCGCAGCAGTCTGCATTTTACTTGGCTGGTTAACAAAAATAGGGGGACCCCTACGCAGTTTTTTTTTCGAGGGGATCCCCTATTTTTGTTAACCAGCCAAGCTAAGCAGACTGCTGTGGCCTGGTATTATCAGGCTTGCAAGGTCCATGGATATTGGATCCTTACCAGCCTTAAAAACCAGGCCTCAGCGGTCTGCTTCATCTGGCTGGTTAACAAAAATAGGGGGGACCCCACGCCAATTTTTTTCGAGGGGATCCCCTATTTTTGTTAATCAGCCAAGATATGCAGACTGCTGTGGCCTGGTATTATCAGGCTGGCAAGGTCCATGGATCTTGGCTCCTTAACAGCCTGAAAATCCAGGCCTCAGCGGTCTGCTTCATCTGGCTGGTTAACAAAAATAGGGGGGACCCCATGCAATTTTTTTCGAGGGGATCCCCTATTTTTGTTAATCAGCCAAGATATGCAGACTGCTGTGGCCTGGTATTATCAGGCTGGCAAGGTCCATGCATCTTGGCTCCTTAACAGCCTGAAAATCCAGGCCTCAGCGGTCTGCTTCATCTGGCTGGTTAACAAAAATAGGGGGGACCCGACGCCATTTTTTATTCGAAGGGAACCCCTATTTTTGTTAATCAGTTCCCTCTGACGTCACTGATTGTGTCCCTGGCTGACCTGAAGTGAAAGTGGAAAGCAATCAAATAAGCTTTCCACTTCCTCTCCTGTCAGCCAACGAGAGGAACTCATTCATTTGGGGGTTTACTGTGAGGCTGCAGCATTAGCTGCGGTCCCTGCAGTAAACATTAACCCTTTCTGAAGGATTACACCGTGGGACCTGACTGTGCATGGGATAGGTAAGAATAATTTTGCTTTATTATTTTATTTTTATTACAGGAAATGGTTTTTGCAGTCAAATAAAAGATGGTCAAAACATGTGTCTTTATTTCATTAAAATGATTTTTAATTAAAGTGTGTGTGTTTTATTTTTATTTCATGCAATAGGATTAATAATTGATAGTTGTCTAATTGACAGCTCTCAATTATTAACCTGGCTTAAGGTCACCTTTCAATTGCAATGTGGCTTTAACCCCATATTAACCCATTCGCCACCGCTACAGGGCAATGGGAATAGACGGGCAAAGTGCCAGAAAGGGCGAATCTAATTATAGATTTATCTTTTCTGGGGTGTCTGGGGGCAGATGTTAGTAGCCAGGGGGGGCCAAAAATAATGGTCCCTCTCTGGGCTATTATTATCTGCCCCCATTCGCTGGCTTTGTCTGTCTGGTTGCGAAAATAGGGCGGGAGCCCACACATTTTTTTTAAACAATTTTACACCTCATATATATATATATATATACATGTCATTGAATTTGTGACACATATATATATATTTATATTTATAGTTCATATACTTCTACATAGTATAATAGCCGCTAATTCAATTGACGGCTTTTGTGAAAATGCAGAACCCGACATGAAATGACACTTGGTGTACATAGGGTTAACCATGTCTTTTCATGTCCTTTGCTATCTGATTTGCACAAACAATTACATCAGTCTATGTGTGCAAAATTTCACACCTGTAGGGGTTAATTAAAGGTGTAAATTCGTAGCAAAAAAGTCCTTTTTTTTTTACAACGAATTTACACCTTTAATTAACCCCTACAGGTGTGAAATTTTGCACACATAGACTGATGTAATTGTTTGTGCAAATCAGATTGCAAACGACATGAAAAGACATGGTTAACCCTATGTACTCCAAGTGTCATTTCATGTCGGGTGCTTCTGTCTTTTCACAGAAGCCGGCTTTACCCGGCAATTGAATCAGAGGATATTTTACTATGTAGAAGTGTATAAACTATACATATATGTATATATATATATATGTCACAATGACATGTATATATATATGTATTCTATGTGTGTATATTTAGTGTTTACAAGGAAATAAAGGTTTTTTTTAGTTGCGATATTTTGTTCCCATAGACTTACATGGGACTTCCGGTATCGGAATCGGATATCGCCGATATTTAGTGATATCGGCGATACCATTCCGATCCGATATTTTTAGATATCGAGCAGTATCGCTCAACACTACTCAAGACAATTAAATGATGCTCAGTAGTGTCTGTGATCTCCACGTGCCTGTATTACCTCCCTACAATGCCTCGGCATGATCTGGATGAGGTGGCCGATGTTCTCCTGAGGGATCTCCTCCCAGATCTGGATAAAAGCATCCGCCAACTCCTGGACAGTCTGTGGTGCAATGTGACATTGGTGGATGGAACAAGACTTGATGACCCAGATGTGCTCTACCAGATTCAGATTTGGGGAATGGGCAGGCCAGTCCATAGCATCAATGACTTCATCATGCAAGGAATGCTGACACTTCATCCACATGAGGCCTAGCATTGTCATGCATCAGAAGGAACCCAGGGACCATTGCACCTGCATATGGTCTCACAATGGGTCTGAGGATCTAATACCAGTACCTAATGACAATCAGGGTATGTCTGGCTAGCACATGGAGGACTGTACGGCCCTCCAAAGAAATGCCTTCCCACACCATTACTGACCCACTGTCAAATCGGTCATGCTGGAGGATTTTGCATGCAGCAGAATGCTCTCCATGGCATCTCCAGATTTTGTCACATCTGTCACGTGTGCTCAGTGTGAACCTGCTCTCATTCGTGAAGAGCACAGGGTGCCAATGTTGAATCTGCAAGTTTTTGTGTTCTCTGGCAAATGCCAATTGCCCTGCATGGTGTTGGGTTGCAAGCACAACAGTCATTTGTGAACATCGGTCCCTCATACCACCCTCATGGAGTTAGTTTCTGACAGTTTGAGCAGACACATGGATGTTAGTGGCCTGCTCAAGGTAATTTTGTTAGGCTCTGGCACTGCTCCTTCTGTTCCTCCTTGCACAAAGGAGGAGGTAGCAGTACTGCTGCTGGGTTGTTGCCCTCCTACGGCCCCCTCCATGTCTCCTGGTGTACTGCCCTCCCCTTGTATCTGCTCCATGCTCTGGACACTGTGCTGACAGACCCAGCTACCCTTCTTGCCACAGCTCACATTGATGTGCCATCCTGGATGAGCTGCACTACCTGAGCAACTTTTGTGTGTTGTAGACACTGCCTCATGCTACTGTATATGTTATACATTAAATATTTTTGTTTTTAAATAATTATTCACCGATGTATCTGCTGGATACCTTTCCATCTTTGATGCTGCTCATTTGCTGCTAACATGAACTTCTTTCCATGCAGGGCCATTGGATTCTAATGCGGTGAGCTGGATTTTTTGACAACGTTTTTTTGTTTCCTATTTATGTACAGTATGAGCCCTGACATAGCCTCCAATATACAGTGTGAGCACTGTTTTCTGATGTTGTATGAACCTGAAAAAAGGAGCATAGATTAGCAACACCAAGATGATCAAATAAAGTTGCAGCATCAAAAACCAACTAATCACATATCATTGCATATTATTTAATATAAAATCTTTATTAACACTAAAGGAATGTGAGAATAAAAACAAAAATTAAAAACACTTAAAAACTGATAAACTCCACCATTAATGCATCTTGTATCCGCACTCCCTAAAAAAATAAGAATTAAGGGTCAAACAATGTATGAGACCCAGACCTGCAAGTTATGAAATGAAACAACAATACTGGGATCTCCAAAAACATTCTGGATGGTCAAGCACTACTATAAAGTGCTAGGCCGCAATTAAACAAATCTACTCGAAGTGTAAGTGTGAGTACATATAAATACAAAATAGAAAGAAAGTACTCTGTATCCTAGCATGACAATTGAAACAATAGCTGTGAATGAGCATCAGGGCAAAAAGCAAAGAGGTCATGGAAAAAAATATACTTAATATTATTATTTACTTTTAGAGCACCATTGATTCCATTGTGCTGTACATGTGAAAAGGGATTTAAATACAAAAACCAAACATAGATTACAATGAAGAAACTAAAAATGACAAACTTGTACAGTAAGGGAGAAGATCCTGTCCTTGCGGGATTATAGTCTACTTTATAATGGGGAAGGAGACAGTAGTTTGGGTGGTTGCGGCAGCTTTGATGTGGTGAGCTGATACCGAGGTCGTTGCATGCTGTAAGCTTTCTTGAACTGATGGGTTTTCAAGTTTGATTTGAAAGTTCTAAATGTGATGGATAATTGGACACGCTGGAGCACAGAATTCCAGAGGATGGAGAATTATCGGGAGAAGTTTTGAAGGCAATTGGGTGATGAATGTACAACTGTGGAAGAAAGAAGGAGGTCTTGGGAGTACTGGAGATTATGTGTGGGAAGATACAGGAGTGGACATGATTTATTTACTATTAGTCCTCATATCAGCTTTTTATCCGTAAACCACTGTATTCTAAATTTTAAAAAAATCCAGAAGAATTATGGAAGAAAAATCAACAGAGCTAGTGTTATGAGCTAGGTTACAACAACTTTATTGGATAATGGATTGCAACTGAACCCGGGGTCCGCAATGCAGTTAGAGTCACTGCTGCTGAACACCCCTTGGGTATGAAGGTAACAACTGACAACTAAAGAATAATATTAGATCTCGCATGTGGTACTTCACACAAGGAGAGCGATATTTGCACTATCTCCATTAACTTCACAGGAGATGTGCTGTAGGCTGGCGTAGACATACCCCTGTTGACTGCACAGAAGCCACTTGACAGAGGACTAGGTAGTGCATGTGACTCCCGCCAGACATACATGTTGTCAGCCGGTGTGCGACCGAACTGAGCAACTGACTGTTCAGCTGGCGGCGATGCCCACATGCTGCCAGCCGGTGTGCGATCGGACTGATCAACTCTCTGTTCATCTGGCAGGCGATGAACAGGTTACGCGCTCTGCATTCTGCTCAGGGTGTACCGCTACCCTTTGTTGGAGCAAGACTGCACCACATTGGCTACCTGCCTGGCATAAGCTAATCCTGCCTGAAGGACCTGTTTTAATTAGCCAAGCAAACTCTGGCATCGGCAGGTCCCGGAGAGCAAAGCTAGGGAGCACGTGGAGCCCTGATTCTGGTACATCCACACATGAGCACTGCCTATTTTAGCATGATCTGACCGCGCCGCGGACAGACAAGCTATTTAAGGGCTAAGCTCCGCCCCAGCCATCTCGTCAATCGCATCACCGATGACGTCATCCGTTACCAATCAGGCGATGCCAGGTCAGAGGATCAGTTGACATTAACCACCAATCACGGTTCGCCATGTCACGGACATGGTCAGTGCAGGCATTTCTGGACTTAGGCTTATAACAGACTTTTCCTGTTCTGTAACCTAGGTTAAAGGCTACTATGAACAAAGACTCTAGTAACAGCCTGTGCCACTCGGGTATTAGCTAGGTGTTGGGATCGACGGCGAAGCTGAGCAGCATCTGCCTCGGCTGGACCTTGATGGGAGACCACAGACTTTTCAGATCCTGCCGTTGCCTGATGCCTAACAGCTAGTGTCTAGTTAGGAAAATAATTACAGTAAGATAACTGATATATAAAAAACAATAAACTAATACAGATGTATTGTTAAGTCTTTTTTTTGTTTAGCTATACTATGATTCTATCCAACCATTTACACAGAATTTTGTCACATGTTTGTCAAGTGTCACATTTTCTAGAGAATCTAAAATTACTGAAAGATAAGCACAGATGGGTTTTCTCAACTTTTTGCTAGTATATTTAAACTGCATGCACATAACTCCTATTAACTTGTCAAGGTACTTTGTAATTATTATTGTTACCTAAAAAAATGCTTCAGAGACAACCAATACTTGGATCACACTAATCCTAGGTGAAAGATGAATACTGCCTGAAAGAAAATGCTATTTTAGTTAGGTAACCACAAAAACAAGGCCACTGTGTGTTATTAAGTCTAGATGTAATGTTATCCTTATGATCTGCACAGGGGGTAAGAATTATAACATCCCTTCATATGGGAAAAGGTATCGCTAGTTCTAAAGATTACAGGAATGTGATTATTAAGCTAACACTTTAAAAACCCAAGAGATGAGAGAGCGCCTTCATATGCTTCAGACCTTCGTGACCACACACATGCAAAGAAAATTAAGAGACCTGAAACTGCAGCATTGTTTCCATGATAAGCTAACACTGAATCCAACCACTTGAATGAATAAGTAATTCCAGATAACAAAGCAGAGTGAACACATGAATGTGGTTCATTTTATTACTACAAAATGCTGAACTATTAGGTAGCAGGTAGAGATGACCGAATTTTCCAAAGTTCGAATTCAGTAGATTTGCTCAAATTCAGCAGAGAAATTTGATTTCTCCCAAAATCATTAAATGCAAATCAAATGAACCCTGCTTGCAAGTTAAAAAAGGCATTTTATTATGCTCGGAGGACTTCCAACCCTGAAGCATTACAAACTAATTACAAGAGCAGGTTAAAAAATAAAATATTATGCTCACGTTGTTGCTGCTGCTTCTTGCTGCTCAATTGCTGGATTTCTAAGACACCTGATAGTGCTCCTGTCTCCATTTAAACTCTTCACTGGCCTTATGCCTCCAGTTGTCCAGTTGAGCCTTGACACACGTCATGATGTTAGAAAGCTCAGGGGAAGAGTTAAGAGGAGAACAAAGCAGAAAGAGATGCCGCTTTGCGCCAGCGGTGGACCAGTAGGAAGCTAGGGTGACAAATACAGATGAGGGGAGAAGTAAGTATATGTTGGTTATGTTTACCCTTCCCTCATCCATATCAATCTAAATCAAATTTCCCAAATTTCTGATTCACTAGATTCCCTGAATTTTGGAAATTTCTAAATTAATTTGATTAATTTAGAATCAATTTGCTATTTTTTAGTAGCAGGAATTAGGTTAATTACAATATGATGTTGTAGCTACGTAGTACATAAGCATTGTATTTAATGCAACAATAATTTAACTGCTTGTCACTAGAGTTGAGTGAACCTTTTAAGGTACAGTTCGGCTATGTTCAATGAATTCAATGGGAGGTAAAACCAAATGCACAGACATCACCTTCAGGGACCAAAAGCTGCCAAAACAGCTCAAATTAGGGGCAGACATCAGAAAAAGTGGCATAAATTGACCCATCAATTGCACTATAAATAATTTTTAAAAAATTGACGTGGTTTCACATGTATGTTTGATAACCAACCAGGCAAAACTGAGAGTTGTGAGCTGCAAAACTCAGCTGGTAGCTTTAGTAAGGCTGGTTATCAAGAACACAGGGTTCCACACTGTTTTATAATTATTTATATAAATAATTAAAAATAAG
>JARQOD010000002.1:518707488-518732019 GCA_033576555.1 Oophaga sylvatica | reverse complement strand
GGCGATACCATACATGTGTACTTTTATTGTTTTATTTTTTTTATTTACAATAAGTAATGAATTTATTGGGGAATATTTTTTTTTTTTTTTTTTTATTTTGGATTTTTTTTTTACATATGTTTATTTTTACTTTTTTTTACTTTTTTTACATTGTCCCAGGGTGGGACATCACTGTATTTCATCAGATCGCTGGTGTGACAGTGTGCACAGCACTCTGTCACACCAGCGATGTGACAGGCAGTGCAGGACGCTTCCTCATGCCTGCTCTCGGCAGGCACTGAGGAAGCCGCCTCCCTCCAGGACCCCAGCGCCATCTTGGATCCGGGTCCTGGGAGGGAGGAAGCCCTCAGAGCAGCGCGATCACATCGCGCTGCTCTGAGGGTCTCAGGGGGGCGCGCAGGGAGCCCCCACCCTGCGCGATCCTCCCCTGTGCCCCCAGTACACCGCGATCATGTTTGATCGCGGTGTGCAAGGGGTTAATGTGCCGGGAGCGGTCCGTGACTGCTCCTGACACACAGTCACGGGTGTCAGCTGTGATAATCAGCTGACACCCGGCGGCGATTAGCTGCGCTCCCTCCGGGAGCGCAGCTAATCGCCTATGACGTACTATCCCGTCCATGGTCAGAATGGCACGGGTTTTATGGACGGGATAGTACGTCTAATGTCAGAGAGGGGTTAAACACTAAAATAATAAAAAATAAAACTATATTTCATCAGTGAAGTAAAAGGTGCATATCCATTGTGAATTGATTGATCTGTGATGTAATACAGTAGCAACATTTTAATAACTGCAATTTTTTTCTTCACAAACTGCAAATAAGGAGAGCATTTTTAGGCTATGTGCGCATGTTGAGTATTTGCTTGCAGAAATTCCTGCAAAGTTTCTGCACCTCTTGGCAGGAAAACGCTGAGGCAAAACCACACATTTTTGCTGTGTTTTTGGCACGTTTTTGTATGCGTTTTTTGTATGTGTTTTTTCATGCATTTTTGCACAGCAAATAATGCTTTTTTGAGCTAAATAAAGATATTTTTAAAAAGTTTTGTGATGTCATTTATTGGTTCAACACAACCTTTTTCATGCTGATGCAGTAGCATCAGAGTAATGGGATTAGGGCTTGGTGTCAGCAGCTGTCATTGACAACCCGACACCCTCATTACTAAGTCGGTAAGTAAACACAAACACACATACACAAGCACACACATTTATACATAGACTGTAACCAGACAACAACTGTTAATTTTAAAGAAAAAAAAATTGCATGGGCTCCCATGTAATTTTAATAAACAGCAGAGGGAAAGCCGATGGCTGAGGGCAGATTTTTATAGCCTGAGAAGGAGCCAAAACGCATGGAACTTCCCAGGCTATTAATATCAGCTCACAGCTGTATACTTAGCCTTTACTAGCTATTAAAATGGGGGACCCCTCCAAAAAAATGTCGTGGGGTACGCCTATAATTAATAACCAGCAAAGGTTATGCAGACAGCTGCGGGCTGATATTAATAGCCCTGGGTGGGGCCATGGATATTGGCCTCTCCCAGACTAAAAACATTAGCTGTAAGCCACCCCAGAAAAGATGTATCTATAAGATGCATCAATTCTGGCATTTAGCCTCGCTCTTTTCACTGCCCTGTAGCGATGGCAAGTGGAGTACATATTTGTGGAGTTGATGTCACCTTTGTATTGTCAGGTGACATCAAGCCCACAGGTTAGTAATGGAGAGGTATTTATAAGAGACCCCATTACTAAACCCATAGTCACATTGTATGAAAACACATACACCCAGAATAAAGTCCTTTATTTGATATAATGACACAGACTACTTTATTGAATCTTAATTAAACCATACTCACGAAACGCTTAATCCACCAAAGCCATGGAACATTGGCCCACATGTGTGATTATGACTTGCAGATCCTAAAAAGGGCCCACTCATTGCCAAAATTATGAAGGATGATGAATGTTATGTTTCGGTAGCTGAGAAGGACAGGAGCAAAAAACCGCCAAAGCAGCAAGACACCAGAGAGGCTGGGACCTAATGGGTTGCAGATCCCTAAACTAACCGCACAACTAGAAGTAGCCGTGGAGTGTACCTACGGTGATCCTAGATGCCTTGGCACAGCCGGAGAGTTAGGTACACCTGAAGATAGAAAGAGGAAAGCTAACTGCCCCAGAGTAGAGACCCCAAAGAAATAGGAAGCCCCCAAACATGTAATGGCGGTTAGACAAGAGGAAAACACAAACATAGACAGAAAATAGAATGAGCAATTGTTGGGGACCAAATCTGTCTAAAAGCAAAGTACAGGAGAGAAATAATATCTGCAACCCAGAAAAACCCTAACAAAAATACAAGCAGTTCTGATTACAAAAAACCTGAGACCACACGATCTCGACCACCTATATCAGATCTCTGGTGTGACACACAGCTACCCAGCAGTACAAAATATCACAGGAACAGAGAACAAGTGCAAATACAAAATGAGAACAGGAGGCAGTGCAAGCCCCCAAAGGGGACCCGGCTGAAGTCCAAGGCAAGACTGCAAAAAGTAAGGGAAATCAAACCACAGAAAAAAACAGAAAGTCACTTATCTGAATGATAGCAGGAAAGCAAGCTGAAATTCCAACAAAGACCTGGAAGCAACAATTGATTACCCGCGAGGATCATGGGAGTTCAGCTCACTTATATCAAGCCAGTTATCTCCACCAAAGACAAATTCCTTAATTGGTTCAATACCCTCAGCAACCACCGGAGGGAGCCTCTGCTCCGAAGTCATCTCCAAAACATTCACAACAGACGACTACTGGTTGGCCAGGATCCTCGATCCATGCTATAAAGGCAAATTACAGAACATCATGCCACAAGAGAACCTAGAGCTTATATTGGCGAACAAACAAACAACTCTGGTAAACCGTTTGTTAGAGGCATTCCCAGCACACAGCAGCGGTGCAGGTTCTACCACGAGACATACTGGGCCAAACGGAAGAGTTGTTCGTGGTGCAAACAGCCGAAGTGGCGTTGGAGACAGGGGTTTCATGACCATGTTGTGGACTGATTTCTCGAGTAACGCTCACACGAATGGTAATACTGAACCGATTGCAAGAGACAGAAGACAGCAGTTGTGAACTATGTTTCAAAATTACCTCTCCTCCCCTATCGATGTTCTCCCTCACAGTTCATTACCCTTTGACTACTGGGCCTGTAAACTGGACACCTGGCCTGAATTGGCACAATATGCTGTGCAGGAGTTCGTTTGCCCTGCTGGTAGTGTGATATCAGAAAGAGTCTTCAGTGCAGCTGGATCAATGCTGACAGAAAGAATGACTCGGCTGTTGACTCAAAATGTTGGTGATCTCACCTTCATAAAAATAAACCATGCCTGAGTTTCAAAGGATTTTGTACCACCTTCTCCTGATGACACATAGGTTGCCAGCAAAATGGCTCGCTTTGTCCTCTTCTTACTCCGACTTCTCCAATTCCTCTATTTGCAGCTGCTGAATGTCGAGCCTACACCCCAACATATGCCAGTTTTTCCACCTCCCTAACTGGGCTGTACCCCCCCAGGGCTGGCGTCAGCACCTCGCGCACCCGGGCAAGTGCAGATTCCCTGAGCAGGTGGGGGGGTCGACATATGGGCGACGGCACTGGCACAGGGCCCCTCATAGTACGCAAAAGTGTCTCTGACGCTGGGGGTGGCCCACTCGCTGTCAGACTCACTGGCATACTATGCGGGACCCTGTGCCAGTGCCGTCGCCCACAAGTGGGCCCCCCTACTTGCTCAGGGCCACAGCACTTGCAATACTTATCTCTTCCTGCTCCAGCGCTGTGACGTCTTCCGTGTTTCCTGACAGTGACATTCAGGTCAGAGAGCGCGATGACGTCACGTCTCTACGCCTCTGCCTGAACAGTCCAAGTGCAGAAAGCTGGAAGATGGTGACGCTGAGGAGTCCAGAGTGGAGGCAGTGCCAAGCGAGGAGAGGTATTTCATTTTTTAAATGTTTGGAGCAATATATGAGGAGCATTCCAAATGGGGGACATCAGACTCTGTAGCAGCATATACGGGGCCCATTATACACTGGAGCATTATAAATGGGGCCCATTATATGTGGAGCATTATATTTGCCCATCATACACTGGAGCATCATACATGGGGCCCATCAACTGGAGCATTCCAAATGGGGGACATCAGACTCTGTAGCAGCATAAACGGGTCCCATTATACACTGGAGCATTATAAATGGGGCCCATTATATATGGAGCATTATATTGGCCCATCTTACACTGGAGCATCATCCATGTGGAACCATCAGATACTGGAGCATTCTAAATGGGGGACATCAGACACTGGATCAGCATATACGGGGCCCATTATACACTGGAGCATTATAAATGGGGCCCATTATATATGAAGCATTTTATTGGCCCATCATACACTGGAGCATCATCCATGGGGCCCATCAAATACTGGAGCATCATATGGGGTTCATTATTTATGAGGCATCATATAGGGTATGGAGCATCATATGGAGCACATATGGGGCCTATTTTGTATGGAGCATTATATGGAGCCCATTCTGTATGGAGCAATGTATGGGAACCATCATATACTGTATGGAGCTTTATATGCGACTCATTATACTGTATGGAGCAATATGTGTGGCTCATTATACTCTGTGGGGACCGTCCTATACTGTATGGCACATTATATGGGGACCATCATATACTGGAGCATTATGTGGAGCTCATCATGTACTGCATGGAACATTATATGGGACCAATTATTCTGTATGGAGCAATATATGGGGCTCATTATTCTGTATGGCGCACCATGTGGTGGCCATAATACTGTATGGAGTAATATACTGTCTGGTTTTTGAGCTATAGTAGAATTTAAAATAGATATCAGTCATGTAATGTAAGAAGTGAAGAATTTGTCATTGTACTATACCTATATTTCAGTGCCGTATCTGAGCATCATGAATTGTGGTATGTGTTAAAGGGGCCCACTGACACTCTTTCGCCCGGGGCACACGAAAACCTGGACTCAGCCCTACCCCCCCTCAACTTTAGCCAAATAACCCCCAGTTTTCAATGCGTAACTATTATTATAAAGTAAATTAAGGTTGCCAAGCTTAAGTAATAAGAATTGATGTTGTTGGCATTGAAATGGGCACTGTAGGTGTTTTTACTGTCCTCCTCTTCCTGTTGACTTTGCTTCCCCATTGACTTGCATTGGGTTATGTTCTTCAGTCGGACCTTCGACTTTTCCTGATAGTCGGCCGATTTCGTTCGACTCGACTTTTGAGAAAGTCGGGTTTCATGAAACCCGACTCGACCTTAGAAAAGGCAAAGTCGCTCATATCTAACCATTAGAACACCCGAGCATACTCGGAAAACTCGAGTAACGAGCACACTCGCTCATCGCTAGCCACCATTCATTTTTACTTATCCAGTTATGTTGAAGTCACTTGGACATTACTAAGGCTTGTTTTGTCTTAAATATCTCAAAAGGGATTCAATACAGTCCTAGGAGACCTTAGAGTATTTTACCGGTAGTATTTTCCTTGGCAATTGAAGGTTTTGAAGTATTGTGATTCATGACAAATGTATTAATCTCAAATACATTATTTTTGCAAAAGTTGGTGAAGCTAGTGAATTCAAATTTTATATGATCCACTCATCTCTAGTATAGTAATATCTTGTGCTTTAGGTTGCAATTCTGTTACATCTACGCTTAATAAAAATGTATTTACTTCCATGCATGCTAATTTTCTAGGGCAGCACAGTGGCTCAGTCGGTAGCACTGCAACTTTGGTCCTGGGTTCAAATCCCACCAAGGACAACATCTGCAAGGAGTTTGTGTTTGTGTAGGTTTCCACCCACATTCCAAAGACTTACTAATAGGGAATTTAGTTTGTGAGCCCCATCTCGGACAGCGATGATAATGTGTGCAAACTATAAAGCATTGCTGAATATGTTGGCGCTATATAAATAGAAGATTATTATTATTATTTTCTCTACCACTAGGCCACATCTGCCGTTGTAGCTTGTACAGTTTATTGATCACTGTATCAAGCTAAATATGAAACAGAATTTAGCCAGCTACGAGAGTGGCTAAAAGACTATAAGCTGTTTAAAAGCAATGATGTTAATAGAGGATGTAAAGTTCAAGACTTTAAAAGAATGCAAGTGAAGTGCTACTTAGATTTTCAAACTTCTCATGTCTCAACAAAGAGACTTGTAAGCAACCAGCCAACCACCCATGTAGCTTAAGGCCATGGGCAAATTGCTATCTATCCACAACCAAACACTAAAATAGTTATGAATGGAATTTCCCAATTGACTATCATAAACACCATGGGTAATTCTTCTTCAATTGCTTCCTTTAGTAGTTTTAGTGTTGGAACAAGGTATTGTCTTATGAGGCAAATTATCAAATGATTGTCCACTAAAATTTAAGCATAGATGAAGGTATGCCTTGTTTTTGGTTTTCTATTTTTTTTGTGTTTTATTTTATCAACCACAAAGTATATTAAAAATATTTACAACAGTGATTATTTTAAACAATATATACTGCTCAAAAAATAAAGGGAACACTAAAATACCACATATATCGCTGAATGAAATATTCCAGTTGCAAATTTTTATTCATTACATAGTGGAATGCGTTGAAAACAATAAAACATAAAAATGATCAACGAAAATCAAAATTAATATCCTATTAAGGTCTGGATTTGGAATAATACCCAAAATCATAGTGGAAAATCAAATTACAGGTTGATCCAATCCAGATTCAGTGGAAATTCCTCAAGACTAGTGTTGAGCGATACGATACCGCAAGTATCGGGTATCGGCCGATATTAGCTCTATCGGCCTTTCGATACTTAGTTCCGATATTTTCGTCTTATCGGATACCGGAATCGGGATTGTCACTGTCACTGTCAGTGTCCGTCGGTTGGGTCTGTCAGGAGTCAGCGGCACTTACCTGGCAGAAGATCTCCGGCGGTCACGGGCTGGACTGCTTCATGGCCGCCATCTTTCCTCGGCGGTCACATGCAGTTTCTCGTGATAACTGCAGTGACTGCTGGGTAATCCCGGCCGTAAAGCAGTCAGTCCGATGATGTCACCGCCGGGGAAGCAGGTAATCAGCTGTGCTGCGCCGGGATGTCAGGCTCTGCCTGTCATTCCGATGTAGCAGAGCTGGATCGTCGTGGGACAATCGTTACTATGGACTGCGTCGGACAGGTGGTATACTGTTGGTTTGTTTTTTTTCTTTTTTTACAGGAGATCGATGGCGTCGCAGGAATGAGAGTATAATAAAAGAAATGAAAACTGTGTTGTCTCTTTTATTTCATTAAAAGACTTTTTTCTTGCTTTGTCTTTTTTTTTATACATTTAATAACTTTGGGATTAATAATGGATCGGTGTCTTATTGACACCTCTCCATTATTAACCGGGCTTATTGTCACCGTGCAATCAACGGTGACATTAACCCCTTATTACCCCACTTGCCACCGCTACAGGGCAGTGGGAAGAGCCGGGTAAAGTGCCACAATTGGCACATCTTTTGATGCGCCAAATGTGGGGCTGCTGTAGCCTGGTATTATCAGGCTGTTGAGGGCCAAAATCCATGGGCCTTGACAGTCTTTTAATACCAGGCCGCAGCAGCCTGCATTTTACTTGGCTGGTTAACAAAAATAGGGGGACCCCTACGCAGTTTTTTTTTCGAGGGGATCCCCTATTTTTGTTAACCAGCCAAGCTAAGCAGACTGCTGTGGCCTGGTATTATCAGGCTTGCAAGGTCCATGGATATTGGATCCTTACCAGCCTTAAAAACCAGGCCTCAGCGGTCTGCTTCATCTGGCTGGTTAACAAAAATAGGGGGGACCCGACGCCATTTTTTATTCGAAGGGAACCCCTATTTTTGTTAATCAGTTCCCTCTGACGTCACTGATTCTGTCCCTGGCTGACCTGAAGTGAAAGTGGAAAGCAATCAAATAAGCTTTCCACTTCCTCTCCTGTCAGCCAGGAGAGGAACTCATTCATTTGGGGGTTTACTGTGAGGCTGCAGCATTAGCTGCGGTCCCTGCAGTAAACATTAACCCTTTCTGAAGGATTACACCGTGGGACCTGACTGTGCATGGGATAGGTAAGAATAATTTTGCTTTATTATTTTATTTTTATTACAGGAAATGGTTTTTGCAGTCAAATAAAAGATGGTCAAAAACATGTGTCTTTATTTCATTAAAATGATTTTTAATTAAAGTGTGTGTGTTTTATTTTTATTTCATGCAATAGGATTAATAATTGATAGTTGTCTAATTGACAGCTCTCAATTATTAACCTGGCTTAAGGTCACCTTTCAATTGCAATGTGGCTTTAACCCCATATTAACCCATTCGCCACCGCTACAGGGCAATGGGAATAGACGGGCAAAGTGCCAGAAAGGGCGAATCTAATTATAGATTTATCTTTTCTGGGGTGTCTGGGGGCAGATGTTAGTAGCCAGGGGGGGCCAAAAATAATGGTCCCTCTCTGGGCTATTATTATCTGCCCCCATTCGCTGGCTTTGTCTGTCTGGTTGCGAAAATAGGGCGGGAGCCCACGCATTTTTTTTAAACAATTTTACACCTCATAATATATATATATATATACATGTCATTGAATTTGTGACACATATATATATATTTATATTTATAGTTCATATACTTCTACATAGTATAATAGCCGCTAATTCAATTGACGGCTTTTGTGAAAATGCAGAACCCGACATGAAATGACACTTGGTGTACATAGGGTTAACCATGTCTTTTCATGTCCTTTGCTATCTGATTTGCACAAACAATTACATCAGTCTATGTGTGCAAAATTTCACACCTGTAGGGGTTAATTAAAGGTGTAAATTCGTAGCAAAAAAGTCCTTTTTTTTTTTACAACGAATTTACACCTTTAATTAACCCCTACAGGTGTGAAATTTTGCACACATAGACTGATGTAATTGTTTGTGCAAATCAGATTGCAAACGACATGAAAAGACATGGTTAACCCTATGTACTCCAAGTGTCATTTCATGTCGGGTGCTTCTGTCTTTTCACAGAAGCCGGCTTTACCCGGCAATTGAATCAGAGGATATTTTACTATGTAGAAGTGTATAAACTATACATATATGTATATATATATGTCACAATGACATGTATATATATATATATATGTATTCTATGTGTGTATATTTAGTGTTTACAAGGAAATAAAGGTTTTTTTTAGTTGCGATATTTTGTTCCCATAGACTTACATGGGACTTCCGGTATCGGAATCGGATATCGCCGATATTTAGTGATATCGGCGATACCATTCCGATCCGATATTTTTAGATATCGAGCAGTATCGCTAACACTACTCAAGACAATTAAATGATGCTCAGTAGTGTCTGTGATCTCCACGTGCCTGTATTACCTCCCTACAATGCCTCGGCATGATCTGGATGAGGTGGCCGATGTTCTCCTGAGGGATCTCCTCCCAGATCTGGATAAAAGCATCCGCCAACTCCTGGACAGTCTGTGGTGCAATGTGACATTGGTGGATGGAACAAGACTTGATGACCCAGATGTGCTCTACCGGATTCAGATTTGGGGAATGGGCAGGCCAGTCCATAGCATCAATGACTTCATCATGCAAGGAATGCTGACACTTCATCCACATGAGGCCTAGCATTGTCATGCATCAGAAGGAACCCAGGGACCATTGCACCTGCATATGGTCTCACAATGGGTCTGAGGATCTAATACCAGTACCTAATGACAATCAGGGTATGTCTGGCTAGCACATGGAGGACTGTACGGCCCTCCAAAGAAATGCCTTCCCACACCATTACTGACCCACTGTCAAATCGGTCATGCTGGAGGATTTTGCATGCAGCAGAATGCTCTCCATGGCATCTCCAGATTTTGTCACATCTGTCACGTGTGCTCAGTGTGAACCTGCTCTCATTCGTGAAGAGCACAGGGTGCCAATGTTGAATCTGCAAGTTTTTGTGTTCTCTGGCAAATGCCAATTGCCCTGCATGGTGTTGGGTTGCAAGCACAACAGTCATTTGTGAACATCGGTCCCTCATACCACCCTCATGGAGTTAGTTTCTGACAGTTTGAGCAGACACATGGATGTTAGTGGCCTGCTCAAGGTAATTTTGTTAGGCTCTGGCACTGCTCCTTCTGTTCCTCCTTGCACAAAGGAGGAGGTAGCAGTACTGCTGCTGGGTTGTTGCCCTCCTACGGCCCCCTCCATGTCTCCTGGTGTACTGCCCTCCCCTTGTATCTGCTCCATGCTCTGGACACTGTGCTGACAGACCCAGCTACCCCTCTTGCCACAGCTCACATTGATGTGCCATCCTGGATGAGCTGCACTACCTGAGCAACTTTTGTGTGTTGTAGACACTGCCTCATGCTACTGTATATGTTATACATTAAATATTTTTGTTTTTAAATAATTATTCACCGATGTATCTGCTGGATACCTTTCCATCTTTGATGCTGCTCGTTTGCTGCTAACATGAACTTCTTTCCATGCAGGGCCATTGGATTCTAATGCGGTGAGCTGGATTTTTTGACAACGTTTTTTTGTTTCCTATTTATGTACAGTATGAGCCCTGACATAGCCTCCAATATACAGTGTGAGCACTGTTTTCTGATGTTGTATGAACCTGAAAAAAGGAGCATAGATTAGCAACACCCAAGATGATCAAATAAAGTTGCAGCATCAAAAACCAACTAATCACATATCATTGCATATTATTTAATATAAAATCTTTATTAACACTAAAGGAATGTGAGAATAAAAACAAAAATTAAAAACACTTAAAAACTGATAAACTCCACCATTAATGCATCTTGTATCCGCACTCCCTAAAAAATAAGAATTAAGGGTCAAACAATGTATGAGACCCAGACCCTGCAAGTTATGAAATGAAACAACAATACTGGGATCTCCAAAAACATTCTGGATGGTCAAGCACTACTATAAAGTGCTAGGCCGCAATTAAACAAATCTACTCGAAGTGTAAGTGTGAGTACATATAAATACAAAATAGAAAGAAAGTACTCTGTATCCTAGCATGACAATTGAAACAATAGCTGTGAATGAGCATCAGGGCAAAAAGCAAAGAGGTCATGGAAAAAATATACTTAATATTATTATTTACTTTTAGAGCACCATTGATTCCATTGTGCTGTACATGTGAAAAGGGATTTAAATACAAAACCAAACATAGATTACAATGAAGAAACTAAAAATGACAAACTTGTACAGTAAGGGAGAAGATCCTGTCCTTGCGGGATTATAGTCTACTTTATAATGGGGAAGGAGACAGTAGTTTGGGTGGTTGCGGCAGCTTTGATGTGGTGAGCTGATACCGAGGTCGTTGCATGCTGTAAGCTTTCTTGAACTGATGGGTTTTCAAGTTTGATTTGAAAGTTCTAAATGTGATGGATAATTGGACACGCTGGAGCACAGAATTCCAGAGGATGGAGAATTATCAGGAGAAGTTTTGAAGGCAATTGGGTGATGAATGTACAACTGTGGAAGAAAGAAGGAGGTCTTGGGAGTACTGGAGATTATGTGTGGGAAGATACAGGAGTGGACATGATTTATTTACTATTAGTCCTCATATCAGCTTTTTATCCGTAAACCACTGTATTCTAAATTTTAAAAAAATCCAGAAGAATTATGGAAGAAAAATCAACAGAGCTAGTGTTATGAGCTAGGTTACAACAACTTTATTGGATAATGGATTGCAACTGAACCCGGGGTCCGCAATGCAGTTAGAGTCACTGCTGCTGAACACCCCTTGGGTATGAAGGTAACAACTGACAACTAAAGAATAATATTAGATCTCGCATGTGGTACTTCACACAAGGAGAGCGATATTTGCACTATCTCCATTAACTTCACAGGAGATGTGCTGTAGGCTGGCGTAGACATAGCCCTGTTGACTGCACAGAAGCCACTTGACAGAGGACTAGGTAGTGCATGTGACTCCCGCCAGACATACATGTTGTCAGCCGGTGTGCGACCGAACTGAGCAACTGACTGTTCAGCTGGCGGCGATGCCCACATGCTGCCAGCCGGTGTGCGATCGGACTGATCAACTCTCTGTTCATCTGGCAGGCGATGAACAGGTTACGCGCTCCGCATTCTGCTCAGGGTGTACCGCTACCCTTTGTTGGAGCAAGACTGCACCACATTGGCTACCTGCCTGGCATAAGCTAATCCTGCCTGAAGGACCTGTTTTAATTAGCCAAGCAAACTCTGGCATCGGCAGGTCCCGGAGAGCAAAGCTAGGGAGCACGTGGAGCCCTGATTCTGGTACATCCACACATGAGCACTGCCTATTTTAGCATGATCTGACCGCGCCGCGGACAGACAAGCTATTTAAGGGCTAAGCTCCGCCCCAGCCATCTCGTCAATCGCATCACCGATGACGTCATCCGTTACCAATCAGGCGATGCCAGGTCAGAGGATCAGTTGACATTAACCACCAATCACGGTTCGCCATGTCACGGACATGGTCAGTGCAGGCATTTCTGGACTTAGGCTTATAACAGACTTTTCCTGTTCTGTAACCTAGGTTAAAGGCTACTATGAACAAAGACTCTAGTAACAGCCTGTGCCACTCGGGTATTAGCTAGGTGTTGGGATCGACGGCGAAGCTGAGCAGCATCTGCCTCGGCTGGACCTTGATGGGAGACCACAGACTTTTCGGATCCTGCCGTTGCCTGATGCCTAACAGCTAGTGTCTAGTTAGGAAAATAATTACAGTAAGATAACTGATATATAAAAAACAATAAACTAATACAGATGTATTGTTAAGTCTTTTTTTTGTTTAGCTATACTATGATTCTATCCAACCATTTACACAGAATTTTGTCACATGTTTGTCAAGTGTCACATTTTCTAGAGAATCTAAAATTACTGAAAGATAAGCACAGATGGGTTTTCTCAACTTTTTGCTAGTATATTTAAACTGCATGCACATAACTCCTATTAACTTGTCAAGGTACTTTGTAATTATTATTGTTACCTAAAAAAATGCTCCAGAGACAACCAATACTTGGATCACACTAATCCTAGGTGAAAGATGAATACTGCCTGAAAGAAAATGCTATTTTAGTTAGGTAACCACAAAAACAAGGCCACTGTGTGTTATTAAGTCTAGATGTAATGTTATCCTTATGATCTGCACAGGGGGTAAGAATTATAACATCCCTTCATATGGGAAAAGGTATCGCTAGTTCTAAAGATTACAGGAATGTGATTATTAAGCTAACACTTTAAAAACCCAAGAGATGAGAGAGCGCCTTCATATGCTTCAGACCTTCGTGACCACACACATGCAAAGAAAATTAAGAGACCTGAAACTGCAGCATTGTTTCCATGATAAGCTAACACTGAATCCAACCACTTGAATGAATAAGTAATTCCAGATAACAAAGCAGAGTGAACACATGAATGTGGTTCATTTTATTACTACAAAATGCTGAACTATTAGGTAGCAGGTAGAGATGACCGAATTTTCCAAAGTTCGAATTCAGTAGATTTGCTCAAATTCAGCAGAGAAATTTGATTTCTCCCAAAATCATTAAATGCAAATCAAATGAACCCTGCTTGCAAGTTAAAAAAGGCATTTTATTATGCTCGGAGGTCTTCCAACCCTGAAGCATTACAAACTAATTACAAGAGCAGGTTAAAAAATAAAATATTATGCTCACGTTGTTGCTGCTGCTTCTTGCTGCTCAATTGCTGGATTTCTAAGACACCTGATAGTGCTCCTGTCTCCATTTAACTCTTCACTGGCCTTATGCCTCCAGTTGTCCAGTTGAGCCTTGACACACGTCATGATGTTAGAAAGCTCAGGGGAAGAGTTAAGAGGAGAACAAAGCAGAAAGAGATGCCGCTTTGCAGCCAGCGGTGGACCAGTAGGAAGCTAGGGTGACAAATACAGATGAGGGGAGAAGTAAGTATATGTTGGTTATGTTTACCCTTCCCTCATCCATATCAATCTAAATCAAATTTCCCAAATTTCTGATTCACTAGATTCCCTGAATTTTGGAAATTTCTAAATTAATTTGATTAATTTAGAATCAATTTGCTATTTTTTAGTAGCAGGAATTAGGTTAATTACAATATGATGTTGTAGCTACGTAGTACATAAGCATTGTATTTAATGCAACAATAATTTAACTGCTTGTCACTAGAGTTGAGTGAACCTTTTAAGGTACAGTTCGGCTATGTTCAATGAATTCAATGGGAGGTAAAACCAAATGCACAGACATCACCTTCAGGGACCAAAAGCTGCCAAAACAGCTCAAATTAGGGGCAGACATCAGAAAAAGTGGCATAAATTGACCCATCAATTGCACTATAAATAATTTTTAAAAAATTGACGTGGTTTCACATGTATGTTTGATAACCAACCAGGCAAAACTGAGAGTTGTGAGCTGCAAAACTCAGCTGGTAGCTTTAGTAAGGCTGGTTATCAAGAACACAGGGGTCTCCACACTGTTTTATAATTATTTATATAAATAATTAAAAATAAGGTTTCCCCCCATTTTTGACAACTAGCCAAGCTAAAGCAGACAGCTGGGGGCTGGTATTCTCAGGCTGGTAAGGGGCAATGGATATTGCCTCTCCCAGCCTAAAAATAGCAGCCCGGAACAGCCTCAGAAAAGGCACATCTTTTCGATGAGCTAATTCTGGCTCTTTGCCCAGCTCTTCCCACTTGACCTGTGGTGTTGTGAATGGACTTGAAATGAGTTCTGAGCAGAGGCTCCTCTGGTGGTTACAAGCGGTACTGGACTGTCCAGTGAAGATTGTGAGGAGTGGGAATCAGGTGTTACTGACTGGTCTTATATAAGGGAGTCGCCTTCCCATCAGTTTTGCCGGTGATCAATTGCTCTGGTCTCAATCCTTGAGTCCTGTTTCCTTTGTAGCCTGCTGTGTCGTGTCTGCATCTCCTGCTAACAGATAAGACATTTTCTTCTTTTTGTTTTTGTGCTTGATTTTTGCATTTTGTCCTGCACTTCTGTGGGGGCCTTCAGGGTCCCCTCCGGGGGCTTTTGCCCTCTCAGTTTAGTTCAGCCACTGATGTTTGTACTTTTGCTTTTTCCAGTTTTTTCAGTGGCTGCTGTTTTGATTTTGTTACACCAGAGAACTAATTTAGGTGGTAGAGGTCGTGTGATCTCAGGTGATTTTGAAATTAGTAGAGTTGGTGCTTTTCAGGGTTTTTTGGGATTGCAGTAAGTGCCCTTCCTATCCTTTTCTATTTAGGTAGTTTGGGCCCCAACGTTTGCTCATACTATTTTCTGTCTGTGTCAGTATTTCATCTTGTCTAACCGCCATTACATGTTTGGGGGCTTTCTATGTTCTTTGGGGATCTGCTCCGGGGCAGATAGCTTTCCTCTTTCTATCTTTAGGTGTAGTTAGTTTCTCAGGCTGTGACGAGGCGTCTAGGACCAACGTAGGAACGCTCCACGGCTGCCTCTAGTTGTGGTGGTTAGTCAGGGTACTGCAATCTCATAGATTCCAACTTCTCTGGTGTATTGCCTTTTTTACCTGCACTCCTCAGCTACCGAAACATAACAGTATCACCGGCCTAAAAATTGAAAATTGTATGGTACTCACAGAAGGGAAAAAATATTGTGAAAGAAAAAAGGTTGTCAGAGTTGTCAGAGATATTTTTCTGTTTGTTGCATTTTTTTTTCTCTCTGTATCTCTGGGTGCTGGGGAGGATTTTTTTTTTTTTTTTTCTCTCAATGGAGTTTGCACAGTTGTCTGGCCGTGTGGATCAGCTTGCCACTGAGGTTCGGAGTATTGCTGCCTATCTTGCTAGGTTGCCTGTTGTGGAACCTAGGATTCCCATGCCAGATTTGTTTTTAGGGGATCGAGCTAAGTTTCAGAATTTCAAAAACAATTGTAAATTGTTTTTTGCCTTAAAATCTAAGTCCTCAGGGAACGCAGCGCAGCAGGTTCAAATTGTCATCTCTCTCCTGCGCGGCGATCCTCAGGATTGGGCTTTTTCCCTGACACCTGCGGATCCTGTTTTGAGTGATGTTGATGCATTTTTTCAGGCTTTGGGGTTATTGTACGATGAGCCTAATGTCACTGATCAAGCTGAAAAAGCCTTGTTGGCATTAAATCAGGGTCTTGATGACGCTGAGTTATACTGTCAGAGATTCCGTAGGTGGGCAGTCCTGACCAAGTGGAATGACGATGCTTTGGCGGCCCTTTTTCAGAAGGGTCTGTCAGATAATGTAAAGGATGTTATGGTGGGATTCTCTGTCCCCTCTGGTCTCAATGATTCTATGTCATTAGCGATTCAAATTGACAGACGTTTGCGTGAGCGGAGAAGTATGCGTGGAATGGTGTTGCCTTGTGAACCTGCTTCTGAACCCATGCAGTGTGATAGAGTGGTGTCTGGGGCACAGCGTCATGAGTTTCGAAAGCGCAATGGGTTATGTTTCTACTGTGGTGATGCCTCTCATGCTATTTCAGTCTGCCCTAAGCGGGGAAGACGTTTTGCACGCTCAGTTGTCTTGGGTAGTGTTCAGACTAAGTTTTTATTAACTGTCACTCTGATATGCTCTCTGTCCTCATTTTCTGCTCAGGCTTTCGTTGATTCTGGAGCAGCTATTAACCTGATGGATTATGATTTTGCTAAACGTTGTGGGTTTCCCTTGATACCCCTACAGAAGTCTATTCCCCTACTGGGGATCGATTCTACCCCTTTGGCTGAGAATAAACCTCAGTTCTCTACTCAGGTGATAATGAAGGTTGAACCTGATCATCAGGAGTGCTGTAAATTTTTGGTTCTGTATAATCTGCATGATATTATCGTACTGGGCTTCCCTTGGTTGCAGTCTCATAATCCTGTTTTGGATTGGAAATCTGTGTCTGTAACCAGTTGGGGCTGCCAATGTGTTAATACCAACACTCCTGTTTTTTCTGCCTCCCCCAGGCTCAGGATGTTCCTGACTTTTTGATTGATTTTTTTGATGTGTTTAGCGAAAGTAAATCTGCATCCTTGCCTCCCCATAGGAGCTATGACTGCGCTATTGAATTAGTGCCTGGTAGTAAATTCCCTAAAGGTCGCCTTTTTAACTTGTCTGTACCTGAACATGACGCTATGCGGTCTTATATCAAGGAATCATTGGAGAAGGGTCATATCAGACCATCCTCTTCACCCTTAGGTGCCGGTTTTTTCTTTGTGGCCAAAAAGGATGGTTCATTAAGGCCGTGTATTGATTATCGTCTTTTGAACAATATTACTGTAAAATATCAATACCCGTTACCTTTGATTTCTGACCTGTTTTCCAGGGTGAAAAACGCTACTTGGTTTACCAAGCTTGACCTCAGGGGGGCATATAACCTTATTCGCATTAAGCACGGGGATGAATGGAAGACGGCATTCAATACCCCTGAGGGGCATTTTGAGTACCTTGTGATGCCCTTTGGGCTCACTAATGCTCCTTCTGTCTTCCAGTCCTTCATGAATGACATTTTCAGGGATTTTGTGGATAAATTTCTGATTGTTTATTTGGATGATATCTTGATTTTTTCTAATGACTGGGACTCTCATGTGAAACATGTTCGAACTGTATTCCAGATTTTGAGAGAGAATGCTCTGTATGTGAAGGGATCAAAGTGTCTTTTTGGCGTACAGAGGATCTCATTTCTGGGATTCATTTTGTCCCCATCTGTTATTGAAATGGACCCGGTCAAGGTTCAGGCCATCTGTGATTGGGTCCAACCTACTTCATTAAAGGCTCTTCAAAGATTTTTGGGTTTTGCCAATTTTTATCGTAAATTTATTGGTAATTTCTCGGTTATTGTTAAACCATTGACTGATTTGACCAGAAAGGGTTCTGATGTGGTGAATTGGCCTCCTGAGGCAGTCTCTGCATTCCAGGAACTTAAGCAGAGATTCACTTCTGCTCCTGTTCTACGGCAGCCTGATGTTTCTCTGCCATTTCAGGTGGAGGTTGATGCCTCTGAAATTGGGGCAGGTGCCGTTTTGTCCCAAAAAGATCCAGAGACCTCTAAAAGTAACCCTTGTGCCTTTTTCTCTCGAAAATTTTCTCCTACTGAACGTAATTATGACGTGGGTAATCGGGAGTTACTGGCCATGAAGTGGGCTTTTGAAGAGTGGAGACATTGGCTGGAGGGAGCCAAACATCAGGTGGTGGTCCTTACGGACCATCAGAATCTGGTTTATCTGGAATCTGCCAAGCGACTCAATCCTAGACAGGCCAGGTGGGCCTTGTTTTTCACACGTTTTAATTTTGTGGTTTCCTTTCTTCCTGGCACTAAGAATGTTAAGGCGGATGCCCTCTCGAGGAGTTTCCTTGCGGACTCTCCTGAGTTATCTGATCTTTCTGTTATTTTGAAAGAGGGTGTAGTTCTTTCCGCCATCTCACCCAATTTGAGACTTGCTCTGGAGGGGTGTCAGGAGGATAGGCCCGAGCGCTGCCCTGTTGGGAAATTGTTTGTCCCGGACCAGTGGAAAAAGAGTGTGATGTCTGAGATTCATTGTTCCGCGTTGGCTGGGCATCCCGGAATTTTTGGTACCAGAGACTTGGTTAGTCGGTCCTTTTGGTGGCCTACCTTGTCTCGTGATGTCAGGGAATTTGTGCAGTCCTGCGGGACTTGCTCTCGCTCCAAGCCTTGCTCTCGCTCTAGTGGTTTGTTGATGCCATTGCCTGTGCCCAAGAGACCATGGACCCATATCTCTATGGATTTCATTTTCGACCTCCCTGTTTCTCAGAGAATGACTGTCATCTGGGTGATTTGTGATAGGTTTTCCAAGATGATACATCTTGTGCCATTACCTAAGTTGCCTTCCTCCTCTGAATTTGGTGCCTTTGTTCCTTCAGCACGTGGTTCGTTTACTCGGCATTCCTGAGAACATTGTGTCTGACAGAGGAGTCCAGTTTGTTTCCAGATTTTGGAGGACCTTTTGCTCTAAACTTGGTGTTCAATTGTCTTCCTCCTCGGCGTTTCATCCTCAGACCAATGGTCAAACTGAGAGAACAAACCAGACATTGGAGACTTATCTAAGATGCTTTGTGTCTGCTGATCAGGATGACTGGGTCTCTTTTTTGCCTTTGGCTGAGTTTGCTCTTAATAATAGGGCTAGCTCTGCCACTTTGATGTCTCCATTTTTCTGTAATTCTGGGTTTCACCCTCGATTTTCTTCAGGACAGACGGAGGCTTCTGTCTGTCCAGGTGTTGACTCTGTTGTGGAGCGTATGCAACAGATTTGGGACCAGGTAGTGGAGAGGTTGTCCCTCTCTCAGGAGAGGGCCCAGCGGTTTGCTAACCGGCATAGGACTGATGGTCCTCGGTTTAAAGTGGGGGACTTGGTCTGGTTGTCCTCAAGAAATATTCCTATGAGAGTGGCATCTCCTAAATTTAAGCCTAGGTTCATTGGACCCTATAAGATCATGGAGATTCTTAATCCTGTTTCTTTTCATTTGCTTCTTCCAGGGACATTTAAGATCCATAACGTGTTCCACAAGTCCTTGTTGAAGAGGTTTGTTGAGCCAGTGGTTCCTACTGCTTTGCCTCCTGACCCTGTTCTGGTTGAGGGCAATATGGAGTTTGTGGTTGAGAAAATATTGAATTCTCGTTTTTCTAGACGGAAACTCCAGTATTTGGTTAAGTGGAGAGGTTATGGTCAGGAAGACAATTCTTGGGTGTTTGCTTCGGACATCCGTGCTAGGAGACTCATCCGTGCGTATCATAGAACTCATCCTGACCGACCTGGTTGCTCAAGTGAGGGTTCGGTGACCCCTCCTCAAGGGGGGGTACTGTTGTGAATGGACTTGAAATGAGTTCTGAGCAGAGGCTCCCTCTGGTGGTTACAAGCGGTACTGGACTGTCCAGTGAAGATTGTGAGGAGTGGGAATCAGGTGTTACTGACTGGTCTTATATAAGGGAGTCGCCTTGCCATCAGGGTTGCCGGTGATCAATTGTTCTGGTCTCAATCCTTGAGTCCTGTTTCCTTTGTAGCCTGCTGTGTCGTGTATGCATCTCCTGCTAACAGATAAGACATTTTCTTCTTTTTGTTTTTGTGCTTGATTTTTGCATTTTGTCCTGCACTTCTGTGGGGGCCTTCAGGGTCCCCTCCGGGGGCTTTTGCCCTCTCAGTTTAGTTCAGCCACTGATGTTTGTACTTTTGCTTTTTCCAGTTTTTTCAGTGGCTGCTGTTTTGATTTTGTTACACCAGAGAACTAATTTAGGTGGTAGAGGTCGTGTGATCTCAGGTGATTTTGAAATTAGTAGAGTTGGTGCTTTTCGGGGTTTTTTGGGATTGCAGTAAGTGCCCTTCCAATCCTTTTCTATTTAGGTAGTTTGGGCCCCAACGTTTGCTCATACTATTTTCTGTCTGTGTCAGTATTTCATCTTGTCTAACCGCCATTACATGTTTGGGGGCTTTCTATGTTCTTTGGGGATCTGCTCCGGGGCAGATAGCTTTCCTCTTTCTATCTTTAGGTGTAGTTAGTTTCTCAGGCTGTGACGAGGTGTCTAGGACCAACGTAGGAACGCTCCACTGCTGTCTCTAGTTGTGGTGGTTAGTCAGGGTACTGCAATCTCATAGATTCCAACTTCTCTGGTGTATTGCCTTTTTTACCTGCACTCCTCAGCTACCGAAACATAACACTGTGGCGATGGCAAGTGGGGTTCATATTTGAGGGGTTGATGTCACCTTTGGTTTGTCCGGTGACATGAAGTCCATAGGTTAATAATGGAAAGGCGTCTATAAGACACCTCCATTATTAGCCCCTTAATGATATTGTAAAAAAAACACACACCCAGCATAAAGTCCTTTATTTGAAATAATGACACAGACTCCTTGATTCCCTCTAAATTTGTTAGGTGTCAAGATCCCGCCGCTGCACAGGGGGAATCTTGAGCCATGTCCTCTGCAGTCTCCCATTCTTCTTTAGTCACAGAGGATCTTCCTCAGCAGAGATGTCAATCCCAGCGTCCTGCTCAGGCTAATGCTATGCAGTTGGTTGCTGCAGCCGCCTCAGGTTCAGCTATAGCAACCAGCATTAGTCAGCGGCGAGCAGACGCTCCTGGGACTAAGTCCTGCTTTTTTCCGATCTGTGCATGCCCGTGAGATGACTGCTCATTGGTGGTTGGAGGTCACATTCTCAGGTCCTCAAGCAGTTCGGATTGGGCTATCAGCAAAGTCCTGGAAGGCTGCTGTTATAAAAGGATAGTGCGGCCGCACGGCTGTGCGCTAGTATAAACCATGTGGTGTGTGAGCGAGTTGATACGCTACCACTCTGTGTATGCACGTGTGTTTGGGCCGAGACCTGCCACTTTGTTGACGTGTATGATAGTCCAATTTTCCTTAGTCAGGCAGGTTTTTACTTGGCTTGACCTAGCGCCTTTGTCTCGGCCACATGTGCTGCTTAGCACGGGGTATTTACAGGGCACAGTCAATCCACGTGCTCTGGCATACACCTTTTGGTACCGCTCTGTGGTCAGCTGAGCTTTTTGCTCTTGTTTTTTAGTTAGCTGTGTTGGCTACTACTGAGCACCAAGTAGTGGCATCGCTAGTGCAACGTCGTGCACATTGTGGGTCTGGTCAGACTCAAGTCCCAGCGTTCTAGCGGGTTGAGACTACAGACTTCACTTGCACCATATCAGCTGTGTCCTGTAACAGGGAACAACGCTCTATTACTTTGTTGCGGCTGTTCTGTGAATTAACAGAGTTCTCCACTGTTCATACCGGGTGACATCTAATCCGCGTGTTGTCGGCGTTCAATAGCCGCCTTGTTCCACCATTTCTTGGTATAAACCATGTGGTGTGTGAGCGAGTGGATACGCTACCACTCTGTGCATGCATGTGTGTTTGGGCCGAGAACCTGCCACACTGTCGTCGTGTGTGATCGTCTAGTTTTCCTTAGGCAGGTTTTTACTCGGCTTGACCTAGCGCCGTCTCGGCCACGTGTGCTGTTTAGCACAGGCTGTTTACAGGGCACAGTCAATCGACATGCTCTGGCATTCACCTTTGGGTACCGCTCTGCGGTCAGTTGAGCTTTTGCTCTTGTTTTGGGTCAACTCGTGGTGCGCTTTAGTTAGCTGTATTTTGCTACCACTCAGCGCCAGGTAGTGGCATCGGTTGTGCGACACTATGCGCATTGTTGTTCCGGTCAGACTCAAGTCCTTCTGTCTAGGGGTTGAGCCCAAAGACCTCACTCGCGCCATAGCAGCTGTGTCCTGTGACATTTAACAGGGAACAGAGTGCTATTACTTTGTTGTGGCGCCTCTGTGAAGTAACAGAGTTCATTGATGTTCACATCAGGTGACATCTAACCCATGTGTTTTCGGCGTTCAACCGCCATCTTGATTGGCCATTGCTTAGCAGCAGGTTCCATCTCTGCACGGTGGATGCCGGGTTGCGAACACACTTTATTATTATTATATATATTTCATTTGGTGCGTTCTTCCAACCCTAACAAAATTAAACCATATTCATGTCATTGCCCAGTCCACTGAAGCCAATGTCCCCTGCAAATGAATTAAAATAATAAAGAACAATATCCTTCACCTGTCCAAAGTGAAAAGATATTCCTTAATGTCCCATGACGATCTTGATGACTTTGACTAATGTGACTGTTCTATATGGCAGCTAGTAACACACTGACAGGTGCTTTTTATAACTCCTACAGTGTGTAGCGCTGACCTGTTGTGAGAAAGTTCATCAGAGTTCATCAGCTAATGAGCCCCAGTGATCTCACTTACAGCACCTCTGCTGCATGAGAACTTTCTCTTTTTGGGGCTAGTGAGACATCCTCTGGCTTTCTGGGCACTATTAGATGTTACCCATAGACAGCGTGGCACTTTCGACCAGACATGACAACTTTAAATGACAGATTTGAGTCTCCAAGTTCTGTAAAGTTCATACTACTATTACTGAACATTCGTTTAAATTATCATTGAAAACATAATATATTAAAATCAAAATAAAAAAATTGAAATTACAATTAGTATTTTTTTATAGCTATTTGTACAAAAGTTATGAAGCAAAGATTAGTGATTAAATGAAACTTCATAAAACATTAAATTCATTCTTTTGTTTTTCAGTGAGATCATTGATAACGTCTTTCAGAGATTCCAGCTACGTTACAATAATAAATATGACCTAGAAATAAAATATGAGTGTCGTCAGTTCTAGGCTATATACACAGATAGTCTGTAAGATCTTATTAGTCTTGTCAGATAGGCCCGACCGTAAGACTATATCTGTTTTTTTCTATATATAGTTTCAGGTGTCTACAATTTCATGTAGAGCCATTTTATGACAGTAATATGTATTGTGGAAGCATAATGAAAAACTATTTAAAATATTTTAAATAAAATTTTGAAATGTTACATATTTTTTTACTTATAGAGAAAATTATATTGCATTTTCTTACATGCATTATTTGGTTTCATGTATACTTTATGTTTTATTGAGATGTATAGATACATGAAATCTCTAAGGATCCAGAGAATATTATTATGTAAATGTTTTCTAATTAGAAGTCATAAAATTCAATATGTTTGGTATTTTACATGACAATGCTATCTACTGGATTTTCTCAAGAAATGTATTTGTTTCAAAGAACAAATGCCAAAACTAGGGACAACAACTTTAGCCCCTTTGTGACGGAGCTAATTTTGACCTTAATGACCAGGCCAAATTCTTAAAATCTGATTTGTGTCAATTTATGAGGTAATAACTCTCGAACGCTTCAACAAATCTGACTAATTCTGAAAATGTTTTTTCATGACATATTGTGCTTCATGATAGTGCTAAATTTAGGTCAACATAATTTGAATACATTTATGAAAATATCAGAAATTTGACAAAAGGTTTGAAAAGTTTGCAATTTCCAAAGTTTACATTTTTATGCCCTTAAATCAGATAGGATTTCCACACAAAATAGTTAATAAACAAGATTTCCCACAAGTCTACCATACATTAGCACAATGTTTGAAACATAATTTTTTTTGCTAGGAAGTTAGAAGGGTTAAAAGTTGATCAGAAATTTCTCAATTTTTGTAAAGGCACACACCTTTCCATATAAAGAACTCACAGCTCACAGTGCATGTCAGACCAAATGAGAACAATGAGGTCAAAGGAACTGACCAGGGAGCTCAGAGACAGAATTGTGGCAAGGCACAGATCTGGCTAAGGTTACAAAAGATTTGTAATCCATAATCCTTAAATGGAAGAATTTTGTGGCCACCAGAAGTCTTCCTAGACCTGGCTGTCCAGCCAAACTGAGCAATCATGGGAGAAGAGCCTTGGTGAGAGAGAAAAAGAAGAACCCAAGATAACTGTGGCAGAGATGTAGTAGAGAGATGCGAGAAAGTTCCAAAATGTCAATTATCACTGCAGCCCTCCACCAGTCGGGCCTTAATGGCAGATTGGTCTGACAGAAGCCTCTCCTCAGTGCAAGACATATGAAAGCCCACATAAAGTTTG
>JARQOD010000002.1:518651471-518707388 GCA_033576555.1 Oophaga sylvatica | reverse complement strand
TTTCATTTTCCATTTGCTAATTTTTTGCTTTTACTTATACAGGCCATACTGTAGTCTTTACATCAATCAGCTTTACAACATTTTAGCTAGCCTTTATCTAGATATTGACTATTTCAACTTAGTGTTTCTATAAACAGCACACAGCCCAGATCCCCAATCAGATATTCATATATAATGCATACATATTCATAAATATTCTATTACATCTTTGCAGAAAAATGATATTAAGCACGGAAAAAATAATGAAATTTAAAGGCTCTTTTAACCCAGACATACAGATTTCCACTGCTTTTCCATCACTGAAACAAAAGTCTGCAAATCTCACCAAGATATATAATCTTATAGCCCACAACTGCCATGACCCACATCCCCAATACACTATTTGAATTTATAATAGTTTGTCCCTGTTGTTTCCTGAAAACTGATATGTCTGGAGATATTTCTCTTCTAGGAAATGTAACGCATGTCGGAATTATCTTTATTAGTGGAAATGAAAAATGTTGATATTTCCCTCTGGTCAAGGGCATACGGATCAAAGGAATTTATTAGGATGATCAGCTCAACTAAACAAATTGCAGTAAAACCTCCACATATGATCTTCAACACATTTTATAACTCCCAAGTGGTGACTTTTGGCTTTCATTTCTTCATTACTAAAGCTGTTTTTCCACCTGGCATTCAGCTTCCAACAAAACAGAAATCTGTTCATGATTCGGGCTTTAAGACAATTCTCTAAATTCTAACATAAGATTCCAATTCATGCTGTCTAATACACACTTGCTTAAATAGTAATTTATTATCTTCTTTTAATAATAATACAATAATATTTTTCTAATATAAAGAATAAATTATATATATATATATATATATATATATATATATATATATATATATATATATATACCAGAAGGTAATACATTTCTTCTCAAGAAATTAAAGTATAAATGGTTTACAAAGAAGGAGGTGGAGAACATGGCAAAGATCAATTTGGGAAACCCATCTTACTGCCTAGTTTAGGGTTTGATCTTTGTTTTACTTCCACCCATAATCCATGGCCCTTGAAAACATTTTGAACCATTAATTCGAGCCATGAAGCCTGTAACATGACATACTGTATGAATGGTGTTACATGTCATTTGCCTGTAAATAAAGACCAGAAGAGTTACAGATGGATGAGCATCGGATTACTCAGCGAATAGGTGTTTAATGATATCTTTTTTTATTTTGTTATTTTTCAATGAAGGAAATTGGTTTTACAAAATGTATGTAAGTTTGAAAACCTCTCTTGGTAAACACAGAGTTACAGCATCTTTCATAGCACAGACCTGCATTTATGTACAGCTACTATCAATTACTGCATGGTGTGAATTTTTTATTTATTTTATTCCTTAAAAAAGCACTACATTTTCTACAGCATTTTACAGACATTATCATTCCTGTTCTCAATGCGGATGAATCTGAATTACTTATCAGTAACTCTTTGGAGTGTGGCATCAATCCGGAGAACCTGGAAGAAACTCACTCAAAAATAGGGAGAACATACAAACTACTTGTAGTTGTTATCTTTGGTGTAATTTGAACCCAGGACCCCAACACTGCAAGACTACAGTGCTAACTACTGAGCCACCATGAATAGAAGCCTTTTTGGTCTGAAGAGGTGGATTGGATTTACATCTGTGTCACTCTGAGCAGTAAAACTGTTTTACTTTACCTATTTTTGTCAGTTACGGTTACAAATATAGGAAACTGAATATCTTTGTTATATTATACATCTATTTTTGCAGTTGACAACTTATGCTTTGAAATAACAATATGAGCATTACTTAAGCTACTTTCACACATCCGTTTTTTCCAATCCGGCACAATCCGTCCAAGTTTGAAAAAGACGGATCCTGTGCAGATTGGGAAAAATTGATGTGACGGATGAGGTTTTCAGCCGGATCCGTGAGGTACGTTTGAACCCGAGAAATGCAGTGTGAGCATGCCTGGAAGGAGAGAGAGAGACCTTGATTTCCTCCTTAAAGGCATGCGCAAAGGAAGAAAACGGAGTGCGGTTGCCAGACCAGTCCTATACCTGGTCCGGCACCCATAGACTTCTATTGTACCAACAAGCTTGATGTGCCGCTTCAGGCGCTGTCCGTTTTTTTCGCCGGAAGGAAAAAACGTTCCTAGACACGTTTTGCCCGGCGGCCGGAATTGAAATTTATGCCGGATCCAGAAGAAAACAGACGAATTGGAAGGACATGCGGCGCGATCCGGCGGTAATGCAAGTCAATGAGAAAAAACGGATCCGGCGGTAGAAAAAAACGGATCTGTTTTTTTTTTAAAAAAGCCAGATCGCGCCTGAAGGCAAAAAAAAATGTGTGAAAGTAGCCTTAGATGTTAAAGCCTCTGCTGCACTAGTGCAATCTCTTTGCCTTTTCCCACATATGTTTGCCTAAAGAGCTGCTCTAGTGATGTCTTACCTACAACACATGATTACTGAAGTCCTACCGAGCTAAAAGACATAAAATTACTGAGGACAGTGAATGACTGCAGCAGTCAAATGTTGTAGATTGGATGTCACCACTACAGCACTCCAAACAAAGACAGATGGGTAGCAGGGGAGAAACAACATTGGAGTGGCTGATACTTCAATTGGTAAGTAATGCCTGATTAATTATTTAAAAAATTACTTAAATTTGCAACATTTTTTGAGAACTGACAACCTCTGCATTTTGGCCTATATGATATTTCTTTACAATGGCTTTTGGTTAGGCTACCCATCTCATAAATATCACCAAAGCAACCACTGGGTTGACATTTTGGAAGCAAAGGGTGCTCGAAGAACTAGTAAGGCAAAATATATGTGAACTCACTAGAGTCAGTGCAGATCAGTTTACAAGTCCTGATTTGTCGATCACATCACTAATTTGTAACAAGAGATGATCAAACCCGAACCTAAAAGTTCGGGTTTTGTAACGGTATCAAACGCTAAACGCCGAACATGAACTGCTCCCGGAAGTCTGTTGCAAAGTTCAGAGTTCCGGGGAAAGAGAGAAAGAGATTTTTTTTACAGATCCAAAATTTGGGTCTCCATTGCTTTCAATGTGGTTCGAGTACTGGTTCAAGTTTGGGTACAGCTCTCATACCAGAACCGAACTTTGCAGTAAAGTTCAGGTCGGTGTCAGAACCCAAACATCCCTATTTGTAACCACTGGATGGGAGCCCAGAGACCTGACTCTACGACCCAGAATCTGTTACTCTTCTTTTCATTAGAAAGCAGAGTGCACCATCTTTGATGCAGCATGATGCAAATGTGACGTTTCATCAAGCTAGCTAACACAAACATCATCTTTTAAATCTGTCATAAATTCCTAAATAAACAATAATATGAAAATTGCCTCTTCAAACAAAGAGGACTTGTACTCTATAGCGCCACCTATTGGAAGTAGCGATCCTACAAGTCACAATCAACCCTTTAACGAGTCTTGTAATATGACTTAGGATAAAAGCCAAATCAGAATCTCCAGCATTGCACGGCGAATAAGCCTCCTTACCTCGACACGCCAGAGCTGGTATGTCACTCTCCACAAGGAGAAACCTTACCCCCTAGACCTTAGTCCAGAGCCTCTCATCTAGCCAAATCAGATCTCTCCTACTTTGCACTGACGAGGACTAATAGTCTGAAACACCGTGTCTGCAAATGGAGATTCTTATTTGGCTTTTATCCTAAGTCATATTACAAGACTCGTTAAAGGGTTGATTGTGACTTGTAGGATCGTTACTTCCAATAGGTGGCGCTATAGAGTACAAGTCCTCTTTGTTTGAAGAGGCAATTTGCATATTAAAATTTCCCAGAGGAGCATTGCACGGCGAATAAGCCTCCTTACCTCGACACGCCAGAGCTGGTATGTCATTCTCCACAAGGAGAAACCTTACCCCCTAAATAAACAATGTGATATATGAGCAAATATTTTTAGCTTTTAATTTACATTATTACTGTATGTAAACTAGAAACTCTTAAATATCTAAATTTGATTGCTATTTCTTAAATGAAGATCAGCTAAGATCTCATCACTTTACAAAACCAAAGAGTTTCTGGTTCTGCATTTTATAGTCAGTGCTGTAAGGACACAGTGTATCTAAGGCAATATTAGTCATACACCAAAAGCATGGAAACGTGCTTGACATTTTAGCATCTCCCAGAGCAAATTTTAAATGGGTCGTGGAATAGATTATTAAGGTCACTTAGGATAGCCTAATTCAAGCCCCTGTGACCTTTTAGAAAGATCAATTCTTTATCCTAGATCTTTATTTTTTTCATTTTATAGCTAAATTTCTACGGCTTTATTTTTAGATTCATCCTTGCAGTTTGACATTTCATTTAAATTTTTTTTAGAACTTTTGATTAGTGGTATAAATTATTATTTACAGAAATTTAAAATGCTCAATGCTGAAACATTTTTATGAAAAATAATCACATTGCTATTAACTGTTTAGTATTCGTTTGAAAATATATTCACATTTGAAAGAATACTAGGGTTCTTTTCATCTAATGCCAAACTGAAAACATTTTCTCTTCCACTGTAAAATATATCAGCTTTGCAGGTGCAGCCAGTTTCAGATGGCTGAATCTAATTGGTTCTGGTTGGAATTCAGTCATGCAGTTCAGTTAGAGGCCGATATATTCGAAATGACATGAAATATGGAGCATTGTTAAAGTTTACAATTTAGTAAATGCAGCATCTGTATAACTGGTCATACTGCCTAGTAAGAACACGTTGTCTAATTGCAATATAATTAAGCAAAATTTAAGTGACTATATATCACTATTCATAAGGGTCACACAAAACAGTTTGTAAAATAGGGCACGCAGCGTTCCATTGACATATGTTGCCCATGGCTTACCGCAATCATTTCCGCCGATGAACCCTATTTGGAATGATAATAGGGGGGAAATACGTCAGAATGTGCTACTTGCCCTTCTGAGATAAATGTAACCCTTCACTTTGGACATGGTTTTTTGATTACACCTGTGCATTTTAAGATCCACTCTGCTGCTAGGGCCATGCATACATATACCATTTATGCTGTTTGATGCATGACCATTTTTGGCTTTCTGTTAAAAACCTTTCTCTATCTGATAGATAGGTTTTGTGTTGTCAACAGACAACTTTTTTGTCCTTGATCTGGGACATTAGGCATTTCTTGTCTATGTCACACTGAAATATGTATCTGTTTATATAAAGTCATATGAAATATATACTTATGAGAGTATTATTTTTCTTCTGTAACATTGAGCAATATCCCTGCACGACTCATTGCTGACTAGGCACATAGGATCAAACATCTTAAATATGCACTTTAAGCACTTGTTGTAGGTGCTGGTGGTAGATTTGTTAAGGAGTCCCTTCTGAGGGTCAGGGAGGGTAAGTCTAGGTGGAGCGGGGGGCACCATTTCGCTACCCAGGGTGCCAACCTCTGCTGTAAGGAAGGGATAAATATAGGGTGATGCACTATCTATCTTCCCTAGAGTCTTCCTTGTGTTTTATTTACTAGCGCCAGAATCCACATGCTATTTTTTGTTTGCTTTGTGTATCCCAGTGGACAATTTGTCTGGGATTACCTGTATCAGACCCCCTACAAACTCCATTTTTATTATACAGTATATAAGAAGATTTTTTGGTATTTTTAGAAATATTAATAAAAGTTATTTTTCAAGGGGGTTCTTTCTCCGTTTTGTTTTTCCTTCCACTAAGACCCATAATACTGTCTTGGTTTTTGCAGATCTGGGTCATTAACCTGGACAAATATACATATACACCAAAATAAAATGGGAATTGTTGGTGATATCAACTTCCTGTTTGTGGTACATTAGTATATGGGAGGGGAAAACTTTTCAAGATGGGTGGTGACCATGGCGGCCATTTTGAAGTTGGCCATTTTGGATCCAACTTTACTTTTTTAATGGGAAGATGGTCATGTGACACATCAAACTTATTGAGAATTTCACAAGAAAAACAAGCGTGTGGTTGGTTTTAATGTAACTTTATTCTTTCATGAGTTATTTACAAGTTTATGACAACTTATAAAATGTGTTCAAAGTGCTGCCCATTGTGTTGGATTGTTAATGCAACCCTCTTCTCCCACTCTTGACACACTGATAACAACAGCGCAGAAGAAATGCTAGCACAGGCTTCCATTATCCGTTGTTTCAGATGCTGCACATCTCGTATCTTCACAGCAAAGACAATTGCCTTCAGATGACCCCAAAGATAAAAGTCTAATGGGGTCAGATCAGGAGACCTTGGTGGCCATTCAACTGGCCCACGATGACCAATCCTTTCCAGGAAACTGAAGATGGCACGTTCCCTGAGTTTTTCCAGCAAGATGGTGCACCACCACATTATGGGTGTCAGGTCCGAGCATTCCTACATGAACAGTTTCCTGGAAAGAAACAAACACATATACACACTGTGATAAACATTATCACATATAAACACTGTGACAAAAATGCATACATGTGTATGCACCATGACACACATACAGACAAATGAATTTTGATTCACATACATGTAAGCACGCTGTGACAAGTTTGAGAGTGGATACAGACTTTCCTGAGGAAATAACAAGGTTCTCTGGCTGAAGAGATTGCATATGATACATGTTGCATAGGTTTTTTACCAGTTATATCCTTTCAGAGGTGTCGCAAGAAGGAATGACTTGAGAAAGTTGACATTTGCAGTAGATGAGTCATCTTTTAAAATCTGTAATTAATTAGGTATTCCTGCATAATTGAATGTGAGGCAAATATCTAGTCAGTCAGATTGTCAACTGAGCAGGTGAAGTTGATCACATATTCTGATTGAAATTTGTTGCTTCTAGTCCATAAAAGCCAGGGTATTCACAGCTTATTTAAACTCTTACAGAGCCTGCAGACTGCAAAGAATCTTCTGGTGGCAATCTACAAAAGAACTCTTACTCACAAGATGGCCACAATTATGAAAACCCTCCAAAATCTTAAGCTCCCTTCATGGCTCACCTCTCTGGCTGCTCCCGTTGTTTGTTGGCCGCAGTCCAGTCTTTCATACATCCATCACGTCGCATCGCCAACCCTGTGTTCATTTTAGTCTGGAGCTTATGGCTGCGAGTAGGCCACGGAGTATACACAGTGAACTCCAGGGCCTGCTAATAACCATAAGTTCCAGCTTAGAGTGAACACTTGGCTGGAAATCCAACATGACAGAGGCACAGGGATTGGGTAGTGGGCAGGGAGCAGAGATGTGAGTGATGAGGCATGTTACCTTTTTCTCTTCAACTCTTACCTTCCCTCTACTGTTTAGCAAGATGGTTGTCAAAGCAGAATTTGAGCAGAGCAAATTACGAAGTCGATATTTTCAAGAATTCGGATTTTGTAAAATTTGAGTAGCATACAATTATACTCACAAAAATTTGCTTATCTCTATTTACCCAACTCCAGTCAATCAGTACAAATGTTTGCACCTACTTACATAAAAAAAAATCATCTTTCACAATTTTAATCTCATACACAACATTCTCTTCAAGAAATAAAAAAGTCAACTATACTTATTACATTTCTCTAACTAGCGATGCACTAGCTACTACTACTATGTGTGCCTCCAATATTTGTCCAAGTACTTGTCTAAAAGCGCTCTCTGAAAAAAGCCAGCTGACTTGACAAACCTTGATCATATAAAATAATAAAATAAGCCAAACATGTTTTATAGTTAATCTCCTGTGGAGCCTACAAAGAAAGGATCTGCAAAACAGTTTATAATAAAAACTGAAACAAATTTCTGCCATTTGGAAAGTTCTTCAGCATATGTAAGTTTTTTTAAAAAAAGACTTATGAGAAGTAATAGAAACACATTATGCAACATAGTCAGATGCAAATGTGTGATTTGTAAAGAATATCTTGGATTTTCTTCTGTGTAAAAACATAGTACATGTGTTACCAATTAAGATATGTGTTTTATTTATAACTAGGGACTGACAGTAAAATTAATTCTATTTTCTAATGCATGCTTCAGCATATACGCAGCTTATAACATTTTATAAAAAGCACAAAAGATCAGAACACTGCACACAAAAAAATCACTATGGTACAAACAATTCCCACTGGAGAGATTCAGAAGCTGGAACTTTACTTGATTTTATGTTACAATTTACTTGATAGGAATGTCCTATATGTCTTATAACAGGTATTGTTATAAAAAGAATGTGATTATTTAATACAATTTGACTACATGTTTATTATTTTAAATCTCTTTTGCTATAATACTAAGAGAATTAATTAAGTTAAAGGGATTCTCTGGGGAGTGATATATTTTCCAAATAGGTTAATCCCTTAACCCCCAGAGGTATTTTCGTTTTTTGCTCCCTTTCTTCTCAGAGCCTTAACTTTTTTACTTTTCTCTCTGTTAATATTGCCATGTGAGGGCTTGTTTTTTGCTGCATGAGTTGTACTTTTGAACAACATTATTGGCTTTAACATATAAAGTACTGGAAAATGGGAAAAAAATTCCAAGTGTGGTGAAATTGCAAAAAAAGTGCAATCCCACAGTTGTTTTTTTTATGACGCTCACTAAATGCTAAAACTGACCTGCTGCTGTGATTCTCCAGGTCATTATGAGTTCATAGACACCAGCCATGTCTATGTTCTTTTTAATCTAAGTGGTGAAAAAAAAATTCAAAGTTTGTTTAAAAAAAATTGTGCCTTATTCCAATACCCATAGAGTCTCAATTTTTCGTGATCTCAGGTTGAGTGAAGACTTATTTTTTGCATGCCAAGCTGATGTTTTTAATAATACCATTTTGGTGCAAATATGATCTTATGATCTCCCGTTACTGCATTTTAATGCAATGATGCAGCGACCAAAAATACTTAATTCTGGCGTTTTAAATTTTTTTCTCGTTACGCGATTGATCGATCAGGTTAATTATTTTTTTATATTGATATATCGGGCAATTCTGAACTCGGCAATACCAAATATGTGTATGTTTGTTGTTTTATTGTTTTATTTTAAAAGGGGCAAAAGGGGGGTGATTTCAACATTTTTATTTTTTTTAATATTCTTAAAAACATTTTTTTACTTTTGGCACGCTCCAATAGTCTCCATGGGAGACTAGAAGCTGCCATAATCTGATCGTCTCTGCTACATACAGGCGATGTTTACATTGCTTGTAGGTAGAAGAATTGCTCACTTGATATGAGTGCCGAAAACCGGGCAGTGCTCATAGCAATACGGCAGTGACAACCATAAAGACTGGAGACCTCTGGCTGTCATGCCAACCAAACAGCGACCTGCGGACATGGGACACGGGCACTGATGGGCAGGATTTCCGGTGCGCTTGCCGGAAACAGGAGTTAAATGCTGCTGTCAGAGATTGACAGCGGCATTTAACGGGTTAACAAGTTTGCGATTCCTCCCATGGCTGTGAGATTGCAATTTTGTCACATGGCTGTGAGCGGCACACATCAGCTGTTTAAAACAGCTGACATGTACTGGAAAAATGTGGGCTCAGTGCCGGAGTCCACATAAAAGGGAAGGAGTCCGACATCGGTGTACTATTACGCCCAATGTCAGAAAGGGGCTTAAAAAATATAAATACACTGAACTACAGATCCTGTTCTGATGTTGTTTGTTCCTTCACTGGTTTCCACTTCCGGCTGTAATGATCGACAAATGACCACTGCAGCTCAAGGGTGGACAGATCACATATAGTGCAACGTGTGCAGCTTCACAGGTTCCCAAGAGGTAAAGGGGCCTACTTTTACCTCCAAAGCAAGTTGAATTGTGCCTTAAGATGAGCTATTGGACTACAAAGGTCCTCTATATTGTTTTTGCACAAGGGCCCTCTTCTGTATTTTTACGCTCCTGCAGCAGCCAATCATTGGTCAGAGCAGTGACCTACTTCAGCCAACACAAACACAAACACAATAGCAGACTCCAATCAGAGGGTAATAAAACTTTCACTCCTTATCTATGAACTGTTCCAATATTTATGTTCATCCCTCTGCCATAATAACAGTTCTGCTTCACGTCACTTGTCTTATCTATTGCATTATTCCTGTGTCCTGTTGTGTATAAATATGTGATTCTTCAGATTTTGTATTAGTCTTCGCCTGATGAAGAGACCTGAGTAGTCTCGAAAGCTTGCAATTTGTTACCATCTTTTCAGTTAGCCATTAAAAGGTATCAACCACTGAGGACTCTCAAGTCTAAATATTTTTCTATCTACTGGCTAACACGGTACGAAGATACACATCTTTCCTACTTCAGCTAGCAATTAACAGTAGTAAGCATATTTCCCTGTGATAGGACATGATATTAATAATCAAAAATAAAGATTATCTGTGGATGACACAGCCTAAGAATGGGAACCGAGGAGCATAAGTGAGTATTACTAAAGGATGCTCATGAAGTGTATGGAAGTTGATAGCTTTAAGAAAGATGTACTATAAACATTAGAATTTTAAGTAAATGCAGACATGCAGATATATCTGCAGCCTGCAACTGTCTATCATTGTTAGTTGGTTTATTGTAATTTACATTTGTATTTTGTATAGAATCCCTTCTCATGTACAGCACCATGAAATCAATGGTGCTCTAAAAACAAATAATAATATTATACCATTTTATGAGTTTGGTTGAAAATCCTGGAGTTTTGTGCCATTGATCATTTGTATAATATCATATGGAAAATATAAAAATTATAAACAGGTTGTGTCACGTGACTGTGGTTTGGTATCCCTAAAGCTGAGACAGCTGTCACGTGTCCGGGGTCTAACTGGAGGTAGCACCTGTGTCCCCCAGACATTCCATTCTGACCCTGTTCAAGGGGAATTACTACGGGTGTCTGGGGCTCACTTAGTCATGCCCCATTCGGAGCCGCCCTGGGACCATGGTCTTGAGGTTCCACAAATATTGTAATAAAAGACGAATGTGAACGTCACCACCTGTGCCTCCACTTCCATTCGCTACACAAATATAGATTATAGACCATACACCACAGCAGCAATTGTCTCCTGAGGAGGAGACTGAAGAATTGAGAATGTGACTATTTAGATTAAGTGCTTGAGGAACATGTGTGTTCTTTTGGGACTGTGTTAGGTCTCAAACATTTTTAGGAGTCTCCTGGACATTCTTATAGTATAATCAATCATAGTTATGGATGATTCTGGTGTAAGGAAGCAAAATCACAAGCAAGATGGAGCTATAATAATAGCGAATGGGTTCCAAATTGTACAAATAAAGTAATGAATTACAAAATGATTCTTTGCTCTCACTGATCATGTAACGTATGTTTTTTTTTAACATAGTAACATAGTTAGCAATGCCGAAAAAAGACATTTGTCCATTCAGTTCATCCTACAGTGAGTTCGGAAAGTATTCAGACCTATTTAAATTTTTCACTCTTTGCTTCATTGCAGCCATTTGGTAAATGCAAAAAAGTTCAATTTTTATCATTAATGTACACTCTGCTCACCATCTTTACTGAAAAAAAACAGAAATGTAGAAATGTTTGCAAATTTATTAAAAAAGAAAAACTGAAATCCAGGCTTCTCTTGAACCCTAGACTGAGTCCGCCATCACCGCCTCCTCAGGCAAGGAATTCCAGATTCTCACTGCCCTAACAGTAAAGAATCCTGTTCTATGCTGGTGGAAGTTTGCCAACCTTCTCTCTTCTAGACGCAGAGAATGCCCCCTTGTGTCCGTTACCTTCCTTGGTATAAACAGATCCTCGGAGAGATATTTGTATTGTCCCCTTATATACTTATACATGGTTATCACCCCTCAGTTTTTTTCTAGACTAAATAATCCTAATTTTGCTAATCTCTCTGGGTAATGTAGTTCCCCCATCCCGTTTACTAATTTTGTTGCCCTCCTTTGTACTCGCTCTAGTTCCATTATATCCTTCCTGAGCACCGGTGCCCAAAACTGTACAAAGTGAATGATTTGTGACATGTCAATATATTGTATGGGTTTGATTTGATCAATTGGCTTAGCTATATTACGGTAATTGCAATAAAGAATGAAAACAACCAGAACAAATGGATTAAGCGACTTATTCACACTACAAATGTTTCTTCTTTTCTTGAATTCCAGAAGCAGAAAAACACAGCTACTCTTAACTGTGCAATTTCAATTTGATTTTTAATCTAATGTGAAATTATTGCTTACTCTTAAGTGCAAAGTGTTAAAAGCAAAGCTGGAATGTAGATTGTGTGAGTATAATATTTGCACAGAATATTTGACAGTATGTTCCTGCACAGAAATTGATACTATTGTAATTATATGCTCATGTCTTTACATAAAACATTATATCTTGGCAAAGTATGAATAAAGCTTATAGTTGAAGAGGAGAGCAAGGCTACAGTAAAGACAAAACGAATCAAACAAAAAAACTCTAGAAGGTCAGCTGTGCTGAATATTGCTCTCTTCATAGATGGGTATTCTCTGACAATGCTAATAAATACAGACAATTTTGCAATTTACTGCTTATTCAAATTTTCAGCCTTTCTTGAGAGTTTAACATTTTTCTTTTGTTTACAACTTGTTGCCTTGGAGACCGACCACCACTGCTAGAAAGAAGAAATATGGAGTTCTTTCAAGTTTTTTTTAATCTTATTAGCACTGCCTTGAAGTTGGCCAAGATTGTGGAGTATGCCATTATCTCCTGATAGCAGCCATCTTCTGTTCAGTTCTTTCCATCTACCTACCAGTGGTGGTTGGTCTTCTAGTTAACAAGCTGCTATAAATGTTTTAAAAAAGAGGAAAATAGTGGATTGTTGCCCCATTCTACTGTCTGGGTAAGTCATGCTCGTTGACCAAGGACAGGAGCTGCATTAATTTCCTTACACGCTGGGATCACAAGCTCAGCTTATGATTTGCTGGGCTGGTTTGTTGTCACATGTGCACTGCACACCGCACAGATGATGTCATGCCAGATTGGTGAATCAAACGCTGTGCCAAGCAGCCCAGAAGCTCACGAAATTCAACTAATTTATGTCCATAGTCAAAGAGCACTTGACCTAGACCAGAGACCAGACTTGCGTAAAGCAATCTGCTCATCTCTAAAGAAAAGTATTACTATCTCAAGAATGACAAGAAATTTTAAAAAGCAGTAAACTGCAAAAGTGCTTGTTCTTACAACCACCATATGACATCATCCATCTATAAAGATGGGAATAACTCTTTAATTTCAGATGTGGCAGCATTGGTGTTGGAATTTCACTTAGAAAAATCTGCATTGACAATTATCCAGTTCTAATACAGACTAGAAGAGACTTAAAAAAAAACATTCATAAGCTACTGATAAAAATCTATAGTGCGTGTAGGATGCTTCAGCATACTGATCTCTGTTTTAATTTTTATTTGTAGACATGTTACTTAGTTGTTAGTTTCATAAAAAATACTTTACTTACACAAACCTGCTCTAATCTGGGGAATATTTTTTTCAAAGCGATAAAAAACGTGGAACTGATTTATTTTACGCAAATAATCTTAAGTTATGGATACATTTCTGTTTTAAAATGACTAAAACTTGAATTCTACAGCATAAGGGTTACATGAATACAAACATAATATACTGACAAGAAGTCTTTTTTTCTATATTTTATGTTGTAAGAACAGGAACTGTTGTTGAAACTGAGACTGGAACTTAAAGGGCAAAACAGCTATTATCCATGGTGCCATTTACACCTTAATGTTCCTAGCCATGTGGTATATTTCCGGAGATATGACAGAGCTCTCCCGCACCTTGGAATTTACCCATTACCAGTGCTGCTTATGATCAAACAATAAGAACATCCCTAAGATAGAAAACATTAAAGTAGTACATTACATTTCTGGATAAAGTTGCAACTTGAGTCAATCAAGAGTCAGGGAAAGAATACACAAACAAAATAGAATCACTGAAATGAGTAACTACTATTGAAAATTGCAAATGCAAATAAAACTGAATAAACAATAAAATAAGTTCAATTCTTATGTTCGGGAATGTGTCATCTCATAAAGTCTCCTTTTAAAGGACGTGCTTTCTGGTTTCTTGTCATTCTCTCAGTCCACTGGTCCTTTGTTTTCTGTAAGACCATTTCCTCTATGTCAAGGGACTTATCTTTTGGTCACTGCATTATGCCACTCTGTCACCACATCCTGCCTCTCAGGTGTAAGATTTTCACATTTTATATCTTTTTAATGTTTCTCTCATAATTACATAGGACAGGAACTTTCACCCAAAAACTTCAATTACAGAGCACACTTTAAGTCCTTACCATAATCACACAAACACACACATAAACACACAAGCACATGCACACACACGTGAATGCACAATTACACATACACACATGACACTCATATGCACAGGCACACACATACAACAGCTTTGCACCCAAACCCTGCCTACAACAAGGTTTGCAACTAGCCAAACATTTTCAGTCTGTCTACTGAACATTCAGTCCAAAACAATCTAAGACTGTGCCTTCAGGCCACATCTCAGACCAACATGAAAAATCAGATCTCCACTATAGTCACTTATCAGGTCACATGAATCTCTCAATATCATTACAAATACTAAATACAGTTTCCCCATGTTGTTTATCAATTGGCTAATCATTTGCACTGCCAAAAGCCGATTTACAGAACTAAACAAGTGAACTGACTATGTAACTCAGTCAGTACAGGTTAAAAGTAACAATTCTGGCCCATATTCTTCACATAACAACTCTATCAGTTCCTGACCATTGCCACTCAACTGCTAGCTCACTTTCCACTCTGAGACTCGGTCACCTGGTCTCACTTAGCAAGTATCATGATTCCACCACTCACTGTGCCCTGGACCCAGTCAGTGAGTGACAGCTCAGGCTCCCTGTAGAATCAGGATCATGCTGAGCTGTCAGTATTGTGAGTAGCAACTCAGCCATCCAATTTGGGGCAAGGACGTGATGAGATGTCAGCACTGAGAGTGACAGCTCAACCTTCCAAACTGAAGCAGGGTCTTGCTGAATTATCATTATTTTGAGTGACAGTCTAGCCACCAATCAGGGCAGAAGCGTGCTGAGTTTCTTCCAGATGTTTACTGTTCTGGGTCATTACCTGGCTATTTAGGTGGCTACTAGTGTCTAATTATTGCCAGTTGTAGCTTCAGCTCAGTGGTGTGTGCCTTTTTTTCCATTACTCTGTTTCTGATCTTTTGCTGTCCTACCTTGGACCTTTCCTTTGACCATCAGTTTGCCTTACCCCTTTGTTTTGATCTGCTACCTTCCAGAATTTCATACCTTGTACTGTGATTTGACTATAACTTTGTCTTACTCTTCTGTTTATGATGAGGTCTCTTGGAATCTGACACCAGAACTCTTGACTACCCTGTGTCATGGTTTGTCCATGAATAGTTTCTCAGCATCACATTTGTAGCTCATCATCACAGCAAGACTGCTGAATTGTCTTACGGTTCAAAGCCCTTACCTCCTCTTCCTTCAGTTCTTGCAAGCCTTTCCATTGCTTCTGCCCAATCATTCAACTACCACTTTAGGAAAGAAAATTCCCAGTAATTTCCCAATATCCTGCAGAGCAATCAGTGGGCACTTCCAGTGACCACTGTCTTGGTCTATAAATTGCTAAGGCAAATGATACCCCAGTCTAGCACCTCAAGCAATAATCAACACATTCTACCAAATGACAACTTTCTTCAATTTATCAGCTCCATTTAGCCCTCCCCTATTAACAAGGTGACACAAAACATGAGCGCCATCACATCATAACTCCCCAGCTGGTAGGAAGCTGTTCCTGGACCTAGCTAATAAAATGTATCTCGCCTATTACCCCCAAATCCTCTCATTTTTTCCTCCAGTCACAGCAATATAAACAAACAACAGTACAGCATAAAGTGTTGGCATCCTTGAAATTGTTCTAGAAAATTATTGCAGTTACATGTTTTCTAACACACATGCTTATTTCCTTTGTGAGTATTGGCCATCATAAAAAAAGAGTGAAAACGGCAAATTAGACATAATTTCGCACAAACCCCTCAAAAAGAGCTAGACAAAATTGTTGGCACCCTCAACTTCATATTGGTTTACACACCCTTTGGAATAAATAACTATAATCAATCACTTCCTATAACTGTCAACAAGCTTCTTACACCTCTCAACTGGAATTTTTGACCACTCTTCTTTTGCAAACTGCTCCAGGTCTCTCGTATTTGAAGGGCATCTTCTCCCAACAGCAATTTTCAGATCTATCCACAGGTGTTCAATGGGATTTAGATCTGAGCTCATTGCTGGCCATTTCAGAAATCTCCTTGTTTACATCCATTTCTGGAGGCTACTTGAAGTATATTTTCTTGAAGTGTTATTTTCTTTGTAGGCCTTTCTGTTTTCAGTAAACAGTAGAGTGATGTGTCTTAAGAAAAAGCTCTATCTTCATCTCATATGTCCACAGATACTTTGCCAGAAGGATTTTGATTTATTCACTACACATTAGCAAACTGCAGTCTAGGTTTTTTATGTTTATTTGTCAGCCGTGGGGTACTCCTGGGTTTCCTACTAGAGCATTTCATGTCATCCAAATGTCAACAGATAGTTTGCGCTGACACAGATGCACTCTTAGCCTGCAGAACCACTAGAATTTTTTTTTTAACTATCTTGATTTGTATCCTTTCATAAATTTTCCCTGCTGTCCATGTCCAGAGAGATTAGCTACAGCGCCATGGGTTGTAAACTTCTTGATTATGTTGCACACTGTGGATAAAGGAACATCGAGACCTCTGGAGTAGTGTTGAGCGATACTGCTCGATATCTAAAAATATCGGATCGGAATGGTATCGCCGATATCACTAAATATCGGCGATATCCGATTCCGATACCGGAAGTCCCATGTAAGTCTATGGGAACAAAATATCGCAACTAAAAAAAACCTTTATTTCCTTGTAAACACTAAATATACACACATAGAATACATATATATATATATATACATATCATTGTGACATATATATATATACATATATGTATAGTTTATACACTTCTACATAGTAAAATATCCTCTGATTCAATTGCCGGGTAAAGCCGGCTTCTGTGAAAAGACAGAAGCACCCGACATGAAATGACACTTGGTGTACATAGGGTTAACCATGTCTTTTCATGTCGTTTGCTATCTGATTTGCTCAAACAATTACATCAGTCTATGTGTGCAAAATTTCACACCTGTAGGGGTTAATTAAAGGTGTAAATTCGTTGTAAAAAAAACTGACTTTTTTGCTACGAATTTACACCTTTAATTAACCCCTACAGGTGTGAAATTTTGCACACATAGACTGATGTAATTGTTTGTGCAAATCAGATAGCAAAGGACATGAAAAGACATGGTTAACCCTATGTACACCAAGTGTCATTTCATGTCAGGTTCTGCATTTTCACAAAAGCCGTCAATTGAATTAGCGGCTATTATACTATGTAGAAGTGTATGAACTATAAATATAAATATATATATGTGTCACAAATTCAATGACATGTATATATATATATATATATGAGGTGTAAAATTGTTTAAAAAAAATGCGTGGGCTCCCGCCCTATTTTCGCAACCAGACAGACAAAGCCAGCGAATGGGGGCAGATAATAATAGCCCAGAGAGGGACCATTATTTTTGGCCCCCCCTGGCTACTAACATCTGCCCCCAGACACCCCAGAAAAGACAAATCTATAATTAGATTCGCCCTTTCTGGCACTTTGCCCGTCTATTCCCATTGCCCTGTAGCGGTGGCGAATGGGTTAATATGGGGTTAAAGCCACATTGCAATTGAAAGGTGACCTTAAGCCAGGTTAATAATTGAGAGCTGTCAATTAGACAACTATCAATTATTAATCCTATTGCATGAAATAAAAATAAAACACACACACTTTAATTAAAAATCATTTTAATGAAATAAAGACACATGTTTTTGACCATCTTTTATTTGACTGCAAAAACCATTTCCTGTAATAAAAATAAAATAAAAAAGCAAAATTATTCTTACCTATCCCATGCACAGTCAGGTCCCACGGTGTAATCCTTCAGAAAGGGTTAATGTTTACTGCAGGGACCGCAGCTAATGCTGCAGCCTCACAGTAAACCCCCAAATGAATGAGTTCCTCTCCTGGCTGACAGGAGAGGAAGTGGAAAGCTTAATTGACTGCTTTCCACTTTCACTTCAGGTCAGCCAGGGACACAATCAGTGACGTCAGAGGGAACTCATTAACAAAAATAGGGGTTCCCCTCGAAAAAAAATTGGCGTGGGGTCCCCCCTATTTTTGTTAACCAGCCAGATGAAGCAGACCGCTGAGGCCTGGATTTTCAGGCTGTTAAGGAGCCAAGATCCATGGACCTTGCCAGCCTGATAATACCAGGCCACAGCAGTCTGCAAATCTTGGCTGATTAACAAAAATAGGGGATCCCCTCGAAAAAAAATTGGCGTGGGGTCCCCCCTATTTTTGTTAACCAGCCAGATGAAGCAGACCGCTGAGGCCTGGTTTTTCAGGCTGGTAAGGATCCAATATCCATGGACCTTGCCAGCCTGATAATACCAGGCCACAGCAGTCTGCTTAGCTTGGCTGGTTAACAAAAATAGGGGATCCCCTCGAAAAAAAAACGGCGTAGGGGTCCAACTATTTTTGTTAACCAGCCAAGTAAAATGCAGACTGCTGGGCCTGGTATTAAAAGACTGTCAAGGCCCATGGATTTTGGCCCTCAACAGCCTGATAATACCAGGCTACAGCAGCCCCACATTTGGCGCATCAAAAGATGTGCCAATTGTGGCACTTTACCCGGCTCTTCCCACTGCCCTGTAGCGGTGGCAAGTGGGGTAATAAGGGGTTAATGTCACCGTTGATTGCACGGTGACAATAAGCCCAGTTAATAATGGAGAGGTGTCAATAAGACACCGATCCATTATTAATCCCAAAGTTATTAAATGTATAAAAAAAAGACAAAGCAAGAAAAAAGTTTTTAATGAAATAAAAGAGACAACACAGTTTTCATTAATTTTATTACACTCTCATTCCTGCGACGCCATCGATCTCCTGTAAAAAAAGAAAAAAAACAAAACAACAGTATACCACCTGTCCGACGCAGTCCATAGTAACGACAGTCCCACGACGATCCAGCTCTGCTACATCGCAATGACAGGCAGAGCCTGTCATCGCGACGCAGCACAGCTGATTACCTGCTTCCCCGGCGGTGACGTCATCGGACTGACTGCTTTATGGCCGGGATTACCCAGCAGTCACTGCAGTTATCGCGAGAAACTGCATGTGACCGCCGGGGAAAGATGATGGCGGCCATGAAGCAGTCCAGCCCGTGACCGCCGGAGATCTTCTGCCAGGTAAGTGCCGCTGACTCCTGACAGACCCGACCGACGGAACACTGACCCGCTGACTCCTGACAGACCCGACCGACGGACAGTGACAGTGACAATCCCGATTCCGGTATCCGATATGACGAAAATATCGGTACTCGGAATCGAAAGCCCGATACAGCTAATATCGGCCGATACCCGATATTTGCAGTATCGTATCGCTCAACACTACTCTGGAGATAGATTTGTAACATTAAAATTGTTGATATTTTTCAACAATTTTGGTTTTCAAGTCCTCAGACAGTTCTCTTCTCTTCTTTCTGTTCCCCATGCTTAATGTGATACACAATGCAAATATTGGCTTCAGGTATTATCTTCATTTTGCGCACATCGGTTACTTGCCACAGGTGAGTTTGAACGAGCAGCACATGCTTGAAGCAAAGTTGTTTACCCACAATTTTGGAAAGGTGCCAACAATTTTGTTTAGCTCATTTTTTGTCTTTTGTATGAAAATATGTTCAATTTGCCTTTTTACCTCTGTCTTTTTGTGTTGTTCCAATGCACACAAAGAAAATAAAAACGTGTATAAGAAAACATGTGTTAGGCGTCGGGATTCTTCCTCTGTGCAGGATAGATCCCAAGCATCGTCTGATACTGTGGTTCCCAATTCAGGTCCGGTTGCTGTGATTGAGGCTTTGCACAGACGTCGGTCCTTGCGTCTTACTCAGGCTCATGGTATACGTTTGGTTACTGCTGGTTCTCCAGCCAAGTCTATGGTAACCATTGATATGCAGGTGCAGCCTTGCACTTTGGAGTCTAAGTCCAGAGATCACCTTACTGAGCATGTCCGTGATGTGGCGTCTTCTCATTGGTGGTCGGATGTTAGCTGATCTGGTGAGGCGGCAGATCTGGATTGGCCTGCGGGCAATGTCTCGGTCGACTGGACATAAATGTTTGGGGTGGAGCCAAGCGTATAAAAGGCTCCCAGCGGTACACACGGGCGCAGTAGTGTCATTTGTATTTTGGTGTGTGGCTGGATACTCTACCACTCTGCATGTTTTCTCTAGTGTCTGTCTGTGCACAAAGACTGTACACGTCGACAGGCAGGTAACACACTAATGCTGTTTTGCTCCCATGGATCTGAGTCTCTAGTCGGCTATATGCTTAGGGTGCCCGTCTGGCTCAAATTCAGAGCGTCTGAACAGGGGTAACTGCCGCTTGGCTTAGCATCTGTTTCATTCATGTGTTTTGTTAGCACAGTTCAGTTACAAAGCAAGCTCAACCCTTATGCTCCTCTCCGTAAAGGCGACAGGGTATTGTATCTAGCGTCATAAGAGTTCTTGCTCTTGGCACAGCATCTGCACCATTCGTATGTGAAGTTAGCACAGTTTAGTCACAGAGCAAGCTCAATCCATGTGATGTTTAACAGGGTGCAGTACTTAGCATTCTTAGGGCAGTACCTGACTGTGAAGTAACTGAGCTTGGTACTCTGAATTCTGTTCATACTGTGTGGCGTTAACACAGCGTGCTATCCATATGCTAACATCCCTCTGATGTTAACAGGGTATAGTACTTAGCATTCTCTAAGAAGTGCCTGTCTGTGGAGTAGCTGAGCTTGTGTGCTGTGTGCAGTCTGCTTAAGGTAACGCTCGCTGTTTTGTTCAGTCATTATTTCCACTAGTAGCAGATTCATTTGCATGGTGGACCCCAGGTTGCGATTACACTTTATTTTTATACTTTATTTAGTGCAATCCACCAACCCTAACACATGAGTAATTGCAATATTTTTCTGGGAGAAATACTTCATTTTCTGGAACAATTTAAAGGGTGCCAGAACTTTTGGCCATTACTGTATAGAATTATGTATACAGTACAGATAAAAAAAATAAAGATCTAAGCAGTTTTTTAGCAAATGACAGTCTATAAAATTATTTACACTAAAAGGATACATAGCAGTTCGTATTCTGCAAGAAGTAGGGGTTAATAGTTCAGCCTTCTTGAAAGGTACCTAGAGAAATAACTGCAGAACCATCTGTTATTAAGTCTACTAAAAATCTGCAAAGTTACATATTTGTACCTACTATAGCAGCATCTACCACTTATAGAACCTAATAAGATGGGGGTGGTAATGAATTTGTAGATTCAAGTACAGTATTTTGAAAATCAGGTTTCCTAATCTGTTTCGATGACACTATGGATGTAAAAGAAAAAAGAAAAAATTACAGCACTAATCTGAGGCGTCTTCATTTCACACTTGGCTGACTATTTCAACAATGTGGGGAGGTGCAGTTTATATGATGGATTAACAAGGAAGAGACAACTGCATTTCAGACAGCAGCGTCAATACCACACTGACACTTGTCAGTCACCAGTGTAGCTTCAGGGTAACAATTATCATGTGATTATCAGAGATGGCATTAGTTTTCTTTGTTCTAATATTTTTTTTTTATTTTTACATCACTTTCTAGATGAATTGACACGGCTACCAATATCTATATAAATTGCAAAGTCCTGATGACAACCATTTTCAAAGATTATCAAAGATTACCGTATGTAGTATATTATATTTGTATATATTGTATTTATAAAATGATTAAGTTTCATTTAATGAAAGCATAAAACAAATTCAGAAAAATCTATTGCTTTTGGAAAAGGGATAAGCTAGATGATCAAATTCAACTATCAAAATTACATATCAAAATGACATAATTTTAACAAACACTGAAAAATGGCACAAACAGCGAATAATCAAGGTTCAGATTGCAAGTATATTAAATTTTTAGCACACTTAATGTACTGATGATTCTTCACTCAAAGCAAATTTCAAGTAAAGATTTCAGTGATTGAGACATCTAATCCATAAATCTGAATGGTTGTTTCAGCAGAATGTGTATTAATTTATACAAGTCCCTTTTAGATGAATGTGACAGTCACAAAAATTTCTTCTGCAAATATGTCAGGAGTGAAATTACCCTAAGGGTAAATACTATCCACTTTTTCAGGAAAATACTAAGCTTGATGAGTGATGTATTTTAAACTAAACATCAGGTATGTCCTTCAAGCTTAAGGTTCTCAGTAGACTAGATATTCATTCATAATAACTGACTCACAGCACAGTATAATACACTAGTAACGGTGCCTTCACATTGCGTTCAGGCATCAGTTTTGAGGCTCCAATAGGGCTTTCTTTTGAACCCCTTGCAAAACATGATTCGGTTGTATGCGCTGATGGGGCTATAGACTATAAAGGCGACGACAGAGCGAATGTGCGCTTTGTCGTGCATCATTTTCGGTTGTGTACGCCTACTGGAGACAGACACTCATATGCAATTACTATGTTTGTGTGTCCGCTTTGAGTAGACATACACGCCAGAAAATGATCCACAACAGAGCACACATTCGCTCTGTCGGCACCATTAAAGTTTATGACCCAGTCAGCGGAAACGCCCACATCCTGTTTTGCAGGGGTTCGAACATAAGCCCCGATGGGACTAATAATTATTTCCCTCATTTTTTCAAAATTGGGTTGTCATCAAGTGAAAAAAACAGGAGTAGGCAGAATAAGTGGTTGCATAGAATGTGGTGTTGTGTCACAAATTATGGCAAGTTCTTTCTTTTATTTTAGACTTTTTGTTTACCATAAGTGCTAAATTTTGGGATTAGTGATAAAAAGTACAGCAGGGGAAAATCAAATGAATGACTAGCCATTAGAGATGATTAAAAAGATTTACAGGACCTTGGATCAGTAGCCACATTGACTGCTGACCACATTCTTGTGAACTTCCTTCTAACTTCCGGATTTTCAGCGAATGTTCTGATTAGTAGGTTCAGTGTAATATTGTTGTGGTTTTATGAATGCATGTCTTCTAATAAAAATATTCACTGGAGAAGCCAGCAGGTAGGAAGAGGTTTATAGAGCTCTAATCCAGCAGTCATTGACTACAGAGATGGCCACAGGACAAGGGTCCTGCAAATTTTTTTGACAACTTTATATCTACTGTCCAGAAGCAGGGACTAGGAGATACTAACGTAGTATGGATAAAGAACTGGTTAGGGGACATGTAACAAAGAGTTATTGTGAATGGAATATTATCTAATAGTCTGAGGACAGTAGTGAGCAAGCACAAGGATCTGGGTAAGGCCCAATTCATTTTAACCTGTTTATCAATGATCTTGTGGATGGGAGTGAGAGGAAAGTGTTTCTCTTTGCTGATGATGACATAAAACTTTGTCATACACAGCTCTGCAGTGATATTAGAACTAACACAGTACAGCAGAAGTGAACTTTGTCATATTAATAAAAAAGATTATCAGCTTCAGTTGTTCTCTCATAGTGTTCTTAAGTCACAGGCAGTCAGTGTGGGGTAAGGGCAGTACAGTAAAGCTGATAGCACTGTGAGAGGATAACTGCAAATTTGCTTGCTGTGATTGAAATGAGACAAGGTTCAACTCTGCTGCATTGTGTTAGTTATAATTGTAACGCTGGTACTGTCTGTACTTTGTTTTCCAGCGTTACTCTGCATGTCTTTTGCATTAACTCTTTTGCTCCTTTCCCCCTAACCAGCTGGGATACTGTTGTCTGTTACCTGTATGGATGCTGCTCAGTTCCCAGCTCTGCTGCGTGGCCGTGCTTGCGTGAGTGTCTCCGCTGCGTTGCATGACCACCCGCATGTGCGGTCCCTGACCTGCTGTAAAAGCCATCCGTAGTTTGCAAAGTCCTCTGCAGTGATGCATGACTTACTACGTGTGTGGCAGCAGCTTCTGTCAGGCGCCTGGCCTGCTGTGAAGACCATCCATAGGTTGCAAAGTCCTCTGCAATGGTGCATGATTTACTACGTGTGTGGCAGCAGCCACTGTCAGTTGTTCCTCTGTAATGAGTTGTTCTGGCTCTGCATAGGGGGCGCGGCCCACACCTGTCCTGCTTTTATGAGGATTGGGTGTGTAATAGAATTACTGCTCCAGCCTATTGCTGTGAAGCAGCTCATATATAAAGTTCCCCAGCCCTAGTGGGCGTTGCCAGAGCTTCACATTGAATCCACATTGAATCCCTGAACCTAGCCGTATGTGGTTGTGTGTTCAGCTCCTGCTCTGAATTTGATCAGCTCTGGAGAGCTGATTCCCTGTTCCTGCTGTGTCTTGTTCCCTGATCCTGGATCTAACCCGGTACCTGAATGTCTGAACTGTGTTCTGTATTTCCGCCTATGCTGGGGGCTGATTACCCAGATCGCCGTTCCTGGAGGCTGTATATCCAGGCCTGTTCCTGTTGTATCTTGTTTCCTGAATCTCTGATCCTGGATCTAACCCGGTACCTGAATGTCTGAACTGTGTCTTGTGTTTCCGCCTATGCTGGGGGCTGATTACCCAGATCGCCGTTCCTGGAGGCTGTATATCCAGGCCTGTTCCTGTTGTGTCTAATTACCTGAACCCCTGATCCTGGATCGCATCCTGTACCTGACTGTCTGAACTCTGTCCTCTGTGTTATGTTCCTGAAATCCTGCTGTGTCCAGAACCCTGTGCCAGTGACTGTGAATCCTTGCTATATAACCAGAGTTCATCTTGGAAGGAGGAGTCCAGTGTGTGCTGAGTTTCTGTTACTCTGTGCTCAGCTTCTGTGCAATCCCCGGCCATCTCCCGTTGAGCCTGGCGGGGCTTGCACCAGACCGCTGGGGTTCCTTTTCAGATCGATACTAGATGTCCGGGTCCTATGCCTGATGACCATGGCCTGATGTCCGATGTCCGACGACCACTTCCAGATGTCCAGATCCTATGCCTGATGACCATGGCCTGATGTCCGATGTCCGACGACCACTTCCAGATGTCCGGATCCTATCCTCCCTGCATGATATCCGGATCCTGCCGATCGTTGCCAGATGTCCGGAGCCTGCTGATCGGTGCCAGATGTCCGGAGTCCGATGCCTGTGTTCCAGTCCATGTTCCTGTGATCCAATCCATGTTCCTGTCCGTGTTCCTGACTCCCTGAGATACAATCCGTGTTCCTGATGTTCCAGTCCGTGTTCCTGACTCCCTGAGATCCAATCCATATTCCTGTCCGTGTTCCTGACTCCCTGAGACCCAATCCGTGTTCCTGATGTTCCAATCCGTGTTCCCGATGGCCTGTCCGTGTTCCAGTGTCCCTGAGATCCAGTCCGTGTTCCTGATGTTCTGATGTCCTGCCGGTTCCTCCTTGGTCTACCCTGTGATGACGTCTGTCCTGGGTCAGTGTCTGATGTTCTCCTGCTGAGCCTGTGCTACGCCTGAGGCCTGAGAGAGAGGCCGTCCTAGTATGCCTGTGCCAGATGACCCTGGACTTCATCAACCCGTGATGACCCCGCCATCGTCTGACGTTCGTCCTGGGCCGGTGTCTGATGTTCTCCTGCTGAGCCTGTGCTACGCCTGAGGCCTGAGAGTGAGGCCATACTAGTGTGCCCGTGCCACAGAAAGCTCTGGCCATGGACTCCGCTGAGCATGTGTGGTCTGCAGGACTTTTCTCCAAGCTCCACCTGATGTACGAACTAGACTGCTTGGTCCCCACATGGTAAGTGGACTAGATGGCTCGATTCTCCGCTTGGTCAGCGGTTCGGACTTTTCGAGCTATGAACTCTGCTGCCATATTGTGAACTGTGGGACTTACCGCCAAACCCAAGTGAATTTTCTGGGGAATTTTTTTTTACTTGGGTCTTCAGAAGAGGGGCCTGAGGAGGGGGATACTGTAACGCTGGTACTGTCTGTACTTTGTTTTCCAGCGTTACTCTGCATGTCTTTTGCATTAACCCTTTTGCTCCTTTCCCCCTAACCAGCTGGGATACTGTTGTCTGTTACCTTTTATGGATGCTGCTCAGTTCCCAGCTCTGCTGCGTGGCCGTACTTGCGTGAGTGTCTCCGCTGCGTTGCATGACCACCCGCATGTGCGGTCCCTGACCTGCTGTAAAAGCCATCCGTAGTTTGCAAAGTCCTCTGCAGTGATGCATGACTTACTACGTGTGTGGCAGCAGCTTCTGTCAGGCGCCTGGCCTGCTGTGAAGACCATCCGTAGGTTGCAAAGTCCTCTGCAATGGTGCATGATTTACTACGTGTGTGGCAGCAGCCACTGTCAGTTGTTCCTCTGTAATGAGTTGTTCTGGCTCTGCATAGGGGCGCGGCCCACACCTGTCCTGCGTTTATGAGGATTGGGTGTGTACTAGAATTACTGCTCCAGCCTATTGCTGTGAAGCAGCTCATATATAAAGTTCCCCAGCCCTAGTGGGCGTTGCCAGAGCTTCACATTGAATCCACATTGAATCCCTGAACCTAGCCGTATGTGGTTGTGTGTTCAGCTCCTGCTCTGAATTTGATCAGCTCTGGAGAGCTGATTCCCTGTTCCTGCTGTGTCTTGTTCCCTGATCCTGGATCTAACCCGTACCTGAATGTCTGAACTGTGTTCTGTATTTCCGCCTATGCTGGGGGCTGATTACCCAGATCGCCGTTCCTGGAGGCTGTATATCCAGGCCTGTTCCTGTTGTATCTTGTTTCCTGAATCCCTGATCCTGGATCTAACCCGGTACCTGAATGTCTGAACTGTGTCTTGTGTTTCCGCCTATGCTGGGGGCTGATTACCCAGATCGCCGTTCCTGGAGGCTGTATATCCAGGCCTGTTCCTGTTGTGTCTAATTACCTGAACCCCTGATCCTGGATCGCATCCTGTACCTGACTGTCTGAACTCTGTCCTCTGTGTTATGTTCCTGAAATCCTGCTGTGTCCAGAACCCTGTGCCAGTGACTGTGAATCCTTGCTATATAACCAGAGTTCATCTTGGAAGGAGGAGTCCAGTGTGTGCTGAGTTTCTGTTACTCTGTGCTCAGCTTCTGTGCAATCCCCGGCCATCTCCCGTTGAGCCTGGCGGGGCTTGCACCAGACCGCTGGGGTTCCTTTTCAGATCGATACTAGATGTCCGGGTCCTATGCCTGATGACCATGGCCTGATGTCCGATGTCCGACGACCACTTCCAGATGTCCAGATCCTATGCCTGATGACCATGGCCTGATGTCCGATGTCCGACGACCACTTCCAGATGTCCGGATCCTATCCTCCCTGCCTGATGTGCGGATCCTGCCGATCGTTGCCAGATGTCCGGATCCTGCCGATCGTTGCCAGATGTCCGGAGCCTGCTGATCGGTGCCAGATGTCCGGCGTCCGATGCCTGTGTTCCAGTCCATGTTCCTGTGATCCAATCCATGTTCCTGTCCGTGTTCCTGACTCCCTGAGACCCAATCCGCATTCCTGATGTTCCAGTTCGTGTTCCTGACTCCCTGAGATCCAATTCATGTTCCTTTCCGTGTTCCTGACTGCCTGAGACCCAATCCGTGTTCCTGATGTTCCAATCTGTGTTCCCGATGGCCTGTCCGTGTTCCAGTGTCCCTGAGATCCAGTCCGTGTTCCTGATGTTCCGATGTCCTGCCGGATCCTCCTTGGTCTACTCTGTGATGACGTCTGTCCTGGGTCAGTGTCTGATGTTCTCCTGCTGAGCCTGTGCTATGCCTGAGGCCTGAGAGAGAGGCCGTCCTAGTATGCCTGTGCCAGATGACCCTGGACTTCATCAACCCGTGATGACCCCGCCATCGTCTGACGTTCGTCCTGGGCCGGTGTCTGATGTTCTCCTGCTGAGCCTGTGCTACGCATGAGGCCTGAGAGTGAGGCCATACTAGTATGCCCGTGCCACAGAAAGCTCTGGCCATGGACTCCGCTGAGCATGTGTGGTCTGCAGGACTTTTCTCCAAGCTCCACCTGATGTATGAACTAGACTGCTTGGTCCCCACATGGTAAGTGGACTAGATGGCTCGATTCCCCGCTTGGTCAGCGGTTCGGACTTTTCGAGCTATGAACTCTGCTGCCATATTGTGAACTGTGGGACTTACCGCCAAACCCAAGTGAATTTTCTGGGGAATTTTTTTTTACTTGGGTCTTCAGAAGAGGGGCCTGAGGAGGGGGATACTGTAACCCTGGTACTGTCTGTACTTTGTTTTCCAGCGTTACTCTGCATGTCTTTTGCATTAACCCTTTTGCTCCTTTCCCCCTAACCAGCTGGGATACTGTTGTCTGTTACCTGTATGGATGCTGCTCAGTTCCCAGCTCTGCTGCGTGGCCGTACTTGCGTGAGTGTCTCCGCTGCGTTGCATGACCACCCGCATGTGCGGTCCCTGACATGCTGTAAAAGCCATCCGTAGTTTGCAAAGTCCTCTGCAGTGATGCATGACTTACTACGTGTGTGGCAGCAGCTTCTGTCAGGCGCCTGGCCTGCTGTGAAGACCATCCGTAGGTTGCAAAGTCCTCTGCAACGGTGCATGATTTACTACGTGTGTGGCAGCAGCCACTGTCAGTTGTTCCTCTGTAATGAGTTGTTCTGGCTCTGCATAGGGGGCGCGGCCCACACCTGTCCTGCTTTTATGAGGATTGGGTGTGTACTAGAATTACTGCTCCAGCCTATTGCTGTGAAGCAGCTCATATATAAAGTTCCCCAGCCCTAGTGGGCGTTGCCAGAGCTTCACATTGAATCCACATTGAATCCCTGAACCTAGCCGTATGTGGTTGTGTGTTCAGCTCCTGCTCTGAATTTGATCAGCTCTGGAGAGCTGATTCCCTGTTCCTGCTGTGTCTTGTTCCCTGATCCTGGATCTAACCCGGTACCTGAATGTCTGAACTGTGTTCTGTATTTCCGCCTATGCTGGGGGCTGATTACCCAGATCGCCGTTCCTGGAGGCTGTATATCCAGGCCTGTTCCTGTTGTATCTTGTTTCCTGAATCCCTGATCCTGGATCTAACCCGGTACCTGAATGTCTGAACTGTGTCTTGTGTTTCCGTCTATGCTGGGGGCTGATTACCCAGATCGCCGTTCCTGGAGGCTGTATATCCAGGTCTGTTCCTGTTGTGTCTAATTACCTGAACCCCTGATCCTGGATCGCATCCTGTACCTGACTGTCTGAACTCTGTCCTCTGTGTTATGTTCCTGAAATCCTGCTGTGTCCAGAACCCTGTGCCAGTGACTGTGAATGCTTGCTATATAACCAGAGTTCATCTTGGAAGGAGGAGTCCAGTGTGTGCTGAGTTTCTGTTACTTTGTGCTCAGCTTCTGTGCAATCCCCGGCCATCTCCCGTTGAGCCTGGCGGGGCTTGCACCAGACCGCTGGGGTTCCTTTCAGATCGATACTAGATGTCCGGGTCCTATGCCTGATGACCATGGCCTGATGTCCGATGTCCGACGACCACTTCCAGATGTCCGGATCCTATGCCTGATGACCATGGCCTGATGTCCGATGTCCGACGACCACTTCCAGATGTCCGGATCCTATCCTCCCTGCCTGATGTCCGGATCCTGCCGATCGTTGCCAGATGTCCGAAACCTGCTGATCGGTGCCAGATGTCCGGAGTCCGATGCCTGTGTTCCAGTCCGTGTTCCTGTGATCCAATCCATGTTTGTGTCCGTGTTCCTGACTCCCTGAGACCCAATCCATGTTCCTGATGTTCCAGTCCGTGTTCCTGACTCCCTGAGATCCAATCCATGTTCCTGTCCGTGTTCCTGACTCCCTGAGACCCAATCCGTGTTCCTGATGTTCCAATCCGTGTTCCCGATGGCCTGTCCGTGTTCCAGTGTCCCTGAGATCCAGTCCGTGTTCCTGATGTTCCGATGTCCTGCCGGTTCCTCCTTGGTCTACCCTGTGATGACGTCTGTCCTGGGTCAGTGTCTGATGTTCTCCTGCTGAGCCTGTGCTACGCCTGAGGCCTGAGAGAGAGGCCGTCCTAGTATGCCTGTGCCAGATGACCCTGGACTTCATCAACCCGTGATGACCCCGCCATCGTCTGACGTTCGTCCTGGGCCGGTGTCTGATGTTCTCCTGCTGAGCCTGTGCTACGCCTGAGGCCTGAGAGTGAGGCCATACTAGTATGCCCGTGCCACAGAAAGCTCTGGCCATGGACTCCGCTGAGCATGTGTGGTCTGCAGGACTTTTCTCCAAGCTCCACCTGATGTACGAACTAGACTGCTTGGTTCCCACATGGTAAGTGGACTAGATGGCTCGATTCCCCGCTTGGTCAGCGGTTCGGACTTTTCGAGCTATGAACTCTGCTGCCATATTGTGAACTGTGGGACTTACCGCCAAACCCAAGTGAATTTTCTGGGGAATTTTTTTTTACTTGGGTCTTCAGAAGAGGGGGCCTGAGGAGGTGGATACTGTAACGCTGGTACTGTCTGTACTTTGTCTTCCAGCGTTACTCTGCATGTCTTTTGCATTAACCCTGTTGCTCCTTTCCCCCTAACCAGCTGGGATACTGTTGTCTGTTACCTGTATGGATGCTGCTCAGTTCCCAGCTCTGCTGCGTGGCCGTACTTGCGTGAGTGTCTCCGCTGCGTTGCATGACCACCCGCATGTGCGGTCCCTGACCTGCTGTAAAAGCCATCCGTAGTTTGCAAAGTCCTCTGCAGTGATGCATGACTTACTACGTGTGTGGCAGCAGCTTCTGTCAGGCGCCTGGCCTGCTGTGAAGACCATCCGTAGGTTGCAAAGTCCTCTGCAATGGTGCATGATTTACTACGTGTGTGGCAGCAGCCACTGTCAGTTGTTCCTCTGTAATGAGTTGTTCTGGCTCTGCATAGGGGGCGTGGCCCACACCTGTCCTGCTGTAATGTATGTAGTACAGTTCATATAGCGTCTTGTGCTTGGGTGCGATGAAAATACATGAGACACAGGTTTGATATAGAAGGTCTTGTATTACTTCATACAAGTGGCAAAAATAGTCACACAGTTTGCAGATACAGAAGCAGGAGACACAGCAGGCCAGAGTAACTTAAGCTCAGCAATCACTCTCCACAACAGGTTCAGGATCTTCTTCTCTGTTACCGTAAGTCCATGCAAACGTGGATCTTTCAAAGAGCAGGGTTCCAGAGTCCACAAGTGTTCCAGAGTTCCTCAGTAGGAATAGCTGGAGTACAAAGTCCAAGGCTTCCAGGAGTCAGGTCACAGGTTCACTGCAGGCTAGATTCTGAAGCACTGATTGCTCAGCTGTGGCTGCTTAAGAAGCAAGAGGGAGAGAATCAGGGCGGGAACATGAAAGCTGGAAACTCCATATTGACTGAGGGCAAGATAGCTGCAGCAAGACAGAAAGCAAAATGGCTGACGGAAAAACTGAGTTTCAAGAACATGTACAAAGAACCTTACATTACTCCCCCCTTAGGGACAACCTCCAGATGGCCTCAGACCAGGCTTGTCTGGGTACCTCTGATGAAACTGGAGGAGCAAACGAGGAGCATTAACGTTATTGACTGGTTCCCATGAGTTGTCCTCCACTGGGTAGCCCTGCCATTTAATCAAATATTGTAACTGATTTCTGTATAACCTGGAATCTAGAATTCTTTCCACCACAAATTCTTCCTGACCATCGACTAGCACTGGGTCAGGGCAAGGAGAAGAACGTCCAGGAAACGTATTGGGTGTTGCAGCCTTTAGTAGGGATACATGAAAGACAGGATGGATTCTCATAGTTCTAGGCAGTTGAAGACGACAAGCAACGGCACTTATAATTTTACTGATTTTATAGGGTCCAATGTACTTATGTCCCAACTTAGACGATGGAATCCTTAACTTAAGATTTCTGGTTGACAGCCAGACCAGGTCTCCTACCTTGAAAGCTGGTGCAGGTTTACGAAATTTATCTGCTGCTTTCTTGTACCTTTCCTGAGCCAATTCCAGATTCTCCTTTAGAATATCCATATTCTTCTGTAAAGACGTGATTCTTTCAGCCACTGCTGGTAAAGGCGTTTCTATGGGAAATCGTGGAAGAATGTTAGGATGATAACCTAGATTGGAGTAAAAAGGAGACTGCTTAGTGGAGGCGCTCTGAGAGTTGTTATAAGAGAACTCAGCCAATGGAAGTAGATCCACCCAATCATCCTGTAGGTGGCAGATAAAGCAGCGGAGATACTGCTCCAGAGTTTGATTGGTTCATTCGGTCTGTCCATTAGTCTGGGGATGAAAAGCAGAAGAAAGGTTTACTTTAATGTCCAATGCTGCACAGAAATTTTGCCAAAACCTTGAAGTGAATTGCACCCCTCGATCCGAAATGACCTCATCCGGTACTCCATGTAAGCGAAACACATCTTTAATCATCAAATCTGATGTCTGTTTTGCAGTGGGTAAACCGACAAAAGGGATAAAATGAGCTGCCTTTGTTAAACGATCAACCACCACTAGAATGGTGTTTTTCCCTTGAGAGGTTGGTAACTCCACAATGAAGTCCATAGAAATGGATCCCCACGGGCGGGACGGGGTGGGAAGAGGTTGTAACAGACCAGTTGGTGAGGAGCGAGGTGTCTTGCATCTTGCACAGACTTCACATGAAGTGACATAGTTTAAAACATCCTTCCTGCAAGTGGGCCACCAAAAGAAACGAGAAAGAAATTCTTGTGTCTTTAGAATTCCTCTATGCCCAGCTATCTTGGAATCGTGAATGAGTTGCAATACTCTCAATCTGACTGTTTCAGGAATATACAGACGTTGTCCCAGAATCCACACACCATTCTTAAAGACAAGACTTACGTCCCTCGGGGGTTGTGCCAACAAGGAATCCGCATGGTATGCTTCCTTGATGTCCTTAAGTAGGTCTTGATTATGAATCACTCCCAGGAATCTAGAGTCAGGAAGAATAGTCTTAGGAGGAGCAAGTGGACGGGTCTCTGCTGAATGAATCCTAGAGAGTGCATCAGCCTTTCCATTGCGCGATCCTGGTCTATAAGAAATGACAAAATTAAATTGGTTTAAGAAAAGATTCCAGCGAGCCTGGCGAGGAGTCAGGCACTTAGCCGACCTGATAAATTCAAGGTTACGATGGTCTGTCAGGACGACTATTTGCTGTGCAGCTCCCTGAAGAAGGTGTCTCCATTCTTTGAAGGCGGCAATAATGGCCAACAACTCTCTATTGCCAACATCGTAGTTCCTCTCAGCCGAAGACAACTGCTGGGAAAAGAAGGCACAGGGATGCAAGACATTCTTCTCACCTGTTCTCTGAGAGAGTATAGCTCCAACGGCACAGTCTGAAGCATCCACCTCTATTATGAAGGCAAGTTCGGGGTTGGGATGTACCAAGATAGGTGCGGTGGTAAATTTATCTTTTAGACGGGAAAATGCTTCCTGGGCTTGGGGAGTCCAGGAGAACCTAGACTCTTTCCGGGTAAGTTGGGTGATAGGTGACACTACCTCAGAGAAATTCCTAATGAAACGTCTATAGAAATTGGCAAACCCGATGAAGCGCTGCACCTCCTTCACATTTCTAGGACTTGGCCAATCCTTGATGGCTTGGGTCTTGCTTCCATCCATACTAATTCCTTGTGTAGACAGTACATACCCCAGAAATTGAATTTCGGTCCTATGGAATTCACACTTTTCAAGTTTGATGTAAAGATGGTTTTGTCTTAGACGTTCCAAGACCATTCTCACATGTCCATGATGTTCCTCTGTGGAGTTAGAAAAAATTAGAATATCATCCAAATAAATCACCACGAATGTATCTAGGAGATCCCTGAAGATGTCATTCACCAAGTGTTGGAAAGTGGCTGGGGCGGTACTCAGACCAAAAGGCATAACTAGATATTCAAAGTGTCCATAGCGTGACCTGAATGCAGTCTTCCATTCATCCCCAGGTCTAATACGGACCAAGTTATAGGCCCCACGGAGATCCAATTTAGAGAAAATTTTGGCATGCCGCACTCTCTCCAATAACTCAGGGATTAAAGGCAATGGATAACGGTTTCTAATAGTAACCTTATTGAGTTCCCTATAGTCTACGCAGGGTCTCAAGATCCATCTTTCTTCTTCACAAAGAAGATGGGTGCACCTGCAGGAGATGAAGAGGGGCGTATGAAGCCCTTGGCTAGATTTTCGTCTATGTAATCCTTTAAAGCCTTTAGCTCAGGCCCCGCCAGGGGGTAGATCTTACCAAAAGGTATCTCTGCTCCAGGCAATAATTCAATTGGACAATCATATGGACGGTGAGGGGGAAGCTGGTCAGCGTTCTTCTTGTCACATAAATCCACATAGTCCTGGTATACAGCTGGTAGTTCAGGGACTGACATGGTTCCTTTAGGAACAGAGCAAGCTGAAACTTCTGGACTCATCTGTTTCTCTGGAAAGTGTAATTCCTTGGTCTCCCAGTTAATGGTAGGGTTCTGAGCCTGCAGCCATGGTAGCCCTAGAATAATGGGAAAGTGGGGAGAAGAGATAAGCATAAAGGACAGTTTCTCTTGATGATCTTTACCCATAAGGACCTCAAAGGCTCCGTTTCCTGATCCACTGGTCCAGAGGTCAGCAGGGAGCCATCCACAGTTTCCATCTGTACTGGAGTAGCCTTCTTCACTGAACGTATCCCCTGTTTCAGAGCAAAGGAGACATCCATAAAATTCCCACTTGCCCCTGAGTCGATCATAGCAGAGCTAGACACCCAGACTGAGTCAACCCAGAGTTTGATGGAAAGGAAGCAATGAGAATTGTTTTTCCTACAACTCAGCTGGGACACCGCTGAGGAAACTTGAAAAATTGCAGCGTTTACACAGTCATCGTCCTCAGAAGTAATGGAGTTTAAGTCCGAGAAATCAATATCTGTTGCTGCAGATCTCTCTGGAGCCTGAGGCTCGGACCTGACAGATCTCCTCTCGCAACACTCACAGTGAATGAGTGCTGCAGTAGTCTTACGAGAACGGCTGGGGCAGTTTATAATGAAGTGCCCTGACTTACCACAATAGAAACATAGATTTTCCTTAAAACGATGTTCTTTGCGTGCATCACTAACCCGTCTTTGTAAAGAGTCTACCTGCATGGGTTCAGGTTCAGGTTCCCGTGTGATCCTACTCAAAGGTTCCTTAACTGGGGAGGAAGGTAGGAAAAGGTTAGTGCGATTGCTTTCGAACCATCTCTCTTGCCTGCGTTCAGTCAGGCGGCATCAATACGGATGCAGTAGTTAATAAAGTCACCTAACGCAGTGGGAGGGTCGGCACGAGCAAGTTCATCCTTAATTAGTGGAGACAACCCCTTTCGAAAAATAGATTTTTTGGCGGAACTGTCCCAGGTGGTATCAAGGGCCCATCTCCTGAAATCCAAGGCATATTCGGCTACCGAGTGCTTACCTTGGCGCAAAGTTAACATGGCTGCTTCAGCTGTTGCACCTCGATTGGGGTCATCAAACACCTGCCCCATGGCTGAAATGAAAGCATCAAGATGATCCAAACATTCATCCTCAGTCTCAATCAGAGGGTTTGCCCACATCAAAGCCTTGTTGGTAAGTAACATAATTATAGTAAGCACTTTAGATCGTTCAGTGGGAAATTGTGAAGCATGTGCAGAAAAAAACAGATTGCATTGGTTAATAAATCCCCTGAATTTTTCACGTTCACCGCCAAAACGAAAAGGGGGCAACTTGGGAATCCCAGAACTCGGGGCTACGGCAGGAGCCTGGACTCGCTCCTCTAGAACCTCAATCCTGGCTCGCAAATCCTGGGCAGTCTGTCCAAACACTTGCAAATTGTGATTAGTGAGGTCCTGTAGGTTTGTAAAACGGGTTTTTATAGTCTGTAAATCTGCAAGGATATTATCAGTCACTCCGCAAAGTTCCTTTATGCGGGCCTCCATTTTCCAGATCTTTTAAGACAGGAGTACTGGAAGGAGAGGAAGAGAAAAAAAAAACAATAGTGTTTACCTGTGGTAACACTGCAGAGAGAAAAAAAAATTAAGGGAACTGCTCACCTGGAATGGTTGTGAGAAGTCACAACCACTATCATCACAGAAAGTTCAACCGGACATCTGATATCCACAGTTACAGCAGACACAAAAGAGGGAAGAAAAAAAAAAAAACAATAGTGTTTACCTGTGGTAACACTGCAGAAAAAAAAAAACTTAAGGGAATTGCTCACCTGGAATGGTTGTGAGAAGTCACAACCACTGTCATCACAGAAAGTACAACCGGACGTCTGATATCCACAGTTACAGCAGACACAGCCTTCCCAGACCCAGCAGACACTAACGTTTTGGCTTCAGAATCTTGTAATGTATGTAGTACAGTTCATATAGCGTCTTGTGCTTGGGTGCGATGAAAATACATGAGACACAGGTTTGATATAGAAGGTCTTGTATTACTTCATACAAGTGGCAAAAATAGTCACACAGTTTGCAGATACAGAAGCAGGAGACACAGCAGGCCAGAGTAACTTAAGCTCAGCAATCACTCTCCACAACAGGTTCAGGATCTTCTTCTCTGTTACCGTAAGTCCATGCAAACGTGGATCTTTCAAAGAGCAGGGTTCCAGAGTCCACAAGTGTTCCAGAGTTCCTCAGTAGGAATAGCTGGAGTACAAAGTCCAAGGCTTCCAGGAGTCAGGTCACAGGTTCACTGCAGGCTAGATTCTGAAGCACTGATTGCTCAGCTGTGGCTGCTTAAGAAGCAAGAGGGAGAGAATCAGGGCGGGAACATGAAAGCTGGAAACTCCATATTGACTGAGGGCAAGATAGCTGCAGCAAGACAGAAAGCAAAATGGCTGACGGAAAAACTGAGTTTCAAGAACATGTACAAAGAACCTTACACCTGCTTTTATGAGGATTGGGTGTGTACTAGAATTACTGCTCCAGCCTATTGCTGTGAAGCAGCTCATATATAAAGTTCCCCAGCCCTAGTGGGCGTTGCCAGAGCTTCACATTGAATCCACATTGAATCCCTGAACCTAGCCGTATGTGGTTGTGTGTTCAGCTCCTGCTCTGAATTTGATCAGCTCTGGAGAGCTGATTCCCTGTTCCTGCTGTGTCTTGTTCCCTGATCCTGGGTCTAACCCGGTACCTGAATGTCTGAACTGTGTTCTGTATTTCCGCCTATGCTGGGGGCTGATTACCCAGATCGCCGTTCCTGGAGGCTGTATATCCAGGCCTGTTCCTGTTGTATCTTGTTTCCTGAATCCCTGATCCTGGATCTAACCCGGTACCTGAATGTCTGAACTGTGTCTTGTGTTTCCGCCTATGCTGGGGGCTGATTACCCAGATCGCCGTTCCTGGAGGCTGTATATCCAGGCCTGTTCCTGTTGTGTCTAATTACCTGAACCCCTGATCCTGGATCGCATCCTGTACCTGACTGTCTGAACTGTGTCCTCTGTGTTATGTTCCTGAAATCCTGCTGTGTCCAGAACCCTGTTCCAGTGACTGTGAATCCTTGCTATATAACCAGAGTTCATCTTGGAAGGAGGAGTCCAGTGTGTGCTGAGTTTCTGTTACTCTGTGCTCAGTTTCTGTGCAATCCCCGGCTATCTCCCCTTGAGCCTGGCGGGGCTTGCACCAGACCGCTGGGGTTCCTTTTCAGATCGATACTAGATGTCCGGGTCCTATGCCTGATGACCATGGCCTGATGTCCGATGTCCGACGACCACTTCCAGATGTCCGGATCCTATGCCTGATGACCATGGCCTGATGTCCGATGTCCGACGACCACTTCCAGATGTCCGGATCCTATCCTCCCTGCCTGATGTCCGGATCCTGCCGATCGTTGCCAGATGTCCGGAGCCTGCTGATCGGTGCCAGATGTCCAGAGTCCGATGCCTGTGTTCCAGTCCGTGTTCCTGTGATCCAATCCATGTTCTGTCCGTGTTCCTGACTCCCTGAGACCCAATCCGTGTTCCTGATGTTCCAGTCCGTGTTCCTGACTCCCTGAGATCCAATCCATGTTCCTGTCCGTGTTCCTGACTCCCTGAGACCCAATCCGTGTTCCTGATGTTCCAATCCGTGTTCCCGATGGCCTGTCCGTGTTCCAGTGTCCCTGAGATCCAGTCCGTGTTCCTGATGTTCCGATGTCCTGCCGGTTCCTCCTTGGTCTACCCTGTGATGACGTCTGTCCTGGGTCAGTGTCTGATGTTCTCCTGCTGAGCCTGTGCTACGCCTGAGGCCTGAGAGAGAGGCCGTCCTAGTATGCCTGTGCCAGATGACCCTGGACTTCATCAACCCGTGATGACCCCGCATCGTCTGACGTTCGTCCTGGGCCGGTGTCTGATGTTCTCCTGCTGAGCCTGTGCTACGCCTGAGGCCTGAGAGTGAGGCCATACTAGTATGCCCGTGCCACAGAAAGCTCTGGCCATGGACTCCGCTGAGCATGTGTGGTCTGCAGGACTTTTCTCCAAGCTCCACCTGATGTACGAACTAGACTGCTTGGTCCCCACATGGTAAGTGGACTAGATGGCTCGATTCCCCGCTTGGTCAGCGGTTCGGACTTTTCGAGCTATGAACTCTCTGCCATATTGTGAACTGTGGGACTTACCGCCAAACCCAAGTGAATTTTCTGGGGAATTTTTTTTTACTTGGGTCTTCAGAAGAGGGGGCCTGAGGAGGGGGATACTGTAACGCTGGTACTGTCTGTATTTTGTTTTCCAGCGTTACTCTGCATGTCTTTTGCATTAACCCTTTTGCTCCTTTCCCCCTAACCAGCTGGGATACTGTTGTCTGTTACCTGTATGGATGCTGCTCAGTTCCCAGCTCTGCTGCGTGGCCGTACTTGCGTGAGTGTCTCCGCTGCGTTGCATGACCACCCGCATGTGCGGTCCCTGACCTGCTGTAAAAGCCATCCGTAGTTTGCAAAGTCCTCTGCAGTGATGCATGACTTACTACGTGTGTGGCAGCAGCTTCTGTCAGGGCCTGGCCTGCTGTGAAGACCATCCGTAGGTTGCAAAGTCCTCTGCAATGGTGCATGATTTACTACGTGTGTGGCAGCAGCCACTGTCAGTTGTTCCTCTGTAATGAGTTGTTCTGGCTCTGCATAGGGGGCGCGGCCCACACCTGTCCTGCTTTTATGAGGATTGGGTGTGTACTAGAATTACTGCTCCAGCCTATTGCTGTGAAGCAGCTCATATATAAAGTTCCCCAGCCCTAGTGGGCGTTGCCAGAGCTTCACATTGAATCCACATTGAATCCCTGAACCTAGCCGTATGTGGTTGTGTGTTCAGCTCCTGCTCTGAATTTGATCAGCTCTGGAGAGCTGATTCCCTGTTCCTGCTGTGTCTTGTTCCCTGATCCTGGATCTAACCCGGTACCTGAATGTCTGAACTGTGTTCTGTATTTCCGCCTATGCTGGGGGCTGATTACCCAGATCGCCGTTCCTGGAGGCTGTATATCCAGGCCTGTTCCTGTTGTATCTTGTTTCCTGAATCCCTGATCCTGGATCTAACCCGGTACCTGAATGTCTGAACTGTGTCTTGTGTTTCCGCTATGCTGGGGGCTGATTACCCAGATCGCCGTTCCTGGAGGCTGTATATCCAGGCCTGTTCCTGTTGTGTCTAATTACCTGAACCCCTGATCCTGGATCGCATCCTGTACCTATGTGTCCCTGAGATCCAGTCCCGTGTTCCTGATGTTCCGTATGTCCTGGCCGGTTCTCTCCTTGGTCTACCCTGTGATGACGTCTGTCCTGGGTCAGTGTCTGATGTTCTCCATGCTGAGCCTGTGTCATCGCCTGAGGCCTGAGAGAGAGGCTGTCCTAGTTATGCCTGTGCCAGATGACCCTGGACTTCATCAATCCCGTGTGATGACCCCGCCATTCGTCTGACGTTCGTCCTGGGCCAGTGTTCTGATGTTCTCCTGTGAGCCTGTGCTATGCCTGAGGCCTGAGTAGTGAGGCCATTACTATGTATGCACCCATGCCTAGATGATCCTGGCATGCATTCTACCCGTGATGACCCCGCCATCGTCTGAAGTCTGTCTGAGGTCGGTGGTGTCTGATGTTCTCCTGCTGAGCCTGTGCTACGCCTAAGGCCTGAGAGAGAGGCCGCCCAAGTATGCCCGTGCCAGATAACCCTGGACTGCATCTACCCGTGATGTCCTCCTGCACTCGTCTGTGATCCTGAGTCGTGTACCCTTCTCTGATGTGCGGAATCGGGAGCCCGGTCTTATGTTCTGTTTATGTACTGTGTTTCTTTAAGTAAACTTTATGTTTCTTCTTACCTGAAGTTGTGCGGTGTTGTCTAGTCCTGCAGGTCGCCACCTTGCCCACATGCTCAGCTGCCACGGATTCTGGTCGCTGCCCTTCCCTAGTCCGGGCAGGCCCGGGTCTCCCTCCGTGGTCCAGTGGGTTCACATTCTCTTACCATCTGGGACTCATGCCTCACGTCGTCGTGGAATGGCGGCGTGGGAGCATTGGCTAGTTAGGCAAGCTATGCCATGTCCCGACGCCCCGCAGCCGTGGGAAGCGTCACAATAATCAAGCAGAACTCCACAGAATAGCTGCCAGCACTCTGAGAGGACAAGCGCTGCTAAAAATGTTTGCAATGTGACAAAGTTCACTTCTGCTGTACTTTGCTAGTTCTGATTTCACTGCAGAGCTGAGTGTGATTATGAGAGCAAAGTGTCAATCATTACTTGGCGCTCATGCAGATCTGGGTCCTGCCCATAGTCCTGAACAGCTCAAATATGTACAAGAAAAATTTGGACTTCTTATGAATAAGACATTGCATCACAAATATTAAAGTATCATTTTATTCAATTTCCTATGACCTGCATGCCCATGTAGATAGCTTAGGTGAGTATGCTCTTATTAGAGATTCCCTTTTATATCTGGATTACTCAGTCATTGTGCAATGGATATTCAAAATTACACACCAGCCTCACTAGGTTAAGATATCTACTGTATTGAATAATAAACACAGTTTTTATTGTGAAATCTGCTGTGTCTGACAGATCAAATTCAATGATCTATCTATTTATAGTCAGAAAAACAAAGGGACAAGGATGCATCCTCCATAAAAATGCATCATGTAATATTTAGAAAAGTAGGTATAATAACTACCAAATTCTCCACACAGCTCTAAAACTCTTCAAGAATTCTTAAAAAGGGATCTATCCAATCACAAAATTTAGAGTGAATGGAAACTACATGTTCATCTCATTTATAGCCCAGTAGTTATAAAATGTTTGTCTGCTTCTAACTACACAAAAACATTAGTGCATTAGAGATCAGCAAGGTAAGTGGCCATATGCTCCAGCTTCTTAAGTCTGTTTGAAGAAGTACTACAAATCTTCTGACTACTTTTCGGTATCAGTTACAGCACCTCGGGCTTGCACTCTATATGGAAATCAATTAGTGAACATATTGTTCAAGGCTATATTTTTCTAATAGTCTTGGAACTCACAACTTACAAATGTGTTTTCAAAAACCTATTGAATCACTTCATAATTTCTTCTTAAAAAGGTCAAAAAGGTTACCACAAAACAAATAATGTTAAAAATGTAAAGCGCCTTCAGTATATGGTTGGACTTCTCCACACAATATTAATGACAACCTTCTGTTTAAACCTTTGAAAATCCTTTAATTATTGTCATTACAGTACACGTAACCCTGAAAACTACCATCTTGACTTTGTTTTTAATGGATATCCCTTAAAATTTTGTTAAGACTGCCTGTGGTTCGAAAATTGAAATAAGAGACTTAAAGTATTATAGCTAATTTTTCCCTAATTGAATAAAATACTCTTTTAATGATCAAGTAAGGACCAATGTCTGTCAAATGATTGAAAATAACTATTCAATATGAAATTGCCCTGCTTGAACAACTTGACAGTGATTTTGTTTGGTTTCACTGTTTCAATAATGTTTATATGTTTAAGCAAAATTAAAAAATCCGTAAATTATATGTGAACTCCGTAAGTAAAGGTGCTTGCACAGCACTATGTTTACCTCACTTAGCATAGCAAGTACTCATCTATCTGAAGAATATCTTCTGTTCCCTTAGCTATATCCAAGTAGTGAATCTGATGAAGATGTTTTGGGTGAAATTATTATTATTATACATTTTTATAGCGCCATTTATTCCGTGGCGCTTTACATGTGAAAAGGGGCGAATATAGAAAATTACAGTAAATGTGAGCAATACAAGGCACACACACGTACAGAAGGAGAGAGGACCCTGCCCACAAGGGCTCACAGTCTACAGGGATGGGTAAGGATACACTAGGAGAGGATAGAGCTGGTCGTGCGTTGGTTCAGTAGACTGATGATCACTGCAGGTTGTAGGCTTGTCGGAAGAGGTGGGTCTTCAGGTTCTTTTTGAATGTTTCCATGGTAGGCGCGAGTCTGATGTGTTGGGGTAGAGAGTTCCAGAGTATGGGAGAGGCACGGGAGAAGTTTTGTATGCGGTTGTGGGAAGAAGAGATAAGAGGGGAGTAGAGGAGGAGATCTTTAGAGGATCGAAGGTTGCGAGTGGGTATGTACCGGGAGACCATGTCACAGATGTATGGACGAGACAGATTGTAGATGGCTTTGTAGGTCATGGTTAGGGTTTTGAACTGGAGCCTCTGGACGATAGGAAGCCAATGAAGGGCTTGGCAGAGAGGAGAGGCTGGGGAAAAATGGGAGACAGGTGTATTAGCCGGGCAGCAGAGTGCTGGATGGATTGGAGTGGTGCCAGAGTGCTAAAAGGAAGGCCAGAGAGTAGGAGGTTGCAGTAGTCGAGGCAGGAGATGATGAGGGCATGCACTAGTGTTTTTGTAGTTTCATGGTCGAGGAATGCACGGATCCGGAAAATATTTTTGAGTTTGAGACGGCAGGAGGAGGCAAGGGTTTGGACATGTGGCTTGACAGAGAGGGCAGAGTCGAGGATTACCCCGAGGCACCGAGCATGCGAGACTGGGGAAAGTGAGCAGCCATTGACGTTGATGGACAGGTCTGGTGGGGGGGTAGAGTGAGATGGGGGAAAGATGATGAATTCTGTTTTGTCCATGTTCAGTTTTAGAAAGCGAGCAGAGAAGAAAGCAGAAATAGCAGACAGACATTGTGGGATTTTGGTCAGTAAGGAGGTGAGGTCAGGTCCAGATAGGTAGATCTGCATATCGTCGGCATAGATATGATACTGCAAACTATGGGATTCTATGAGCTGTCCCAGGCCGAGGGTGTAGATGGAGAAGAGTAGGGTCCTAGAACTGAGACTTGAGGAACACCGACAGACAGGGGGCGAGGTGAGGAGGTAGTGTGGGAGAGTGAGACACTGAATGTTCGGTTTTTTAGATATGATGAGATCCAGGATAGGGCCAAGCCTGTGATGCCCAGAGATGAGAGAATCTGTAGCAGGAGGGAGTGGTCCACAGTGTCGAAGGCAGAAGACAGGTACAGGAGAAGGAGGACAGAGTAGTGTCGCTTGCTCTTGGCGGTTAGTAGGTCGTTGGTAACTTTAGTTGGGGCAGTTTCAGTTGAGTGATGCAGTCGGAAACCTGATTGTAAGTGGTCAAAGAGGGAGCAGGAGGAGAGGTGGGAGGACAGTTCAAGATGGACATGCTGTTCCAGTAGTTTTGAGGCATACGGAAGAAGAAATATCGGGCGATAGCTAGACACAAAGGATGGGTCAAGGGAGGTCTTTTGGAGAATGGGTGTGATTGAGGCATGTTTGAAAAATCAAGGTTTATATTTTGGATTGTATGGCATGAATAAATATCACAAACTTTACATCCAATGGAGTTCCAGAATCTTTGCAATACGTATGGTGAGGGACCCTAAGGCCTCTTTCACACATCAGTTTTTTGCCGTCAATTAGTTGTCTCAACGGATTGACGGATCCGTCACGGATTGTGAAAAACTGATGCGACTGATCCGTTTTTTAGACAGATCCGACATCAGATCCATCGAAAAAACGGATCCCGTCGCATAAGTTTTTTCATCCGTTTCTTCCTGTTTTCGACGGATCTGTTTTTTAAAAGCCGGCAATTTAGTGTGCTGTACAGTAAAATCACACTAACTTGTACGTATATACACATAGAATACACATATATATATATACATGTGATTAAGACACATATTTATATATTTATAGTTCATACAGTTCTACATAGCCTAATAGCGGCTAAATCAATTGCCAGCTTCATTAAAATCATTACCGAACCCGACATGATATGACACATGGTTTACATATAGTAAACCATGTCATATCAAAACAATTTATATATGTCAGTGTTTAATCAATTTAGTAGTTTGTGTTACGAAAAATTGGGAACTCTAGGGGTTAAATTTAATGCTATAATCGCAGAAAAAAATTGCGTGGGCTCCCTCTCATTTTTCTCAGCCAGAGAGGGAAAGCCAGTGACTGAGGACAGATATTCATAACCTAGAGAGGAACCATTGTTTTTGGGCCACCCCTGGCTACAAACATCTGGCCCCAGCCACCCCAGAAAAATCACATCTATTAAGATGTGCCTTTTCTGGCACTTAGCCTCTCTATTCCCATTGCCTTTTGGCGGTGGCTCATGAGTTAATAAGGGGTTAATGTCACGTTGCCATTGAAAGGTGACATTAGTCCTGGTTAATAACGGAGAGGTGTCAATAAGAAGACTATCCATTATTAATCCTATAGTATTAAAGGGTTAAAAAAGACACACACATTAATTAAAAATTATTTTAATGAAATAATTACACATAGTTTTTTGACCAAATTTATTATTCTGCCAATCCATCTGAATCCTTTGTTCTCCTGTAATAAAAAAAATAAAAAAGCAACAATATCCATACCTCTCTGCCATTCAGTCAGGTTCCCCGCTACAATCCATCACAAGGGGTTAACTAGTTTACAACCTGGACTGGTGCTAATGCTACCGGTCCGGCTGTAAACCACTGCAGAATGAATTCAATCATGGCTGTGCAGCCGCCAAGGCTGACTGGAGATGAACTGATTAGCTTGGGAAAGTTTCTGAACTTTTTCCCACGCTATCGAGTTTACTTCCGGTCAGCCAGGGACTCCGCGCAGCCTCACTGACTACCGCTAACGTTAGTGAAGCTGCGCGGAGTCCCGGCTGACCTGATGTGATCTGACAGCGTGGGAAAAAGTTCAGAAACTTTCCCACGCTCCTGAGTTCATCTCCAGTCAGGCAGGGAGCCTGCGCTCAAACGATTTAATTGAACATGAGACAACTAGAGCAGTTTGCTCTTGAGGAGTGGGCAAAAGTACCTGTCAAGAGGTGCAGAAGTCTATTAACAGTTACAGGAATTGTTTGATTGCAGTGATTGCCTCAAAAGGTTGTGCAACAAAATATTAAGTTAAGGGTACCATCATTTCTGTCCAGGTCTATTTCTAGAGGTTTATTTATTTTTTTTAAATTGTGTGGAAACATGGTTGAAAAGCAATGTTTGACTTTCATTTGTTCATTATCATAGATTTTTTAGCTATTATTACTTTTGTCAGATTAAAGTTATTTCTGTGACCGTTGTAGATTTTTCTGTCATTAAACGAGATGTACGAAAATTTTTTACCACATGTGTATGTAGCACCAGCTCCTAAAGGACCAGACCTAATTTAACCTTAATGTACATGCATTTTTTTTATTTTTCATTGTCACATTCCATTTTTTATTTTACTATAGACGTAACTCTATGATGGATTGTTTTTTTGTTGTATTTGTCAGTGTCATCATTTGGGGTTACATTAAATCTGATACCTAATATTTTTTAACTCTTTGGTAGAAAGAAATAGAAAAAAAGCCCATCAATTCTGTAACACAAAGAAAATGAAAAATATTTAGAGTTGAGAGTCCTCAGTGGTTGATACCTTTTAATGGCTAACTGAAAAGATGGTAACAAATTGCAAGCTTTCGAGACTAGTCAGGTCTCTTCATCAGGCTAAACTAATACAAAATCTGAAGAATCACATAATCAAATATTTTTCTATCTACTGGCTAACACGGTACAAAGATACACATCTTTACTGTATAACAAAGAAAATGTTAATTTTTGTTTTTGTGTCACAATATGCTGCATCACAAGTTTTACTTTTTTTCCGTAAACATAGCTGTATGAGGGCTTATTTTGTACATGACAAGGTTTTAATTTTTACTGGTACTATCTTTGGGGCATATGCAATAATATTAAATCACCTTTTAGCCTTTTAAATGCCAGTCACTATTCAATACAATTAACATGACACAGTTTTTGGAGGTTGACACAATTATGAGAATACCTCATTTATTTGTAGTTTTTATTGTCTACTACTTTTGCTTAAAAACAATAAAAAAGCACTTTTTTTTAAAAGACAGGACTGTACAAGGGCTTCACTTTTACATTTATTTTTGTATGGGAATGCACAAAAAAACACAAGTCTCTCATTGTTTTGTGTATTTTTTGTCATTTCCCACATGGGATTAATATAATAGTTTTATAGAATTGATTAATACAATTATAATCATATCTACCATTTTGCATCACCATAATCATTTTTATAATATGTGAGGAGGAATGGCCAAAAATGGCAATTTCAACATGGTGATTTCAGGTATGGACATATTTTTGGACATTTGGTTTTTGTTAGATTAAACAACTTTTCACTTTAAAAATGTACTTTTTGGCTTTGTTGTTTTTATTTATTATTCACAAATTGACTTGAACATGGAATCCATGAATCTTAATGATAATGCCCTGCATTACTTCTCTAGTGCAGGTTATGATCAACCCTGTCAGTGTTAAGTACAAAGTCAGCCTAACAGACTTTGTGAGAGGCACAATCTAATAGGCTTTAATCTATAGCAGATTCAAAGACCATTAAAAACCATTGGCATTAAGCAATTCCAATGCAGGGTGCCGATATAGGCAGAAATAGCCTGCTCAGTTTGGTTGACATTAATAGACCGTTAACTAATTAAAATATCATAGCAGTGAATAGTGAGAAGCTCCATTAAAGCACCACTCCAACATTTTTATTCACCGCTGGAGTGGTGCCATTAATTTAAGTTTCCAAACCCTAATATTATTCTTGCCACCCACCATCTGAGCTCTTCCCGATGCCACTACGGACCTGCGCCACAAATTTGTGATTGTAACTTCTGACTGACCAGAAGTCTGAGTTAACAATCATAAGAAATCAATGTAAATCTATGAGAGCCTCGTTCTTGCCTCTTTCTGGCTCTCATAGACTTATATTGAGTTTTGACTTCTGGCTCACCCAGCAAACAGCGGAGCAATCCAGCAGGTTACAAACTGCTATAGACCGACCTGAGCAGCGCCAATAGCAGAAGAAGACATTGGCTGGTAAGTAAAAGACTGAGGGAAAGGAAGTTGGGTTAGTAACACCACTGCAGCAGTAAAATAAGAAAAATGATGGAGGGGTGTTTTAAATCAGCTGATAGACTATAGAAAAGGTATAAGTGCAACATAAATGAAAATGATGAGCAATAAAAGTAAACATACTGTAATTAGTAAATGATGACTTGACAGCTAGACACACTTGGTAGATTGCACTTCATAAAGATGAGTAATAAAGAGCAATCGCAACCCGGGGTCCACCATGCAGAGATGTAAAACTGCTGCTGTAAGTAATGGCGCAACAAACGGCAAGCATACACCTAAACACGATTGTGTTACTCCACGCAGTGTGAACAGAATGCAACAGAATGCAACACACAGAACCAAAATGGGGGACCGCGATCCATCCCGTGCAGCAATGTAGTTCAATGATGTCATGACGATGAGTGAAACAACTACATACAAGGACTACATGCATAACTATGTATCACAAAAGCCAATTAGCAGTGAAACTTATGTATTGCTCAATGCATTACTACATGAAAAATTTCAGAGCTGTTTAAAAATAGCCATTGAATTTTTTTTTAGATCTTTTAACTATTTTTATCCAAAACAATGGGAATTCACTGCTGTAAATTTTTTATCTGGAATAATATGTTCTCTAAATATATTTTAAGAATTATTTTACATATTTTACATATGCTTTATATTTGATATACAAATCACCATCCACCTACCAGCAAACGTTCCACACTCATTTTCTTCCAATTTTCAATGAGTTAAGACTAGAGTTGAGCGATACTTTCCGATATCCAAAAGTATCGGAATCGGAATGGTATCGCCGATACCCAAAAAATATCCCGATACCGATACCGGAAATCCAATGTAAGTCTATGGGAACAAAATATCGGAATTAAAAAAAACCCATTCTTGCCTTGTTGGTTAATTGTACATGAAGGAAAACAACAAAGATTAAAGTACAATGTATTGGGGAAGGTTGAGGAGACATTAAAGGCATAGATGTTTAACCCAATCAAATGGAATAGCATAAATATTTTTTTTTTAAAGATGTTTGGATTGACGAAGAAATTGACAATGTTGTTAACGTTTTTTCTATTTTGGCAAATATGTATATTTCACAACTTCCATGCTCTTCACCTTTTTAACTTTTGACACACTTTCTCCTTCATAATCTTCAGCAGCATCATCTTTTTCATCAAATTATTCTTCATCTTCACCTTCTTTATCTTCTTCTTAAACTTCTTGCTATTCATCTTTTTGTTAACATTACTCATATTCTTCTTATTAAACTATTATTCTTATTCATATTGTACTTCATCTTCTTCATCATATTCTTATTTGTGACAGAGAATCCTGTACTTGTAATCTGTCAAAGTATGAATTTTTCATCCTTCCATTCTTGCTGTCACAAAAGATTTAAATTACAACAGTATTTGTCCGTGTTCAGTTTAGCCTGCAGCAGCAGGCATTTTCCAGGGGCACCACGAGGAGGAACGGACTCACCCCCATACACTGCTTAGTCTTCTTCTGCTTATAATTTAGAGCATATATTTTGCTCTTCATTTTGGTCTTATACTTCATGTTCTTCTGCTTTTTGATCTTCTGCTTATTGTTCTTAAGTCTCTTGTTCTGTATCTTGTAGTTTGTCTTAACCTTCTTAGTCCTGTTTGGTAATCTTTTATTTCTTCTTTGTGATGGTGTTTAGGCTGGTTGGCTTGATGCTCGTCGTCCTTGTGGTCGTCATCTTCTTCGGGGTGGTCATCAGGTTCGTCGTCTTAATTGTTGGAGATCCAGAGTGATTACCCAAAAAAGCATTGAAAAAATCTTCAATTTGTAAATGTAGCAGAAGGTACAAGAGTCAATGCAAGTAACGAGGACCAGCTGACTGTGCTGGAACCCGGAGGGGCAGCAGAAGGAAAAGAGTAAATGGCACAACCGAGGACCAGCTGACGTTACTGGGACACAGTTACTAAGCAGGAGGTACCTGTGCTCCAAAGCACTACCAAGGACCAGCAGACGTTGCTGGAACTCGGATACCGAGATGGAGGCACCTAGGCCAAAGGCACTTCGGAGAACCAGCTGACGGTACTGGAACCCGGACGAGTAGCAGAAGGTACAAGAGCCAATGCAAGTAACGAGGACCAGCTGACTGTGCTGGAACCCGGAGGGGCAGCAGAAGGAAAAGAGCCAATGGCACAACCGAGGACCAGCTGACGTTACTGGGACACGGTTACTAAGCAGGAGGTACCTGTGCTCCAAAGCACTACCAAGGACCAGCAGACGTTGCTGGAACTCGGATACCGAGATGGAGGCACCTAGGCCAAAGGCACTGCGGAGAACCAGCTGACGGTACTGGAACCCGGACGGGTAGCAGAAGGTACCCATGGAAATTTAAGTTGACAGGCCGCGAGCCGGCCGCAGTTACCGAATCCCACAGTACTACAGTGGGTGATTGTCCTATTGTCACAACGGAAACAGCCTTTATTTGCATATCCCGCAGCACACATAGGAAGCACCTAAACTCCAAGCACCATAGAGTCGGCTAACCCGACCGCAACACGACAGGACAACTTATTGGAGGCTAAGTGACGTTTACACTGACAGGAAACAGATGGCGTGCTGTAACCAGTCTGGGCAGGAGTGAGTACCCGTGCCAATGACACTTCCGAGCAACAACTGGCGGTGTTGAAGCCCAGGGATGAGAAGACAACAGGGTGGAGGCAGCATGACTTTTTGCCGTTCACACAGCAGGGGAACAGCTGACATTACTGAACCCCAGTAACACAGGAGCAAGTGTTGACTGTGCTAACAGCACTTCCGAGCAACAACTGGCGTGTTGTAGCCCAGGGATGAGAATAGAACATGGTGGAGGCAGCAGGACTTTTTGCCGTTCACACAGCAGGGGAACAGCTGACATTACTGAACCACAGTAACACAGGAGCAAGTGTTCACTGTGCTAACAGCACTTCCGAGCAACAACTGGCGGTGTTGTAGCCCAGGGATGAGAAGAGAACATGGTGGAGGCAGCAGGACTTTTTGCCGTTCACACAGCAGGGGAACAGCTGACATTTGCTGATATTTTTTTCAAATATAATGGAGCAGCACCAATTAGAGAAAAATGTGAAGGATGAGGCAGTGACACACGCTCAGCAGACTACAACCAGCAGTGGTTGAAGAACTAACTGGAGCGTGATCTGCACTCAAAAAATCAAAACCTCACAGACTGCAGTGAACACTGAAACACAACTGTTCACTATCTGTGAAAGGCTCCTTTCTGTACTTCTATAGTGTTTGCAACCAATGTATTGTATACGGATGGAAGCGCGTCACACTAATAGATTAGATTTTTTTCAAATATAATGGAGCTGCACCAATTCCACAAAATAAAATAAAAAAAAGAGTCAGTGAGTGACACGTGCAGATGCCTACAAACAGCGGTGGATGCAGAGCAAACTGCAGCGTCACCTGCACTCTCACACACACCTTGCACAGAGCTGTTAAAACAACACTGCAAGGCAAAAGGAAGCTTTACACAGCGGTTGGTGCTAGCCTGCCTACAGCACAGTACACTAAATCGCAATCTCTAACTGTCCCTCAGAGTCAGCACAGCAGCGTTCTGTCCCTAACTGAGTTCACAGCACAGTGACGCTAAAATGGCGGCAGCGCCTTTTATAGTGCATTCTGACATCATTTCAGCAGCCAATCACAGCCATGCCATTAGTTAAGATGACCGCAGCATTACAGGATGTGCCCACACTTCATAAGATTCCTCATTGGCTGACTAAAATCACATTGCCTCTCAAAGAATTATGGGAACTTCCGATTCCGGTATACGATATTGGAAAAATATCGGAACTAAGTATCGGAATTCCGATACAGCGAATATCGGCCGATACCCGATACTTGCGGTATCGGAATGCTCAACACTAGTTAAGACAAAACACATTTTGGTAATGAAAATCTGCCTTTGTATTCATAGTAAGTCAAATACAATTGCTGTGAACTGTATGGATGGAAAACACGGGCCACAGTATAATCACATCCCGATGTCTTTTGTACAAGCTGTAAACAAAGTGTGCATGTTTTTATTTCATTTTATGCACTTTTAACCCCTGTAGTAAATTCTAATAATCGCTTCTAAAGATATTCCAAATAATGATGCAAAGCGTAGGAAATACTTTATTCCATGATGATCTAATTATATTTCATTTATTTTACCCACTTCTAAGCATATTAAGCTAGTCAGTGTTAGTCATCTACAAGACCCCGAGGCAACACCAAAATACAATAATATTTGTTAAGAGGCTGAAGTAAGACCTCCAACATTGCTATTCCTTCTTGGCTATAGGAACGTTCTGACTGCATTGGTAAATCCTATGTCTATAAATGCTTTACTGACATGCTTCTTACTAATCAAAAGATTGTGTGTAGTTGTTTAATACGGGTTTTTATATTACTAAGATTAATCACAACCAGAGGTTCATTCTTCCAGTAGCTACTAATAGTATTTGGATTGATTTTAAAGAAATTCATTGCAATTATTGTTATTCGCTGTAGGTTGAGTTTAATTCATGTCTGTCTTTCATTAACTGTGATTAAATGTTTACTGAGCCCAACAGAAATATCTAAGTTTTGTAAATATAAACATTTCCATAAAGGTATGTGCTTTTATTTGTATAGTACAGATCTAAACTCATCTGGAGTGTAAAACAAAGAATGTGGACAATGCCAAAAGTTCACAAACTCTTTCTGTTGTATAGTAACATTTCTAAACACTGACTCATGTTTTTCTTTGCACACTGCTTCTCTTATAGGACATACTAAAACAACGTATAAAAGCATGCATTTTATTAGTTTAGAAAAGTATGCATTTTAATAGTTGAATAAGAAAGTTCAAAACTTAAGGGAACATTAAACCCTTAAAGCCGCATGACGGGTATAGAACGTCATGAACGGATGTCAGTTCCCGCATTATGACTTGCTATACCCGTTTGGTTTTAAACTGTCACTGTGTGAAAACACACAGTAAGCTGGGAGGAATCAACTGCTCTCACAAGGAGATCTTGAAATTGTAATGATGATTTAATTTAACAAAATATTTCCCATTGTTGCTAGGTACGGGGACATAAAGCAAACAGGCAGTGCTGGGTATTTTTCACACTGTCGCTACATCCTTGTAGGCAAAGAGGAGCAAACTGCACAGAATGTGTTCTAGCGCTGGTGTATCAGACACACGTGGGAAAATCTCCCCAATGGGCCTAAAAACCTCAACAGTCCTCAACTTCTGCTGATGAATTACTCTGCTCTCATCATTGAAATTCAACTAAGGTGACCTGACAATAATAAAAATCCTAAAAAAAACCAGACCAGCACCTCGAAACAGAATAAAACAAGTGGGAACAGGTGCAAGCTGCTATGACTGCATAATATACAAAGAAAAGAATACAACATCACACTGTAAGCACTAAGATGAGTGCAAACATTGTATATATAAAATTTGGACTGCATTACTGCTATATAGAATCGACTGTGATGCTAGTTACTGCTCATGGACTAGCTGTGGTCAGGAGATCCAAGGTCAAAAGCCAGGAAGATACATCACAGACAGAGGGATAAGATGAATGAATAGTCAGGGGAAAAGTACAAGGTCTGGTTACTAAAGTCAGAATATGTCAAAGGCAAAAGGAGTTATTCAAACGGATAGTCAAAAGAATATAAAAGTACAGAGCACAGAGCAAGCATACAATTCAGCTGAAGCTACAATTGGCACTGATCTGACATTGCCAGCTAGTTAAATTGCCTGGAAATTATCTGGAAAAGAAAACACCCGGAGGAAACCCAAACACAGAACTGACAGTCCAACACACCCCTGCTATACATAGGGCAGCTGAGCTACCATTCACAGCATCCCCAGGACGCAGCTAGTGGTGGAGTCATGACAGCTACCTCGTGCATAAATTGGCCAATTTATGATAGCTCTCCAGTCAAAACAAGGCATATCTTTAGTTCATGGGACCCTAACCTAATATTTATCAAAGATTCCTCTCCTAGCCCTAAAGTCTTCAAATTTAAAGGGCACGTAGGATTCAGCACTTATTAAAAATGGCCTAAGGCTGAGGGGAGGAGTGCACAGTCAGAAAAGGATCAATAAGGCCACATGCAAACATTGAGTATTTGGAGATTTTTTTTTACTTCAGTATTTGAAAGCTAAAACCAGGAGTAGGTGATAAATCCAGAAGTGGTGATGTGTTTCTATTATACTTTTCCTCTGATTGTTCCACTCCTGGTTTTAGGGTATATTTCCACGGTCAGTATTTGCTGCGTGCTTGACGTTGTGCGCTGGCGCCCAGAGGTTACAGCATAGTGGAGGGGATTTCAAGAAATCCCATCTCCACTATGCATAAAAACACGCAGGCGGCAGACCTGAGTTAACGGACATGCTGCGCGTCTTTTTAGATCGCAGCATGTCCTTTTCCCTTGCGGCGACGCTCCGTCGCCGCAAGGGAAATATCACAGGCCTATGTAGCCCTGCGGTCATTCCGGATGTGTTCAATGAGCACATCTGGATTCACTGCATGTTCACAAGGGGGCGGGGCTTTGGGTGGAGTGGACTATCCGCTCCGTCCAAAGCTCTGTGGTTCCGGACCGTGGAACCACAGCCTCAGCTTACAAATACTGATGTAAAATACAGACCAAATACTGAACCTGTGCACGTGGCCTAATGCAGCTCAGATTTCATATATTCACTGCTTGCATACATCTTAGTGCTTACAGAGTGCTGCTGTAATATCCACTTCCACCTCCTTTGTTCGGAAGTGCGTTTCATTTTTTTTGTAGTAAACGATTTGAGGTTTTGACAGCTTCCTTTTCTGACTGAGCACTCCTGCAATCAGCCTAATGGCTCGTGCACACGACCGATTATATCAGATCAGTGATATACATGGTTATCACAGATAGCACTCGTACCCCTGATATTTTATGGGGCTGTGCAAATGTCTGATTTTTTTCCTCGGACCAAGCGGTCCAAGGAAAAAGTCAGCATGTGTTCTATTTTGTTCTGAGTGTCATTGCAAGTCTAAGGGTCTATGAAAAACATTAAGTACAGTCCAATTTTCACGGAAAGATACCTCTAAGAAAAACTGATGCCACTCTGATCAGAATAATAAGACTTTTTTTCATGGCTCAAATTTTATGTAATCAATGTTTGTATACATCTTAGCAAACATTGTACATCTTACAGTGTGCTGCTATATTCTTCAGTATGTAAAACATAGCTAGCTATATTATTGAAAAATAATTGAATAAGTAACGACGCAGAAGAAACATAGATAAAATGTTAATGCTTTGCATTTAAAAGAAGTAGACTATTCAAACTATTAACCCCAGAATTCTAGTTGTCTAAAAACCAGTAACACAAAAATGAAAAAATAGCATAACCAAAAAAAAAAGCTTTTAATATTAAAACAGGATAAGTGACAATGGTAAACCAAGCTCTAGTCAGTTTTCAGAGTTGGTGTGTTCCATGACTTTTTATTATGCAGAATACATTCCTCATGTATAAACAATGTCTCTGGGGTGTATAAGAAATGTGTCAGCCAAGCAATATATCCATAAAATTGTTACATGGTATATACGGAAACTGCCAAACCTGACATCATGTTTGATACATTGGTGTGCTTGTAAAATTGCAAAAAAATGTTTTATGCTTCCATTGTGCAAAGCAACCACACCTATTAAACAGTTTGTTAGCAGTCCTTACATAAATCATGTTGCAAGTCGAGATGGAAAAGTATTTGTGCTTCTTTTAAAACTTGAATTGTGATACTTCCACCATGAAATCTTTTCAGGCCTTCTTTACGATATGTTTCTTTTTAGCATTTTAAAATAGATGTAAGAAATGCCAGGAGTTTTATGGCAATTTTTTACAAGCATTTTTGGTGGCATCTTTTCAGGTTGTGTCATTTAATCCAGCCTTTTTTTAGCTTCTTTGAAGTTATTAGGAGGATCCTATTGAGAATAGCACCAGTAAAAAAAAAAACGACACCTACAGAATATTGCATTTTGATAAAATTCCACTGATCATAAAAACATTACAAAATGCTCCATATCAAAGTTCCATATACGTAGACATTCTCGCATTTTATATTATGAAAAATGTGGCATTAAAAGGATTGTCCGATTTAAAATGATTAGTCTGCAGTCACTCTATGAGACTTCAGACTTGTGAATCCACCCAGCGCGTGCACAGCGCAATGTGTGAATTCTCTGGTGTCAGCACCAGGAATGCTGGTCATGATACAGCCAGTATAAGATATAAATACTTCCGGCGAGAACCCGACTAGACTGATTCCGTCCTCACACAATACACTTGCATTGAGCGGGATCAGTTTGGCCGAGTTTTGGCTGGGATTATACAAATCTCATTCTTAAGGTCACTGACATCCCAGAATCTTCACAGAATGCAGTACATACACTGGAAGGATTCACAAGTCTGCATTCATGTAGATTGACTGCAAACTTGTCATTTTAGACC
>JARQOD010000002.1:518633971-518646471 GCA_033576555.1 Oophaga sylvatica | reverse complement strand
GGACCGTTAAAGGCTACACAAACCCCTTGGTCCCGTGGGTGATAGCACCGAAACCCTACCGCACCTGCCCTTTTTTCTCAAGGGGCCTTTTAAAGGGGAGACATAAATTTGGGGGCCCTGATCGGAAAAAACCCCTGGGAAAAACCCCCCCGTGAAAAGATGGTCCCCAGTGCTTTGCCCCCTTTTTCCCCCCGTTGAGGACGAGCACCCCTCCGGGTCCCCGGGGACTATTCCCACAGTCAGGATGTATTGCTTTCCAGAGCTGCGGGGGGGGGCCAGGGGGGCCCCAATGTCCACCGCGATCCTCTGGAAGGCTCCTCAAACATGGAAAAAGGGGTTGGGGGGGCCCTTTTTGAGAGGCCCCCCCTTCCCCCCTTTTTTGACAGGTGAAAAAGGAAACGGCAGTATTTTGTCAAATCTGTCCCCTTTTGGGGGCCAAAAAAAGTGTTAGACGCCGTGCCTTGTTTTTTCAAAAACCCCCAAATGTCCAAACAAGTTTAAACGATGGGCAACCCCCAAAACTAAAACCCCGGAAAGGTGGGGGACGCCCCCGCTGTTTCCCCCCCCAACCCTCCTTTTGGGAATCTCCGGGACTGTCCCCCCTTTTCAACTTCCTCGTTCCCAGAAAAAACCCCCTCCCCTTATCGTCCGGAGGTGGGATCTGGGAGGTGCCTCAAGCCCCCCGGGGCTAAATCGAGGGCGGGGGGCCCCCGGAAAAACTCCTGCTGGAGGCCCCAAAAATTTGACGTCGGGGTTTCCCCTTCCTACGGGCCCCCCTTTGGGGGGGGGACCGGCTCTGGGCCACCTTGGTTCAGTCCCCCCCGGGGGGGGAAAGGGGGCCAGAGGGAAAGGCGCTCCCGGGCATCCGGGCATCTGAGGGGTGACAGCAGCTCATATGCATCTCCCCGGGGATTTCTATAGACCCAGGGGGCCTGCGCTGTTGGGCTCTACCTCCCCACCCCCCCAAAATTTTTCGGGCGTGCTATTTAAATGGGCCAGTTCCCTTCTCGGGGGCCTGGTCAGTGTCATGGGCGTCCCTTCCTCCCCCCCCGCACCCCCCCTTTTCCTTGAGCCTATCGCTTGCCCCTGGGGGGGGTTTCCCCTCACCCCTTCACCCCGCAGAGCGACGGGATTTAAACCCCCCTTTCCCCCGTGGAACCTCCCCATTTTAAAAAAAAGGGGGTTAACAGTTCGTGGCACAGATACATCATATCAACATCAGTCCTAGGGAAAAAATTTATCGTTGCATCATCATTCGCAAGCTTAGCTTTTAAACAATCATTTTTCCCATCATAAACACAAAACATCTGGTTCCCGTTAACCTTTATCTTTTTGGGAAAAGGGGTGTCAGGGACATAGAAACCCCACCTCCCCCCCGTTTCATCCCCAAAAAAAACTCATGGGGGGGTTTTTTCGGCCCCCCCACTTCCTTCCCCCCGCTCACCCCCCCAGTAAAAAAAAAAAGGGGGGTATAAAAGGGGTATGGAAAAACCCCATCCCTGTGACAGTTAAGGTTTTCCCCGGAACAACTTTTGGGGGGGCCCCGCCTTTTGGGCCCGGATGGGGGTTCGTTCACCCCCCGGTGTCCTTGAGGCCTGTATAAGGGGCCCCCCCGCGGACGGGCCACGTTGTCATCAACCCTCCCCACCCCCCCCACCCCCCCAAAAAAAACAGAGGGTTGGGCCCCCGGAGGCCTTGGCGGGGGGGGTTTTTCGCCCCCGGGACAGGTGGGGCTGATGTGACCGTCTTTTTTCAAGGAAAAAAAACTGGCGGGGGTTGGGTAGGCCCCGGGCGGGGCAAAGGGGATAGTCCCCAAAGGGCGACGGCAGGGGCCGGGGGGTTTGGGGTTTCAGGCTTACCCCCTCCCCAGCCGGGGGGGCGACGGATTTTTCCCCACCTCGGGTTTCCGGGGTTGGCCTCTAGCTGTCGGGGACCCCGGGGTGGTGCCCCGTCCTCCGGTTCTCGGTCCCCGGGGTAAAAATGTTCCCGGCCCCCCCCTGGGCCAGATGCAGGAACCCGGTCTTTATCATCAGTTTTTTAGCTCCTAAGGTGTCAACTTAAAACCTGGTCCATGGTCAAAGGGTTTCCCCGAGTTTGCACCCAAAGCTAAAAACTGTGTTGGGCCATTTGGAGGGGTTCCCCGGAAAATTTTTTGGTATACCTGGGGTTTTGGGGTACTTGGCGACGGGCCCCCGCTTGATGGCCTCCCTAGTCACTGTTTGATCCCGGCGGGGGGAAAAAACGAACCCCTCCAAAGTTTTGGGGCCCCTTTTCCCGGGGGGAAAATACCTGGGGCCCCTTTGGGGGCAGGCAGCCGGTACTGTCCCGGTTTTTTTAAAAGGGCCCCCAGAAAGTGCCAAAATCTCCGTCCCTTTCCAGAAAGGGGGGAAATGCCCCGGGCCCGGGGTTTTGGGGTTGGGGGCCCGCTGGGCACACTGCTTGGGCTGTGGAGGGCATTGCCCCTCCGAAAAAACCCCCGCTCATTTTGGGGTCTCTGGGCTTTGGGCTTCCCCCCGGCTCGGGCTCTCTCAGCCTCCCCCTCGGGGTTCTCGCCTCCCCCCTCGGGGGTTCGCCTTTCCCCCGTTTTTGGGCCCTCTTCGCTGGTCGGTCTCTCTTGACTTGCTGGATCAGCCCCAGGGTTTTTTTCCCCGGGTCAGAGTGAGCCCTTTCCCGGGGGCCCGCAGGTAAAAGGGGCCACCTCTTTCCTTGGGGGTAAGCAGTCAAGGTTGGGCCTTGTTCCCGCGGCACCACCCTTTTGGTGTGCCCCGGTCCTGCGCCCCCCACCCCGTGTGCCAGCTCCTTCAGGGGGCCCGGAAAACCCTTGGGGCCTTTTTTGGTTTTGGTTCGTTTTGGGGGCAAGGCCGTTTGGGATTGCAGATTCCAAAAGGGGCCTTGTTGCTTTTCGAACCAACGGGTCGGGGTTTTTAGTCTTTTTGGAAAAACCAAAGGCCGGGGGGGAAAGGGCCACACTTTATGTCTTTTGGGGGGATCCTTTATCACTCTCCCAAAAAAAACCCCAAAAAAATTTTAAAGGGGAAAATTATGCTGTCAGCTTTTTGACCTCACAAAAAAGGGGGGGTCCTCTGGCCACCCCTCTGGCTTAAAACTAGGGGCTGGCCTGCAAAATTCAAAAAGGGTTTTAACTCGTTCTGAAAACCGCAGAAAAATTAAAATATCAAAAGGGCTTGCTTTAAAATTTTCGGTTCCAATGAGCCCCACTTGGGTTTGGGGATTTTATGGGGCCCCCAAGAATTTTCCCTTTCCGGGGGGTTTTTTTTGGGGGTTAGGGGTTTTCCAGTCCCCCAAGGGGAAAAGATGCCCATTTGGCGAAAAATTTAAAAACAGAAAATTTCGTTTTTCCCAGCGAATGCCCCCACCGTGTTATTCCCAAAAAAAAAATGAATTATCCAAAATGGTTTTAAAAAAGAAAGAAATGGGTTGGGGCAATGGGCCCCTGGGTAAAGGGGGGGAAAATTCCACACGGGGAGGGTCACATTACACTCCCCCGAGTGCAGGCTGAAAGGGGGGGAAAGGGGAAAGTGAGCTGCGGAAAAGGAGGGGGGGGAAGTTTTTCCTGTGCTTGCAAATGGTGGGGGGGTTTTGTACTAGGGGGAGAGGTTTGGGGAAAAAGCACCGAAATGAAAATTCAGTATCATCACATGGGTGATAAATATTTTGAAAAAAATACCCCCCAAACTCTTTTTTCCCTTTTAGATTTTTTTTAAAATTGTCTTTACAATGTAAAAAAATACAATGCCATACATGATCCATGAGTAATGGTAAAATAAAATGGGGCCAAAATAAAGGTAAAATTTTTTATCCCCTTTTTTAAAAAAAAAGTCAGACTGTTCCCCCCCTTTTAAAGAATTTTCCCATAGCCTTTAAGGGGGGTGTTAAAAAATATTAAACCACAGTGGCGTTAAATTTAAAGGCGCTGGGGAAAAAATGTATAGCCCCCCGCAGGGGTTTTTCCTTTCCGGGGGGGCCCGGTGTGAGGATACCCCAGACCCCCGAAAAAAAGTTTTGGGGTTTTGGTTTTTTTTAAAAAAACCGGGGATTGCGATCGCCGTTTTAACCATAAAAGGGGCCCCCCCCCCAAAAAAAAAAAATGGGGCCATTTAAATTTCTCTCTCCTCTGATGTGATCGCACATAAGAGGAGAGTTTATAGGGCCCCCCCCCCCCCCTCATACCTTCCTTGGCCCTTTTGGGCCCTTCCCTTTTTCCGGCAGATAATGGTGGGCATGTGCAGTGCCCCCTCGCGCCTGCCCCCGGGCACCCGGCAAAAAAGGGGAAAAATTTTTCCCTTTTGGGTTTTTTTTTTGGTCACTTTGATAAACACTACACAGTGATCAAAAAAAAAAAATAGTAAAAAAACCCCCACCCCTTTATCTCCTCTCGGGGAAAAAAAAATAAAAATAGGGTTGTGGGGGGGTTTTGGTTAGGGTTGGGAATTTTTTGGGGGTTTTTTGGGGTTTGGGAAATTAGGGTTAGGGGTTTTGGGCATTAGGGATGGGATTAGGGTTTTTTTGGGTTGGGTTTAGGGTTAGGGTGGGGTTTTGGGGCTAGGGGTTTGATTTGGGTTTTGGTTAGGTTTTGGATTGGTTGGTTTATCCCTTTTTGAGATTGATCGTCCTAATGGGCCTTATTACAGTAGGATAGCCACTGAAAAAAAAATTTGTACTTGTACAGTCGTGCCCCAAAAAGTTTACATCCCCCCCCCGGGAAAATTTTTTTTGATTTCTTGGCCTTTTTTCAGAGAATATGAATAAATTCCCCCCTTTCCCTAAATTTTTAGTGGTTGGTGAAGCCATTTATTGTAATTACTGTGTTTTTTTTTTTAAAAACATAATGCCCAACCCAAAAAAAGATCCAAATGCCCCGACCAAAAGTTCAAAAACACGGTGTTTTTGGGCCCTGATCCCATGAACAAAAGTTGAAAAAAAGGGTTTGGGGGGCTATAAAGGAAAAAACCCCCCCCCCTTTGGACCGTTTGTTGAAATCGAATGTGTGAAAAAAAACTGTTTGAGTTTTTGGGATCCAGACAAGACTCTAGCTTTTTAACCAGCCAATGAATTTTGGGGGATTGTGTTAGGGGGAAAGAAAAAAAAATTGTCAAGGGGGTGGGGGGAAAAAAAGGTTTTTTAAACTGTAAAAAAAAAAAGGGGGTGAAAAAAAACCCCCAAAAGGGAATTGTTTCCCCAGCAAGCATTTTTTAAAATTTTTTTTAAAAATTTTGGGGAAAATTTTTTGATCTGCAGAAAAAACCACGGTCAAAAAACCCCAACAAAATTTCCCCACAACTGCCATGAAAATTGTTCGGGATCCCAAGAAACCCCCACAAATAAAAAAGCGGGGGAAAATTGACTATCTGAAAACTATGGGTGATTTTTAAAAATGCACAATAAGGGGGGACTGAAAAAAAATGGGCTGCATGATCGAGCCCCAGTAAAAGCCATACTGCGCAAATGGGAAAAAAGTATCTCAACCCACAAAAATTTTTTGGGGGAAAAAGAGACAAACTCAAAACTTCTGGAAAAGGTATTTTTTGGGGTTTTGGGGGCCAAAAAAATTTTAACTTTTGGGGGCCCAACCTTTTAAAAATTTTTTTTAGAGAGAGGTCAATAAGGCCTATGATGAAAAGAAATTCCTCTGAAAACATGGGGTGGATCACGATGTTTTGGGGGTGAAACACAAAGGCACGGGGAAAGGTAAAAAAAGAAAGGGAAAAATTTAATGCAGCACTTTTTCACAAATTTTGGGGGAAAAAAATTTTCAATCATCACCCCAAAAACTGTGCATGGGAAAAATTTAGTTTAAAAACGAAAAACGACCCAAAAACCGGGGGGGATTCGCCTGTTCTACAGCAGAAAAAAAGTGAAGGGTTTGGAGTGGCCCCTCTCACCCCCCTGACCCAATTCATTGGGCCCCCTTTTGGGGGGGGATCTAAAACACGCATTTTATGTAGAAAAGCCAAGAAATTTAAGGAATGAAGGCTTTTTCCAAGAAGAGTGGGGGGGTTTACCAAAAGAGAAAATAAAGCCCCCCACCCCAAAAATCCACAAAAGCTTCACGCTGTCATTGAGCGGGGGGGGCAAAAAATTGGGGTATTAAAAAGGGGGGATGTAACTTTTGATCGGGTTTTTTGGGGTGTTTTTTTTTGTCATTTTTTTTTTTAAAAAAGAGAAAAAAACCAGTATTTTGACAATAAATGGTTCCCCCCAAAACCAAAACTAACCAGGGGGAAAAGAAAAAATTTTTTGATGTTATCATTGGCAACATGCCCATTTTTGGGGGGTATACTTGATTCCAAGTTCCCTTCCCCCCCCCACCCGATCGGGGGCCCGTTTTTTTATCTCCCCCTAAAAAAACATCTAGTTTTCAACTTTTTTTAAATTTTAAAATTTAAAAAAACCCCTTTTTATGTTTCTCTTATTAATTTTGGGGGGACTATTGTAACCCTTACTAATCTTTTAAAATTTCCCTTTTAAAAAACTCTCCCCCCTCCAATCTGCCCTTGAATTCTGCAGCCGGGGTAATAACTCCACCCACAATCTTTTATCCGATGCCTCCCCCTTTTGCCAGTCTTTTCCCCGGGGTTTCCCATCCCCTCCAGAACCCCCTACAAATTTTTTAAAAACACCCCAAAACACTCCAGGGCCGCCCATCCTACATTCCTCCCTTTTTCTCATCCTCCCAAACCCTAACCTGTGCCCTCCATTTGAAAAGACCTGGGTTAGCATCCTAAATTTTTTTCAAAACCTCCCACTCCTGTTTTCCAAAAGATTTTTTACATGTTTTCCCAAAAACCTTTTGGAATGCATACCCGGGGTTTAAAACGTTTTAACCCCCCCAAACCCCCCAGTTTTAAGCTTGCCCTAAATGCGATTTTTTTCGACGGGGCCTCCCGGGACTCAACGCTTTAAACCCCTAATTTTGGGTTTTCCCTTAAAAATTTTTTTTTTAAATTTAAACAGTGCTTGTTTTTTTTTAAAAAGCTTTATGCTTTAAAACCCCCCCAAATTGTCTTACTTTTTTAAAATACTTTGGTTTTTAAAACTGGTTCATGTGTTTTACAAAACCCCCCGTTTGAACACTATGGCGGTCCGAACAAATAAAACCCATTTTCCATCTCCCTTTCGTGTCCCCCCTTTTCCCTTTTTTCCCCAAAGGAAAAACAACAAAACCCCCCACTGTAGCATTGACCCCCTCCCGCCTGGACACTGCAACCCTTTTTTCTTGGCCTCCCCATTATCGAATATCCCCTCTCCATTCCCCATCCTTAAATGCACACCCCAGAGTCTTCCATCGGGGAATTTTGGGACTGGGCGCGCCCCTTCCCCAGCCCCTTTCACTGGCTGCCCATTCTTTTGGTCCCAAATTTAAAGTATTTTTCTCATCCACAAAGCCTCCACAGGGGAGCACCCCCCTATATCCCCCCCCCTTTTTTATCTATTGGGGCCCAACCACTGCCGCGTCTGCAAAAAGACTTTTCGAAAACCCCCCCCCTAATCCGTCCCCCCCCACTCCCGAAATCCAAACTTCCCCCCGTGCTGCCCAAAAACCCTTTGAATGCTCACCCCAAAAAAATAGGGCTATCCAAATTTTTTCTGGTTTCGGGGGCCCCTCAAAACAACTGTTAGAGCGGCCCATCCATTCACTAATCAAAGTTTTCTTGGTTTTAAATGTGTTTGTCCCCCCAAATTTTTTTATCTCCATCCATCCTCACTCCCTCAAGAGGTGGACCATCTTTTTTTTTTGCACCATTGTATATCCACAAACCTTTTTTTTGTTTTCCCCCCCCCCTCATTGTAGATTGTAAGTTTTTCCCAGAGGGCGTCTTATTTTTTTTAAAATTTAAATTTTAAATTTTTAAAGGGGTTTTTACTTATGACTTTTGTTTTGAAACGTTAAACTGAAAACCCGCGGGGAATATGATGGCGCTTATAAAAAAAGTATTTTTTTATTTTTTTTATTAAATTTTTATTTTTTCCCCCTAGAAATTTTAAGCTTGCGGAGGGCCCTTATTCCTCTTGGTATTTTTCTTTGATCGTGTTTATTGTTTTTGCTGTAAAAGTTTTTGTTGAAAATCCCCCTTTTTTTAAAATAACGGGGTGGGGAAAATTTTTTGGCACTTTAGCAATAAAAAAATTTTTTTTTTATTTTATTATCTTCTATTCTCTAAAAAAAAAAGGCCCCAAAAAAGAAAAAAATTTTGTGGAGTAAAAAAAAGTCCCCTTCATTTAAAATTATCTTAATGCCAAATTTTTTTTGAAAAAAAAAAAATATAATAATAAATAATCAATTTAAAAACCAAAAAAAAATACCCCATAAACGTTTTTGTAAAAGTACAAATTCCCGTAGCTCGGGGAAAATTTTAGTGTCCAAAACACGCCCCCCCCCCCCCATTTTTAATAATATCAAAAATTTTCCCCGTTACGTTCCCCTAAGGGAAGTCTATCTCCAAAAAAAATTACTAAATCCCCCTTACAGTATCTCTAGAAAAAAGCACCCCCCGTAAAAAAATTTTTAAAAAAAAAAAACCCCGTTACTTTTTTTTGACCAGGTTAAGGGAAACCCCTTTTTCTGAAAAGGGCCTTTGGTATGTAGCCTCCTTTTTGGGGAATAAAACTTAAAATTTGAAAATTACTCTGCAAAATTTGGTCAAAATTTCATTAAAATACCCCAAAAGAAAGGGGGGGTTTGTTCTCTCTAAAATGATGTTCGGTGGTAAATAAAGATGTTTTTTTCTCGTAACTGTCTTTGAGGTTTTGGTTGAACGTGAAACGGGGGGAAATTGGGGGGTGGTTTACTGTATACAATACAGAAAAGGACGGGGTAAAAAGTTTTTACATATTGGGGGGACAAGGTGCTGTGATATAAAAAACCAAAGGGGGCATGGGGTAGCGGCTATACATACAAGGGGCAGAAAAATGGCCTGCGGTTTTAAAAGAAATAAAGGGGGGGCAAGGAGCTGGCGTATTTTAAAAAAGGGCCATGTGTTGGGGGTATTAAATCAAATGATTAATAAAGGGGTTTTGGTAAAAAATCATAGGAAAAAAGGGGCGCAGTTTATTTTTCACAGAAGGAGACATGGGGCTGCGTAAAACATGACATTAGATTGCTGCAGTTTTAATGTAGGACTGGCCCCATTGCTTTCTCCCCCGCAAGCATGTCCAGATGGGGCTACGGCTAGTGTTTTAAAACGAATCTTTCATTGAATGCGCTGCAGCGGTCAGTGTGAATGCTGTGTGCCATGAAACGCTCGCTGAGCAAGGGGAAATGAAAGGGAAGAACATCAAAAACCCACTAAAAAAGGTCTTTTGTGGGGGAAAACAGATGAGGTCTTCTGGAAAAATATTGTAATTTTTTGTAACGAAACCCCTAGAAAAAATTTTTTTGCAAATAATAAATTTTTTAAAAAAGTGGATCTAAAAATACTAGTTTAGGAAAAAAAATTGCTTTCGTAAAAATTTAAAACCCGGAAATAATTTTAGACATTGCCCCCTTTCCAAATTCAAAACACATAAAAAAAATTACAGTAAATTGGCCCCCAAAAGCCCTCAATTAAATAACCCCCAAAAAATAAAAAAAAGGGGAAAACTCAGTGTTTTTTAAATAAATACACTAAATTTGTGCCCTTGGCTGCTCTTTTTAAATTTTAAAAAGTAATCTCCCCTTTTTTTCAAAAAAAATCCTTCCGGCAGATCTTGCAACAAAAGGGGTTTTGGAGGGCCCCCGCCTGAAAAGAAAAGTTGTTTTCCTGAAAAAATCTCTCCCCGTTTAGTGCCCCCAAGGCTCCCCCTGATTTTTCAGTACATTAAACGAAAAAACTTACTAAAAAAATTAAAAAAATTTTTAAAAAAAATAAACCCCCAAATTAAAAAAAAAGGGGTTCTTTCGTTTTCATAAAAAAAGGGTTTATATTTTGTGTGAAAAGAGCCCCCCCAAATGTATTTTTTTTCCTAGAAAAAAAAAACTAAACCTATAAAATTTTTTTTTGCGTGTATGCATTTTTTTTTCAAAACTTTAAAAATTTTAATTTTAAAATTTTTGGGCGCACACAAAAAATAGGCAAAAATTTTTTTAAAAAATGGTTTATTAGTAAATTTGGGGGGCACCCCGTTTAACTCCTTAAAGGGGGAAAATAGGAGAATGTCTTCAGAAATAAAGGTCCTTTTTAATTTAGTTATGTGAAAATAAAAAATAGGGGGAGTAAAAATTCCTCGTCAATGAGCTTTTTGATAAAAAAAACTTTCAGTGAAAAAATGATTAGCGATTGATTTCAGTCCCAAATTTGTTTTTAAAATTTTGTGTTACGAAAAAAGGCCCCATATTTTTATTCCCTTTTTTGATTCAGTGAAAACTTTTTTGGGGGAAAACTTTTTTTATATGTGAATGTTTCTTCTAAATGCCTTTTCATTTTAAAAATTAATTTTTAGGGGCTAAGAGATGTTTTTTAAATTTTTAAAGAACACAAATTAAAGAAAAGATTTTGGGGGTTTTTTTTTTAAAAAAAAGTTTAAAATGTAACATTTCAATTTCAAAACAAAAAAAAAAAACGGAAAACATTAAAATTAAATTTGAGCAAAATTTTTATATTTTAAAAAATTTTAAAAAAAAAATTGATTTTGCTTTTCCCCTCTCAAAGATGATGTATTTAAAAAAAATTTTTTTTGGACAAAATTAATTGATACAAAATTTTTTATCCGGGGTTGTTTTTTTTTTTTTGGGTTTTTTGGGGAAAATAAAAATGACGAGGGCCCTTAATCTGTACTCTGTTTTGCAGGCGCGGTTTTGATAATACAAACCTTACACCCTCCCTTTTTAGCGGCATTTTGCGGGGCTAAATTTTTCCCCTTGTGAACCCCCTATTACCTGTTTGATGGCTTTTGGGGGCATGAGAAAGTTCTCATGCTCCCAGTGCTTTCAGAAATTTTTTTTGGGGGGGGTTTAAACCAATGAACTCATTTCACCTTTTGATGTCAGCACAAACCCGGACTTTCTCTCTCCTATACACTGTAAGCTTGTATGGTAGCAAGATCCCTCATCTCTCCCTTTTTAGAGGTGAGCTCTTATGGCCCGGGCCCTCATTTTCTCTCCCCAAAAGGTAAGTTTTTGATTAGGGGGTCCTTCTCTCTTCTTAAATGTGTGTAAGCTTTTATGGTCTAAACCAAACGAAAATTCCCACTTTTTTTCATATGCCCTTTTAAGTTTTTTTGTTTTTTGGGGGGTTCCCTTTTTTGTTCCCCCAAAGTATTTCGGGCTGTTCATGATTTCCAAATTGAGAATTAAATCAAAAATATTAAGGGGAAAATTTAAAATGGGAAAAATTGTTGAATTGGAAAAAAAAAATTCAAAATGCTGCTCATCTCTAATTGCATTCAAATTGAAAAAAAAAAAATGGACAAAATCTTTAACCCAAAAAAAATCTATGGGGGTTTGGGGGAAAAAAATAAGTTAATGTAACCAAACTGGGGGGTTTTGTGTAAAACAATTTTGAATCAGTTCCCCCCAAATTTCCCTTTAAATAAGTTTCTTTAATTTTTTGCAACTTAAAAAAAAGAAACAGGGAGATTTAGATGGTTTTAAAAAATTTTTAGGGGAAAAAAAATTAAAAACCTTTTTCAGAAGATGCCAAAAATAATCAATTAAAAATAAAACTAACACTCTAAAAAAAACAAAAATTACATAAGGATGTATATAATTAAATTTTGAAAACTTTAAACAAAAAAAAAAATTTGGTGTTTACCAAACAAAGGACAAAAAGAGAAAAGGGGTTATTGAGCAATAAAATATGATACTTTATTAACCAATCAGACATTGCCCCCCCCTGAAAAAGGATGCTGCCGAAAGCCTAAGGTTTGGGGGCCCCATTGTGTGGGTTTGGTAAGACATGCCCAAATTTTTATTTTGTTTAAACAATTTTTGGGAAAATTTTTAAAAATTTTGCCCACATTTAAATGATGTACCTTCAAAAAATTTCACTTTATTTTTTTTAAGACACTAAAAACCCCCAAAGCAAATTTTTTGGGGGAGATATTGAAAAGTTATGACGGTTTTTTATTTATTTTTAAAATTTTAAAAAAATTTATTTTTACTTTTTAAATTTCAAATTTTGAAGTGGAATTAAACCCGTTGGGGGTTTTCCAACCCCCGGTGATGGGGCCCTTTAGAAATTTTTTTTGGGGGTTATCTTGCCCCCTTTTTGGGATTCTTAAAATTTTTTGTGTTTTTTAAAGAACGTTTAATAAAAAAAACAAATTTTTTTGTTTATATGTTTCGTGTTTTAAAAAATTTTCAGGGGTTTTTTGTGATAAGACACAAAACTCTCTAAACCTAAAATTTTTTTTAGGAAAACTTCGGTACTGGATTCATAGCAGAAGAGGCCTTTATTCGTAAATACGATGGGGAAACTTTTTAAAAAGGTTTTGGTTCGGCTTTGGGTTTTCCCAACATGTTTTTTTTTCCGAACCCTTTTACAAACTAAACCCAAAAACCA